>BSYO01000022.1:15894273-16325223 GCA_033239525.1 Nepenthes gracilis | reverse complement strand
TGTCACAGCACGCCATCATGGCGACAATCAGTAAGAAACCACCGCAACACCAGACAATCCAATTTGAACACCCTCCAGCAGGTACACCAGACCAGATCAGCAGCCTACAGCATCTCTACTACTATCACCAGGAGGTGGCAAACACAAGCAATGTTAGCCCTTTAGTCTAAACTGCATCTTCGGTTCTTAGCCTTTTTCCATTCTTTTTGTTGCAGCTCCCACATTTCCCAAAGGGGGGGCATATCATAGAAGCCCGGCCTCTTAGGTGGATCTTTTCAGCTGATCACATCCCGACTAAAGACACAACAGAAGATTGACTTCCAAAGGTTTACATGAAGGAGGACATCCCTTGATCGATTGATTCAAGCAATATTTCCGAGCAATCCGAGAGATAGATTCGGGGTAATATCGAGAATCAATCTCGGCGGACGGACCGGAGTGCGATCTTGAATCCACCTCACACTTTCATCCGAAACACTAACAAAGTGAGCCTGACATCTGCAATTTGAAATCGAGATAAGGTATTCTCCTCTAGATCCACACAACAGACCCCGGGCACACACACAACAGCATCCGGTAACACTTCATCAGCATGAGAGATGCCATGAGCACAGGCCCATGTCGGCCCGAAAGGGGACCAGCACCCATTCCAGAGTATGCCGAATTGCACCCATCTACAAAGCCTTCCACTTCCTCTGAAAACTGATCCTGAAGAGCAAGAGCCTCCACCTTAAACCCAGTAGCAGAGCCATCAGAACCGAAATCAGAATTGGGCCTCAGTTTCTTGACAGTCTCGGAATGGATAGAATCCAGAGGATACGAAGGGGAGGGCCCATGTCCAACCTCACTGTCACCAGACTCCATAGAATCCACCAAAGTGCACTCAGAGCAATTCTCATCGAGAGTCGAGTCGGGCCCCGATGGAATCAGGGGGTCATTCACCATCTTTGGGTACCAAAACAATGAGCAAAAGATCGGATGGGCAAGATCAATGACTTCCTGGAAATCTTAGACCGACATTTAGCAACAGCATGGCCAATTTGATGGCAATCGATGATCGATCGGTTTCCACTTTAGTACTCCACCTTAACCTTGAGTGAATCGGGAGCCAGGGTCGGTCGATGGCAATGCATTCGTGGAAGGGGGCCGTCTACTCAACCTCCACACATTTTTGCAAAGGAGATATTTTCCATTCGTGCGATTTACGGGATCAAGGAAGAGAGGGACTCCTATGGTACTAGCAATCCAACTAAGTCCGGCATGAGTCCGTAATTGAATCGGCATTTGGATCGGTTTAATCCGGATGGGAAACGCATTTGCTCTGCGTTAAACAACACCATTCCCGGCGTCCATCGCTTGAGAAATATTGCTTTCCCGAGAGAACACCCAAGGACCAAATGAAGGCATTTGTCCATCATCGCCAAGGATGAGAACCAAGAAAAAGAAACCGACGCGTCGTTCCCGTGATGTCTTGAATGCCCGAAACGAGCCCATAACTTCCTGGCTATGGCTTTGACAGCCAGGAAATGTGGGTGGGAGTCAAGAAAATAACCCACCAGAGTAAAGCCCCAGAAATCGCGGCCTTGGTCGACCACATCGGGAGGGGGAGAGATGGATCCCGAACCACCGTTGGGATTTGGGGGAGGGTAGTATGACAGATTACATACCGGCCCAGCAGAGTCCGTTAGGAAGACCTTGTTCCAAGGGAGAGGAGCAACCGCGCCATGCTCGCAGTGGAATAGACTCCTTAGGCTTCGAACCGACCAAGGAGGAATCGTCAGGAGCAGGGCGTTGAGATTCGACAGTCTTCGTCATCTGAGGGAGACGAAGAGAAGCCCCTTCGACGGATTTAGAATCGGCGAATGGCGGTAAAGGAGGAGATGGGGGGAAGAGGAGGACGAGTCCAGACGGGGCCCTATCGGGGCCGACGACGAATTGGCCATGGCCGGCGCCAGCCAGTAAGGGCAGAACCAACGCCGCACAAATTTGAAATTTAAGAGAAAGTGACGCTTCCACTGATATCATTCCGCCCTAGTATCTCCAGCTCATTCCCCAAACAGCATCAGCAGAGACCAAACGAAGCAACCACAATGCTCAGATATCAGTACCCAGACAGCAACAAGCTCCGACACACCAAAAACCCACCTAACCAAAAAGGAATCAGCTCCTATCCAATGAAATAAGCTCCACATTCCCTGGATACTACCACAATTCAATAACCCGCATCAACAAAGTCCCAACGGATCCAAAGAAGTGCCAAAATCAATGACCCCAATCCACACTCGGGCAGAACAATTGCAATATCAATTGCAAGGAATTCCACATCTAGAATCCAGCACCAACTACCATCAGTAGCCAACCAGCCAGGCTGAGAACACACACTCACACACTTTTTTTTTTTTTTTTTTTTTTTGGAGGGGGATGGGAGATACAATTGGGGAAAGGGACAATACAAGGTCCGGGCAGCAACTCCCCCCAATACCAGACACAAAATAAAAAAGCCAAGACCGGGAACCAAACCCCCAAAAGGGCCAACCGAACCAAACGGCAACAAACGCATACACACCACGAATGGAAGACAATAACCGCCAAAGAACACCCAAAAGGCAAGGGGCAGCATCATCTACACTTCATACTCAACCCCCCATTTTTTTTTATATATACCCCATCGCATCCGAGTCGACCTGGAGGACACCCTTGTAGGCACCTCGATGGTCATTAATTTAAGTCTCACAACATTGACCACCGAAGAGAAGATTTGGGAAATGTCCTGGGGGGATGATTTTTGGAATATACGGTTATAACGCTCCCTCCATATAAAGTACACCGTGGCGGCCAGAGATAATCATTTAGAGACAGCCAGAAGGTTCTTCCCTTTCCATATAGACGCAACCCAAGATATGTTTTGATTCCATTCAGGGTGGGGCCACTGAATACCGGAGTGTCTACGGATATTATCCCATAAGGCTCTGGAGAATTGGCAAGAAAAGAACAGATGATCAAGATCTTCATTTTCAGAGTTATAGAGAGAGCATCGGGGAGACAAGTTTGGGATATAATGGAGGCGGTCTATGGTATTCAATCTACCTTTCATGGCTAGCCAAAGGGTAAAAGCGTGGGACGAGATATGTGATGGACCCCACACCAAAAGAGCCCAGTTAACCTTCGGCTTGGGAGGATGGATGCGGTGATATGCAGATTTAGTCGTGAATTTGCCCATGAATTTGCCCATGGATGCGGTGATATGCAGATTTTTCGACATATTCATGGCAAGGTTCGATTTTTTTTTTTGGTAAGTAAGTATTTTGGATTAACGGGAGAAAAAAATTACAAAAGCTATGTTTTATCTCCAAGTATTTTGACTTGGATTTAAAACATAAAATGCTAGGGTATACCCCGAGCAACCGGTATATCATATAATACCAAAGAAGCCTCTAAGAGAACAACGTTAATCAAGAACAAAAAATAGAATGAAGTTACAAGATCAGCGTCAAACTACATCGGTGCAAGAGCAACACATGTTGAGCATCCATCCATCTTGACAGATAGTACCTCTGGCAACCGCCCCCATCATCTTTTGAACGTAACCAGTGCACCAAGATCAGCATCATGCCCAGATTGAGCATCGTGTAACTGACGAAAAACCAATATGCCCAACAAATGAAGGCTCCACCAAGCCTCCTAAAATCCCAACAGCAATATCAGCTCCCAATTCAAGAAGACTGTCTGAAAGGTATGCACATCAAAGACACCAACTTAGGGTAATAGAGGCCACCAAATGCAATAGCATGGACCAGTGCTTATCTCAACATAAGCACAGTGCATCAAAACGACTGTAAAAAAACCAACAAATCAGCACCAAACCAGGCCACCACTATCATATCACAGTAAGGACATAACCAGGCAACCCAAGTTGCAATGCTGAAGAGCAGGCAGCAAGGCAAGGTGGGATACCTCCGTGTCAAAAGGGTTAGGCCAAGACCAACCATTATTCCTAATTATAGCGTCAACCTTAACATCACAGTGCAATCCCGAAACAAGCCGAGTCCGATCAGTACTCACCTCGCTCAGGGGACCAAGGGGGTGCTAGTTGTCGTGCCAGAAGAAGGTGTGAGATCCATCCCCAATGTCCTTGACAGAGTAGGTGCGCATGAAAGGCTTCAGTTTCATAATCTTGCGCCAGCTCCAAGGGGCAGATGCCGGGATTTTCATGGTCCAGATGCACCGGTCTTTGATTCTGTTCTTATAAATCCAAGAGGACCAAGCCGAATTCGGGTCTTTATTTAAGAGACGCCATAGAAGCTTACAATTGAGCGCCTTATTTTGATCCAAAAGGTTCTTGATAACCAGCCCACCTTCCGACTCGGGAAAGCAGATGTCATGCCAAGCTACTTTAGCACTAGCTCTGCCTTCGGGGGTACCATTCCAAAGGAAATGCCGCAAAATGCCATCAAATGCTTTGAGGATGGTTTTGGGCAAATTAAAAAGAGAGGCCCAATAGAGGTGGATAGACGAGAGGATGGAGGCAATGAGTTGCAACCGCCCACCGAAGGAGAGCCATCTACTTTTCCATGAAGTGATTCTCTTGGTAATTCTGTTAGTGAGAGATTTGCAATCAGAAACCGAGAGTCTGGAGGTGATCAATGGGACCCCCAGGTATCTTATTGGAAGTTTGCCCACTTTAAATCCCATGATAGCAACTATGTCCTGGTGAAAAGAAACGTCCTTGGAACAGATAAAGATTTCACTCTTCTTTGGGTTAGCAGATAGACCAGAGGTAGCATGAAATTCATCCAGGCATTCCTTGAGGATCTGGATTGATTGGGAATCAGCCTGGGAGAAGAGGAGGAGGTCATTAGCAAAGGCAAGCATAACAATCCGTGATTCAGCGCATTTCCAGTGAAATTTAAAATTTTTCTCCCGCCTTGCCTTGACCTCAATAATGCCATTCAGAACTTCCATTACAAGGACAAATAATTAGGGAGAAAGCGGATCCCCTTGGCGAAGACCTTTACCACCTTTGAAGAAGCCAACAACTTCCCCATTGATGTTGAGTGAATACATCGGAGTAGTAATGCACTGGCTGATCCAATTGACCATTTGTGGGGGAAACTTCAAGATGGTCAGAATATTGATAATAAAATCCCAATAGACAATTATAAGCTTTCATAAGATCAACCTTCATAGTACATCTGGGGAGGGTCGATCAAAGATGATACTTATGCAGGAGCTCCCGAGCTAAGAGGATATTATCACTAATGCCTCCCTCCACAAAGGCCGTTTGGCATCGTCGACCGGGAAGGGAATAGTGACCTTGACTCAGTAGCAAGAATTTTAGATATCACTTTGTAAATGACATTGCAACAGAAATCGGGCGGTACTACAAACCGACCGAGGGGACTGGACCTTAGGAATAAGGCTAATCAAAGTGGTGTTCACCTGTTTAAGGAGTTTTCCATACTTAAAGAAGTCATGGATTGCTTCAGAAACAGTAGGACCCGTAATCTCCCAAGAGTCCTTAAAGAATTTCGATGTAAAACCGTCAGGACCAGGGGCTCTTTCATCACCAATGGAGAAGATCGCTGAGCGGATTTCCTCCTCACTAACCACCCTAACAAGGTGTCCAATTAATGAGTCAGGGACAGTGTTTAGGATGTAGGGGCGAAGCCGATTTGCCTCCGTCGTCCCATGAAATCGACCACACCCTAGTGCTTTTTTGAAATGGCCTTCAATAAGATTATTAAGCTCCTCCGTTCCATTAGTAGGGTTATCCGACTCATCAAGGAGGGAGATAATCCTATTCCGGTTATTGTTCCCACTCACAGTCATGAAAAAGAATTTTGTGCAATGGTCGCCCTCTTTGATCCATTTGATCTTGGCTTTTTGGCGAAGGAATTCTGCCTCCTTAGCCATAGCAGAATAATAAGCAGCCTTACAATGTCGTTCCATGCCGCAATTCCTTGTGTGAGGGACGCTCATAGATTGGACCTCATCCAGGCATTTTCGAGTACGTACAACCTCTTCATGAACATCGCCGTTTTGAACGTTAAGATTTATGAGCGCACTCTTCACTTTTTTGAGGGAGAACACCAGCTTAAAGATCGAAGTACCAGCAATTTTAGACTCCCAAGCTTCCTTGACCAGAGGAAGGAAATTTGGGGATTTTGTGAGAAAGTTATTAAACCAGAACATGCCACGGTTACGGGCAGCCCAGCCAGTAGGGAGTAGATGCACGGGGAGTGATCAGATAATCTCGCTGGTGGGAAAACAGCTTTAGATCTTCTAAAAAGATCTAACCACGGACCGTTCGCGACCACTCTATCTAATTTCCGGAAGATACGAGTAGTGGCGCATTCGTTCCAGGTGAAGAATTGGCCTTCATGACTGACATCTTCAAGGTCACAGTCTCTAAAGCATTCATTAATGTCAGTGGCGCTTTAATGGTGCCAAGATCCTCCCGGGCCTATGTCGCCGAGCGAATAACATTGAAGTCTTTTTTTTGGTAAGTAAGTATTTTGGATTATAGGGAGAAAAAATTACAAAAGCTATGTTTTAACTCCAAGTAATTTGACTTGGAATTAGAACATAGAGAGCTAGGGCATACCCCGAGCAAACGGTATAACAGGTAATACCAAAATAGCCTCTGAGAGGACAGCGTCTAACAAAAAAATAACATATGTAATCTGAAATTACACAAAAGCAGATACACAATCTTCAACAAAGCAGGATCATCTTGCGGTGCAATGCATCTTTCGGTTGTCCATGCATTGCAACCGGACCCGCTACAGTGCTGGACAAACTGGTAATTACCCAGTATACACCATCCGGAGGCGGCCAGCCAGCTTCAACTCCATTCAACTGCCCATGCTTCAGAAGCTCCATAGCAGGGCATCAACCACATGTATCAAGACTCCACAAAATCAGCATCACGCTGCAACACACCACACCGATACAGTGCCAGCAAAACCCAGCAATTGCTGCACCTAACAGCCAGCGTCCACCAAGCATGCAATTGAAGGCAGCATGGTATATTTTCAGCCAGCACCAGCATCAGCAGAAGACAGGTCAGCATTCATCACTGCAAAAGGCAGTACCAAACCTTGCTACTGCTTCTGCATCATCACGCAATATAGCTAGACCTCAGCTCGCATCAAGAGCATAGTGAGTAATCTTTTTTTTTTTGGTAAGTAAGTATTTTGGATTAATGGGAGAACAAATTACAAAAAATATGTTTATCTCCAAGTATCTTGACTTGATGATAAAACATAACCGCTAGGGTATACCCCGAGCGGACATTACATCAAAGCATACAAATTGGCCTCTAGGAGGGCAGCGTTTTACCTAAATCGACAAAATATGACGTTTCGATCATAAATAAACTAAACACAACATGTAAAGTGATACACAAGAACGGCTTCACACGAGAGGCATGCCATAGGCACTTTTATCTAACATAGCAAAGACATCTCAAAAGAGCCCATGAATCTAAGGCTCCAACCTTATAGAGCAGAAATACCAATGCTGGAAATCACACCGGGCAAACCAATGAGCCCCATCCCAGCATCGGCTCCTGCCGCATCTTGCAGCCCGCACCATCAAGGCACGGGGAGCATCGAACTCCGAACACAATCGAGAGCAAATGCACGGGATGGCGGCAGCATTTCAGGACAAGTAGCACAGTGCAGATCCAAGAGACATATGCAGCACCCCGGAACCAAAGGTAGCTGCAGATCATCATCACACGAAAGCACTCCAAGCAGCGCTAGCAAACAACAGCCGTAGCCTCACCTTCCGTGGGTTCCCACCATAACACATCCAACAAAGATGAGTTCAAAAGATATCAAGCTTCAATGAATACATCAGCTTGGCCTTCGTATGTGGTGGCGGCGACAGCTCAGCGGCTCTTCACCTTGCATTCCACTTCAATCGATAGCGAAAAAAGAAAACAAAGAACCTAGAATTTCACCACCGGGCAAAAATCAAGGGCAGCGTCCTTCAATACATCGGGGAGGAATCCTTGTTCACCATCGATATTACCAACACTATCTGGCCGAACACATCAAGGGCATGAACTCGCAGAGGCTGCTCTTTGCTGCCGAGAGGAGCAGCAGGCCACAGTAGACAGGATGGGCTCACCTCTCAACCTGGGCGGCGAAGGAGGCCAAAGATCCAGCCAGTCGGCCTCAAAGAAAGCCCCCAAAACCCGCAAAGAATATGCAGACAAGGTCCACAATCCAGCCAGTCGAGACAAGCTAGCAGTCACCAAGCCACATGAAAAGAGTGGAAAATGTGGCCACATTGGACTCCCAAGCTACCGAGACTTAAGCATTGCTATTCACCTCGAATCAAGACATCACCGGATTCACCCGAGATAGCCGATCTTGGAATGCCACCACTCCTTCGGCAAAGACGAAGGCTCCAGCCATGGTTCTTAGACACATAGAGGCCATGAGGCAGCTACAATCCATGGGAAGAACCTCCCAACCACATCATTAAGAAAAGACCAGCAGCATGTCCCAGCAGAATCATAGACGGCACACCAGACAAGTGGAAAAGCCCACACAGAAATGTCAAAAACAGCCCACCACAGCAAATCCCACACAAAGACAGAAAGGCAAACCTCCCTTATTATTCTAACCACAAAACATGCCAGTATAGAGGATGCCCCAGCACTAATCAAAACAGGACCCCAGGAGCAAAATTCAGACCAAAAAAACCCCAGCAGCAATTTCATGAGCCAGATGCGCCTCTGGATTTCCGAGAGGCAAATTGTTTCTTTTTCCTTGACTTAGAGGTCTTCCACTCAGATTCATTACCCCGTAATTCATCAAACATAGTGGAATTCGATGAGTATTTCAAAGAGATTCGCTTGATAGAATTAGGGGTAAGCATAAACTCATCCAAATCCAAATGGTGATGGATTGTCCCAGAATCTGGAGAATTAGGAACCAATTCATAACTCAGAGAATCAAGAGATTCATCCAAACAACCACGGACATCCACCGGGCACTCTTGGTGCCCAAATTCAACACGTGATATTCAAGGAGCCAGAGACGGCAGTTCCGGGTTAGTGGGATCTGGTCTTGGGGGAACCGGCTGACCAGGAGTGGATTGGGAATCCAAATCGGCCCCATTAGGTGAGTTACAATCACCACCTCCAGCATCATCAGATGAATGATGGTGGGTAGGCAAGGCATCTCCATCCACAGAATAGGGAGAAATACCTTCGGTGCTGATTGGGGCCACAGTTAACTGGCCACCAGAGGGGCCAGGTTCAGTGGGAACGGCCCCAATTGGTGAGTTACTTACGCAGCAACCACAACAACTATCACCTGCAATAGGATGGGGGAGAGGCAGGGCATTCTCGGCCACTAAGCAGGGTAATTGACCCGAGATACCATTGGCACGGGTTGGAAGCATAGCTAATTGGTCACCAGACTCCACATTTAGGACAGGACCATTTGCATCATTAGAACGAGGAACCTTACATTGTCGGCGAGGACGGGAGCATCGGGGAAGGACCAAGTTGCTTGGGATGAGAACAGGGGCTTGAGACTTGGACCGGCATCTTGTCTCCAAATGACCAATTTGTTTGCAACGTGAGCAACGGGTTGGCTTCCAGCTATAAGCCCCACTCACCATGGCAATCTCAGTAGAAGCAGAGCAAGTTTGAATAGCGATGGAGTTGGGGAACGGCCCATCCACACCAACTTCAACACACACCTTAGCAAAGGAGAGATTCTCCATACGAGCCGTCTGAAGAGGGATTCCAACCTTTTTTTTTTTTTTTTTTTGGTAAGTAAGTTAAGAGGGATTCCAACCACACTAGCTAACCAGCTTAGTCCATCGGGGGACCACAGTTCGAGCGGAATGTTCGACAATTTAATCCAGATTGGGAAGCGTTTGTGTTCTTCTTTGGACAAATCCATACCTGGCATCCATCGTTTGAGAAAGACTGCTCTGCCAGAAAATACCCATGGGCTAGCACATAAACATTTCCTCATCATTTCTTCAGATGGGAACCGAAAGAAGAAAAATCCTCCTTCGTTGCCGGCGGCTTGCTTGAGGTCGAATTGAGCCCAAAGCTTCATGGCAATAGCCTTAATAGCCATGAAGTGGGGGGTGAATTGAGGAAATAGCCTACTAGGGTATGGCCCCAATAGATGTTTCCTTGCTCGATGACCGCGGCGGAGGAGACAACGCGCCATCGAGGACGAAAGAAGGTTGTTGAGGGAAGAACTGCAATTACTGGCTCCACTCGGACCCGTCCTTCTTGACAACATCGACCCATGAGTGGGGGGGGCACGGACATCCCCAGAGTTGACGTTGCCAAGCTTCGAGAGTGAAGACGAAACTGGATCCGGGGACCGAATTGAGGGTGGGTTCGAAGGAGGGTTTACAGAGGGATCGTCAGTGAAAAGTGAAGGGGAGGTTGGGGAGAGAGGGGGACGGACAGGGGAGGCAGACACCAGAGAAGGATCGGTGGCGGCTATGGCCGATGACGATGGCGGCGCCTTGAAAGACGGAGGAGCGTCTGGCGGCAAACGGGATCACCAACCCAGAAGAAACGAATTTCAAATTTTGAAATGCCGAAGCGGAGTTCGGCCTGGTGGTTAGTAATGCTCACGCCTTCCCTCTCCACCCGGTTGGAATCTCCGCGGAAGCACCCGTGGTGCGAGCCTCCCTAAAAAATCCTTCGGGATTTGGGGTATGGGGCATGGCGGTGGGGCGATCCACGTTAAAAGCTTACCCTTACCACATTAGCATAGTGAGTAATCACAAGAGGCAATGGTGACATTGGCATAGGATGGCTTTACAGCACATCCTACATTAGCAGCTACTCTTCACAAGAAATTCAGAAACAATAAGCATCCAAAGTTCCAATTCGTGGCCAAAGGTACTTCGCAAAATACCAGCCAGTGACTTTACACACCTGAAGCACGTACCCGGACAAACTAGGTACTGCACCATTAAATGAATCAGCACACAAACTAGGCCATATAGACCGCCAAATGCAATGGATCATCCCATTAAAAATGAGCCCAAACCGCATCGAGAGCAGCTTCAAGCCAAGAACAAACCACTTCACTCCTCCAAGTACACCCCGCGGCATCTTGACATCCAACATCGAACATGAACGAAATTGAATGCAAATCGACGCCCGGCTTGGCGAGAGCCAGCAACACTACGAGAGAAATCCAACAAAAAGCAATTTTCACAACTGCAGACAAAGGCTGGCAATTTTCACCACGTAGCAAAGAAGGGCTCTGGACCTCCAACATCGTTTCGCTCTTCACAAAATGGACAAAAACGCCAATGAGGAAGGAAAATGGCAAATTGATAGGCCAAGCCTAAACCACTACCCAATAAGGTTCGCCAGCATCCAACCATAGCCGCGCCAACTCAACCGCACTCCACCAAAGAGTTCCACAGCCAGAGCAGCACGGTTCCCCTACCCGTCCAACTGGAAAGAGCCCCATAGGCAGAGGCGAGCATAGGGTCAGCATGTCTAGATAGTCATCTGTGGCAGAACCAAAGAGCTACAAAAGAGCCCATTCAAGCTGAAGACAGCTTCACCGAAGGCCAATTACCAATTGACAAGAAAATAGTCCAATCAAATACAACGACATCGACGCACACCCCACGGAGGCATCAACCTAGCGGAACTCACCTCAATGACATTACCACTGCATCAAAAAATACCAGCGACAGTTAACAAACCACAACCAGAAGCCTCACCCTGGCAGTACGGGCATCCCCAACCCAACCAACCGGGTGATTCACATTGGCATAGGAACATCAATCCTCAACGAGATAGATACAAGCACCAAAGCTGACAAACAGAGAACGAGACCCACGGGAGGCCGAGAGGCGCGCCGCCGAAGCCACACAACGAGAGAACAACATTCGCAAAGAAACCAAATCCTATGCATCCAAGCAAGTCTCCAAAAATGGAAGCACAGAGAGATCTCCGTCGCACCGAAAGTTGAGAGGCACTCAAGAGGTCCACGTCCGCGCTGTGCATCCGCCAATCATCTTTTTTTTTTTTTTTTTGTAAGTAATCGCGGTCATCACCAAACCCGGCGCAACACGGAATCCCCAAAACCGTACACTAGATGGGAACGACCGTGCATGGGCACCTCGAAGCCAGCACCCCGGACCTGCGGGAGCCCTATCCCAATCTGACAGAAAAGACGATGCAAGAACAAACCCTAGGCGCCAGCCGAGGAGAAGATGAAACGAACTAAAGAGAGATGCGAGGACTCAAAAGGTGAGCACCGACGCACTCTCAGAGGCCAGGGGTCCCAGCAACGCAATCTGCAACAGATGAAGAGCCTTCGCCCCAATCTGAAAGCGAGAAAAGAAGATTAAACTCGCCGGCCGCATCGGAAGCTATGAGGACGTCGTGAACGACAAATCCAGAGCAGGGATACGGAAGGGTGGAGACAGATAGCCAAAGGAGGGTGGGGGGCCGGGCAAGCAACCAGGAGGCCGGTCATGGCCGTCGTCGGTGCCACCCGGCACCCAAAGTGGAATCGTCGAGGACGCCGCCGCCCAGCAATTCAAAATTCAAACACGAAATTTGAAAAATAACATTGAAGTCGCCAAGGACAGCCCAAGGAGCATCACTGGAGAGGCCCAAATGGATCCTGAGGCTATGCCAAATGAGTTTTCTAGGACTCTCAAGGTTAGCACCATACACGAAGGACAGGAGGCACTGAGCGTTTTTTCCAAGGAAAGACATATCGGTATGGATAACCTGATCATCCTTGGAAATAACTTTAACATCCACCTTCGTTGGGTCCCATCCCACCCAGATCCTCCCAACAGAGGAAGTGGAATAGTTCATGGACCACATCCAATGAGGGTTAATCCTATCAGAAATAGAGGCCGCGTTATTCTCTGCAACTTTAGTTTCAACCAGGCCAATAATGGAACAATCGTGAGTCCTGATGAGATTTCGGACTTCATGGGCTTTCACAATCCCATTGAGTTCTCTCACATTCCAGTATGCTATGTTAATCATTGGAAATCGACTTAAAGGGGTTTTGCTTTTTAGGCCCCTGGTCCTGCTGCCATAATTGGTGTGCTGAAGCAGGAGAGCTCTGGTTTGGGGTGGCTGATGTTGTACTGCTGTTTAATAGCGGTTGTGTGGGCTGTAATGATGCCCAATGGTTTGATGTGTGCCTGAATGGCCCAGCGATTCAATCCATGTTTCTCGTGTGGATGCATGTAGTTGTTGCTGCTGCTGACCAATGGATGTTGAAGGCTGCTTCTGGTGGCTGAAATCTGTCCTTTTGTGTTGGTGGTGGCCTTACACTTGTTTGAAGTCTCTTGGTACTATTGGTTGAAGTGGCTAATTTGTTCTTGCATCTGCTGCTGTTGGAAGCACAATTGGGGCAGATGGGCAATTCTTTGTGGATTTGTGGATGTCAATTCATCTCTACCCTTGGTAAGGCTTCTCGAGGCGGGCTGTCTTGATGGTGGACCATTGGCTCATCTCGGTCTTCTTCTGAGCCCAATTTTGAGTGCACGATAAATGATGTATTTCTTTGGAGCTGAAATGGCAAAGCCTTGATGGAGCTGGCCCCCATCTTTGAAGCTCCCAGGTTTCTTGCTTGCGGTGGTGTATTTGTAATGATCTTGAAGGCTGATTCAACGGCTCTGCTGTTAGCGCCTCCCCGGATTCTCGGGAGTTGTGGTACAGGCTAACTGATCCAGGCCGATATTTGGATGCTCACGCTAAATTTGTTGTCTTGGTTTAAATCTTGGTTGATCTTCTTGCTTTTAGTAGCTCGGTTTGTGGGGCTCTCATGCGAGAGAGCTGCCAATGAGCTCGTGATGTTGTGGTATGGTCTGTGGCGCGCTTTTCCCTCTTGACATGCTGACCTTCACATCTTCTTTGAGTGCAAGTGGTCCGTGTTGGATGAAGCAACTTTGGCGTCGTAACAAGCACGGGAGACGGCGTAAAGGCGCAAAAACCGGACCTCTCATGCATAATCCTGCATATGCCGAATTCTTGGGCGATTCTGTCTGCTTTTGCTATCTGTAGTGGTATTGTGTCTGCAGTTGATCTTGAATCTAATTGGTGGATTACGGCTGATCTTGTGATGACCTTCATGTGGGCTAATGCCACCTTTACGAGGTCGCAAATCTTGGAGGCCTATCGGCCTGTTTGGTGTGCTTTTATGCACTTAATATTGCTTCATTCATCTTTGTTGGGAGGCGACGTTGTCTTTAGTATACTTGGAGACTTGGTGGGAGCGATTGCTGAAGTGGTCCGTGTTGGATTGAAGCTGATCTCGGAGTGCATTTATGCTCATGTCTTTTGAGGCTTGAAGTGGGAGGCATATATTGGTGTAGCTGGTATTTGTGAGAAGTAGCTATGGCTTCGAATTGGATTTCTTGCTTATTATTTTTGAGATTCTTTGTGAAGAGTAGCTTCGGTGAAGGAGCCTTGACTGCGGTGAGGAGCCTGGCGGCACATCTTCTGCGATCTTGGTGATGGCTGAAGTTTCTTGATGATGAGGTGTTGCGTGCGGTGAGTGATGCTGTGTTTGTTTGGAGAATTGCTGCTTTATTCTTTGTAATCTTCAAGGACGGCGATCCTCTCTTCGTTGTTCTACTCTCTGAAGCACTCTCTGAATTGTACCGAGTTCTTTGGTGCCATTTGTCACGAGCTGGTTTTTCTTTAGTTTTGGTACGCGTTCGGATGCCGTGCCACATGTCTTGCCGATTTTGTCATTTTGATTATGTTGGAAACGCGTCTTTTTGTCTTTCATGGTAGACGTTGTCCTACTTGAGGCCTTTGGGGTTCTCTGCATTATTCGACCGCTCGGGGTATGCCCTAGCATTTTAGTAGTATTTTCTCTATTTTTACTTTTTTGCGAATGTTATCCTCTAGAGGTTATTTGCTTGATTAAGAACCGCTCGGGAATGCCCTAGTATGTTATGCATTATCTCCAAGTCAAAATACTTGGTTTTAATGTATAGGTTATGTAATTTATTTTCTCCCATGAATCCAAAATACTTACTTACCAAAAAAAAAAAAAGAGTGCAAGTGACTGTTGGCAGAATGCTCCATGCCCCCTGCCGTGCTGCATTAGATTTGGCGCCGATGATGGAATGGCAGTTGAAGGTTTTGTCTTACGCTTCCACAGGGTTTACGCCTTTGCCGCCGAAACGGAATGGTTGTTGGCGATATTGCTGGTCGGTTGTGCGTGTCGTCTTCTTCTTGTTGGCCTGTGTGATTGATGTTGTGCACGATGTAGGAATTTTGGATCTTTGGCTTGGCCTGCCGATTTGCCTCCCCTTGTTTTGGGATGAATTTGGGTTGTTGGTAGCATGCTCATGTAAAATGACTCGTTCATTTTCTTTATTTTGTTTTGATTGCTCCTCTTAGAGGTTTTTTGTGGTTTTATTTGATGTACTTGTCGCTCGGGGTATGCCCTAGCGTATTTTGTTCTAACTCCATGTCAAAAAACTTGGAGTTATAACATTGTGCTTTGTAATTTTTTTCTCCCATAAATCCAAAATACACACTTACTTACCAAAAAAAAAAAAAAAAGCTTTTTAGGCCCCTGGATTTTCCTCGTCTTCTTAGAGGATTTACGCCTCCTGCTCTTAGGCACAGTTTCAAGGCCCATGGAGTCATATCCATTCGAAGCAGGGCCAGGACTCAATGGATCGTGTGGGCTCTCTAAGGCGGATTGGCCGGAGTCATCCACAAGGCCATTATTCAACACCGTTCGCGTGACATGAGAGTCACGGGCCGGGGCCTCAACATTGGAGTGTTCAGATCCAACTTGTGGCCTACTCGAATCGGGTGTAGGGGATGACCTCGACTGAGGCGCAAGCCCATCATGATGACTCACCTCCTCAAGGCCAATAGAAGGATGGTCGTGTAGGTGATCTGGGGGAGTGGTAGGGACGAGGACACTATTAGAGTGATCCATGGAAGCCTCAGCCCGGGAAATCAACGGGGTGTAGACATCGCACACCAAGGGGTTTTCACAGGGAGGCTCCTGGAGCACATTGAAAGGATTATCTGATAGCGCATCCTGCTGATCAGAAATTTCAAGGTGTATGACATCGGTCTTTCTGGGAGATACCTGAGTATGGACTTTTTGCAAGGACCACCTTCTTAGGGACCACAGGGTTTTTTGGTGGTGAATTTTGCTCACAGGGGTCCTGTTTTGATTAGTCTTTGGGGCATGCTCTATACCGCATGTTTTGTGGTTAGAATAATGAGGGAGGATTGCCTTTACTGTCTTCGTGTGGGTTTTTGTTGTGGTGGGCTGTTTATGATGTTCTTTGTGTGGGCTTTTCCACTTGTCTGGTGTCTTTGTCTATGATTCTCTTTGGGACATGCTCTTTAGTCTTTTCTTAATGTGGTGGTTGGGAGGTTCTTCCCATGGATTGTAGCCCTCATGGCCTCTATGTGTCTAAGAACCATGGCTGGAGCCTTCGTCTTCTTTGAAGGAGTGGTGGCATTCTAGAATCTGCTATCTTGGTGAATCCAGTCTTGATCTTGATTCGGGTTGAATAGCAATGCCTAAGTCTCGGCAGTTTGGGATTCCAATGTGGCCACATATTTTCGGTGGCTTGGAGACTCTAGCTTGTCTGATTGGCTGGATTGTGGACCTTGTCTGCATATACTTTGCGGGTTTTGGGGCTGCTCTTCTTGAGGCTGCGACTCTTTGGATCTTTAGCCTCTTTTCTCTGCCTCGGTTGAGAGGTGAGTCTGTCCACATCTCTGGGGCCTTGCTGCTCCTCTCTGCGGTAAAGAGCAGCCTCTGCGAGTTCATGCTGCCCTTGATGTGAGATGCTGTCTAGTGTTGGTAATATCTGATGGCTGAACAAGGATTCCTCCGTGATGTAGCTGCCCTTGATTTGCTGCCAGGGGTGAAATTCTAGGTTGCTGTTTTCTTTTCTGCTGCTGATTGAAGTGGAATGCGGTGAAGAGCCTCTTGAGCTGTTTTCTGCTGCCACTGTTGGCCGCGGCGAAGGCGAAGCTGATGTATTCATTGAAGCTTGATATACATAATTCATGCTGTTGGATGCTGATTTGGTGGGAACTCCTGGAAGGTGAGGCCACGGCTGTAGTTTGCTAGTCTTTGTAGTGAAGTGGAGTCTTTGCTGCGTGATGATGATCTTGCTGCTACTTTTGGTTCTGGGTGCTGCATATCTTTCTGGATCTGCACTGTCTTTGTCTGTCAGATATGTTGCCGCCATCCCATGCATTTGCTCTCGATTGTGTTGTGGTTCGATGCTCCTGTGCCTTGATGGTGCGGGGGCATGTGAAGATGCGGCCGGAAGGCGATCTTGGGATGGGGCTCTGTTCTGCTGCCCGTGTGATTTCCAGCATTGGTATTACTCGCTTTATAAGGTTGGAGCCTTGGATTCATGGGCTCTATTGAGATGTTCTTTGCTATGTTAGATAGCCGAAGTGCCTATGGCGTGCCTCTGCGTGAAGCTGTTCTTGTGTATCAGCTTTACATGTTGTGTTTAGTTTATTTATGATCGAAACGCCATATTTTATCGATTTAGGTAAAACGCTGCCCTCCTAGAGGGCAATTTGTATGCTTTGATGTAATGTCCGCTCGGGGTATGCCCTAGCGGTTATGTTTTATCATCAAGTCAAGATACTTGGAGATAAACATATTTTTTATAATTTTTTCTCCCATTAATCCAAAATATTTACTTACCAAAAAAAAAAAAAAAAACCTTCTTAGGGACCCAGGATTTTTTTAATGAGAGGTCCCTTACTCCCATTTTTCCTAAGGATCTCCTTACGCGCTGGCTTATCAAGGTAAGCAAACTTAATTTCCCTAAGATGGTCATCCGAATGGTCATCACATCCATTTGTGCGGATCATCACCGATTCCGGAAGAGGGGCTTCGGCACCCATTTCGACACATACTCTAGCAAATCCCAAACGCTCTAACTTTTCCGTGACCGGGTCCAGTCGTATGGGTTTCCCAACAGCACTCGCAATCCAACATTTTTTTTTTTTTGGTAAGTAAGTGATTTGGATTTATGGGAGAAAAAATTTACAAGTAATGATTTATCACCAAGTGTTTTTCCGACTTGGGGATAAAACAAAAAACTAGGCATGCCCGAGCATTTAGATACAACCTATGAAACCAACAAAATTCTTTGGTAATCATACAACACAAGAGAATTACTCAAAAGCAATTCCTAGACAATTTAAACTTCCATTCCCGGCAAAATCAAAAGGCCAGCCACACGGAAATAGCCAGCAAAGCAGCCCTTCTTCGGTTCTTTGCACTCATCGAACCAGCAAACACATCATGCAACATCTACACTTGCCCATTATCAAGACGGCAACAAGCAAACCAGCGAGAAGAAACAGGCCTTGGTATCAATAATACCAGCACATGCTTCAGCTCACTGTCCCCACATCTGCACCAACACAAGACAGCGGCGCATCAAGCAACGTGAACTCCTGCATCGTGATTACCCACATCAAATTTGGCATCAGCCATTTCATACCCGATGGGCATCACCACACGGCGAGAACAAAAACGCCAACGTGGATTGAACAACAAAGGCTTTCAAGCTCACAACAAACCAATGGGCATCAAAGACAGCCCACTAACAGCAGAAAACAACGCCGAATCCCTTGCAACCCGAGAAGCGGACGCTGTAATACTCCAACAGCGAAGCAGAGGACAGACTTCAACATTCAAACAGCAGTGGGATCATCATTCGGCATAGGAGCTGCATCCCGATCATCCAACCGGATCGGAGACTAAGCCAGCTTCCACAATCGGCAGAGGAACCAGCCCATCTCCTATACCCAACAAAGAACTCAAGCACCGGCCGCCTTACTCCATACTTGAAAAAGCCTCGGCGGCGAAATGCAGACCAACTAAACAAATACCGGTCATCATACTCAAAGCATCACCAATCACCGCCCGGCCAAAAGGATCAGCCATTAAAGGATTAGCATCCTTTGCAATCCAACATAAACCCAAGGGGGTCCAATCTGCTGAAATGCTAACCGTGGCTGATGCTATTCTGAATTTTGTTTCAGTGCTGGTGTATCAGATTTTGCTATGGTGCTCCTACAATGTTGATGATTGTGTATCGGATTATGTGTATTTTTAGATTACAATTGTTGTCTTTCTGTTGAATGTTGTCCTCTTAGAGGCTTTTTTGGTATAATCTGTTGTACCGTTTGCTCGGGGTATGCCCTAACTTACTATGTTTTATTTCCTCGTCAAAAAATCCTTGGAGATAAAACATAGATTTTGTAAATTTTTTCTCCCTATAATCCAAAATACTTACTTACCAAAAAAAAAAAAAACCTTCAGATCGACGCTTGCAAACCTGCTCCCACGCCACTTTAGCTGTTGTTCCCCCAGTGATAGATCCGTGCCACAAGATACGGCGGATGTACCCCTCCATGATTTTCAGAATAGATTTGGGAAGAATAAAAATAGATACCCAATATAGGAGAATCGAAGAAAGGATAGACCGTACCAATTGAAGCCTGCCCCCAAAGGATAGAAGTTTGTTAGTCCACGAGTTTATTCGCTGCCTAACACGATCAATCAGAATTTTACAGTCCGCCACCGACAGCCGCGAGGTAATGAGGGGGACCCCCAAGTACTTATTTCCGGCCTCAACACACGTAATCCACTCCGTCCATTAAGTGTGCAAAAGGCACTCCAGCTTCTCAAGTACACGATGCGAACCTCGGGCAATGGGACAAACTCAGCTAGGATTCAGCCCAGCACGCATATACCAAATCTAAGGGATTGGAACATGGAAAACTAGCAAATTCGGAACAGACAATCCTGAAAATAGGAATTTTTTTTTTTTCATTTTTTAATTTTTTTTAGAGATTCTAGCGCATCAAATACATTCTCTGGGTGCTTTTGTCATTTTCCAAGGTTGTCTTCAACTTGTCTCGAGTTGCATTGATAATCGTCGAAAAAATCTGGGGAATATCTTGTGGGGCAGATTTTTGAAATATCCACTTGTTACGTTCCTTCCAAATGAAGTAAATTGTGGCTGCAAGAGTAATCCTTTTGGACCGAGTCATAAAATTCTTCCCTTTCCATTTCTGGGCCGCCCAATCAATATTTTGTTTCCAATCAGGGTAGGGCCACTGAATGCTCGCTTTCCGTTGTATCGGGGCCCAAAGATCTTTAGAGAATAAACATGAAAAGAAAAGATGTTCATGATTTTCATCAGCTGAGTCACAAAGGATGCATTTAGAAGAGAGATTGGAAACCCCATAGATGCGATCAGTGGTACTTAGCCTACCTTTAATGGCCAACCAGAGGGTGAAGACATGAGCAGGAAGATGGAAGGGACCCCAAACTAGATTAGTCCATCTCAAAGTCGGCTTGTGAGGATGGATAAGAAAGTAAGCAGATTTAGATGAAAATTTACCATCAGCATTGTCATCCCATCTCACTGAGTCGGATCTATTGGAGTCTGAAAAATAAGTGGGCATTTTCTCTACGAGACGAGAGATTTCGTGGTCATATGGATTTTTTTTTTTTGGTAAGTAAGTTAAATGAATTAAATGAAATGAAAAATCCAGAAACGATATTCTAATTCCAAGTGTTTTGCCAACTTAGAATTAGAATAACGAGTTAGGGCATACCCTGAGCATCACCATGAACAAAATCATGAACGGATGAAAAAATAAATAAATAGAAAAACCACACCTAGGTGTAATTTGTCTAAAATGACCGTATGCAACCCGGTCAGACAACACAACCAAATCTGAAAAACAGATTCAACAGGGAAAGTACTGATGGTAGCTCCAACATCATCTAGCCACCAAGGTCCAGAATCAACACTTCTAGAACCTGCACCCAATGCCACTCTGCCCCTCAACGAAGGAAATCCAATGCACTCCGTCCAATGCACTTCGGATTCTACAGTGCACTCCGACCTCCAGATAAAGGCACTTCGTCCAAAGCACTCCGGATTCCACAGTGCACTCTGGCCTCCAGAAAAAAGCACTCCGGATTCTGTAAAGCCACTCCGTCCAAAAAAAAAAAAAACTCCGTCCAATGCACTCCGTCGAAAGCACTCCGGATTCAACATGCACTCCGACTGCCAGATAAAGGTACTCTGGATTCTGCAATGCCACTCTTGCAACCAAGCCACTCCGTCCAAGGAGACAAAAGCCACTCCGGATAAAGGGCACATGCACCCCGGAAGCTAAATCAAGGTCACTCCATCCAAAGTGAGAACCAACACACCGCCTAGGAGTCAAGAAAGCACTCCGCATAAGGGACAACTGTACTACGGAAGCATGAGTTAAGACGCTCCGTCCCAAGAGAGAAAAGGCACTCCGCCACCACATGATAATTGTATGAACTTTAGCATCCCATGGAAGCCCCAAAACGAAACGAGTATGATCAGAACTTACCATACTCAGTGGCCCCATCGGGTGCCAATTGTCATGCCACAGAAAGGTATCTGACCCGTCACCAATGGTATGGATGCAATGAGAGCGCATGAATGGGTGAAGCTTCATAATCTTCCTCCAACTCCATGGGGTTGACTCCGGAACTTTAAGAGTCCAAATACATTTTTTTTGGTAAGTAAGTATTTTGGATTAATGGGAGAAAAAGAGTACAAAAAATATGTTTATCTCCAAGTATTTTGACTTGAAGATAAAACATAAAACGCTAGGACATAACCCGAGCGGACAGTACATTAGAATATACATAATGGCCTCTAGGAGGACAACGTTTACCGAAAACGACAAAATATGACATTTCCATCATAAACAAAACTGAACACAGCATGCAGTAGCTGAAACACATAATCGGCATTTCGCAGTGGCATGGTAGAAGCACATTGCACGTGAGACAGCAGAATGCTCCAGCACCAAGACCAGCAGCACCATCTTCGGTTGTTGAACATAGCAACAACGACTCAAAAGAATCCTTAACACCAAGGCTCCAACTTCATCAAGCAGTGTAGCGCAATACCAATGCAGATGCTTCTTAGTCACGATGGACTTCCTAGAGGGCAGCAATTCAGCATAGTCCCGCCTGGCTGTACCTCTTCCATCAGGACCCATTGACACTGCTGATGCATCTCAGCAGCAGCAAGAGGATGACAGGCACCACCCTTCCAGAGTGCAAGCCCAAACCAGCAAAACCAGATGCCAATCCACAGCCAACACCATCAGGCCAGGCAACTATTGATGCCTTAGGCCAACAAAAACAAGAAAAAGGTACACAGAATCACCGTTCCTCCTACTTGTAAAAACCAATTGGCAACGATACTGCAAAAGCACCACAAAAAAAAACAGCATGCCTCACATACTATTAAACCAGGGAGAAAACCATGGACAAGGAAAGCCACTCCCAGTCCAGAACTGCAGCCAATTCATAACAGCAAAGGCCGCACCACACATCAGATCCCCGATTCAGAAACTCACATCAAAAACCCCAAACCAAGCTTCACAAATCCGCAAATTCAGAAGCAACAAAGTATCAACACACTAAAATTGCCAAATAGGGCAGCAAGCGACCCAAGACCCCACTGCATTTATCGGGGAGTGAGGACGGGCTTTCTTGGAAGCAGATTTCTGGCCGTCTGCGGTCGGCCACCACTCGTTCCCACCCGTTTATAGCTTGCCTAGCAAAAAGCTCATCCTCGTATCGTTGGCGATCTTCATAATAGGCATGACCCACACCACCATCAACAGGATTCATAGAGGATTTAGCAGAACCAAATTCACTACCAGATTCCATGGTATCAGCCACTGTCGGCTCAGAATTCACATTCGAGCATCCAGTGATGGGGACCGGTCTCTGAATAGATTGATTAGCAAGCTCAGCTAGATCCACAGAATCATCTACAGATGGATCCTTTAGGCGTAATTCAGAAGAAGGAGCATCCAGGGTGTATTTACGGACGATCCGCGCAATAGACTCGGAGTAGAATCGTCGACCCCAGAAATTAGGCAATTTACAAGAGCCAAATCTCTTGATTGGAAGGGTACAAAGCTCTTGATCGGAAGCCAAGGGAGTGCACAAGGAGGGCTGAAGGGCCCCCCTAGAAGAGTCATGCATATAATTAGTTGGAACCTCAACTAGAAACCTATCTGGATCCAAAGAGCAAGAGTCAGTTAACTCGATGGGGTCATATGAAACCCCGTCATCAACTGCATGGCCATCTTTGGGACCCAAAATAGCGACAGCCCCATCAGCCCCCAACCCATACGAAATCTCTTTTTTTTTTGGTAAGTAATTAATTGCATTAAAATTAAAATATCATGTACAAAGAACAATGATTCTCAGAGGCTGGGGCCGGAATAGGCAGGGAGTTTTGTGACAACACCTAATCAGCAGCTCCTTAGAATCCTTATCCTATTTTTATGAATCCAAGAGGACCAGACCGACTCAGGATCCTTAGAGATGATCCTCCACATGAGCTTACATATGAGAGCTTTGTTCAGATCCTGCAGGTTTCTTTCTTTTTTGTTAAGTAATTAATTGTATTAAAATTAAAACAAAATGTACAAGTAGCTATGTTCTTTACCAAGTGTTTTGCCGACTTGGCAAAAGAAACATAGAAACAGGGAGTCCTCTAAACCATGACAAAAGTCATTAAAAACAAGATTACAATAACAAAATCGGCATTCCGAAAGCAGTAATAGAAGTTTTTTTTTTTTTTTTGTAAGTAAGAATTTTGGATTATAGGGAGAAAAGAATTACAGAAACTATGTTTTTACTCCAAGTAATTTTGACTTGGAGTAAAAACATAACCGCTAGGGCATGCCCCGAGCAACGAATACAATAGGAATTCGTTTTTTTTTTTTTTGGTAAGCAAGTATTTTGGATTAATGGGAGAAAAAAAATTACAAGAGCTATATTTTATCTCCAAGTATTATGACTAGGAAATAAAACATAAAATGCTAGGGTATACCCCGAGCAACCGGTACAATATTTAATACCAAATTAGCCTCAAAGAGAACCAGCGTTCACCCGAAAATCAAAAATACACCGAAGATACAAGATCAACGACAAGCAACTACGGTGCGGAAACGAGTTGTTCAAATTGCAACCAACATCACATGTAGTGCATCCATCCAAAGATCATCAATATTGGAACGTAACCACCGCTTCAAGTTCAGCAACGTGGCGGGAAGAGCATCGAGGCCTCCGAATCAGCGAAACCCAAATAACCCACATCATCAAAAGCTCCACCAAGCCTCCAAATACACCAAAGAGCAATATCGGCTCCCAAATCGTAGACAGAACACGGGAGTGAAAGGTATATACATCAGCATACCAACCGAGTAATAGAACCGCCAAATGCAAGAGCATGGGCACATGCTTAATTCACCAAAGAGCACAGCATAGAGTATCAAACCGGCTGTATAGACATGCCCGATAGGCGGAGCAGCACAGCCACATAAACCGCGATTCGGGGCCTCCATAGAGTACCCACCTTAGCAATGAGATATGAACAGACTAGGTCCACATCCCGGTCGTGCAAGCCCGGCCCCATTACATCGGTCCAGCGATATCCCCAACCTTACGAACGTGGATCGATCCCCAAAGCAGTCTTCACAAAACCTGCAAATTAGAGGCAGCGGTGTATCCACATACGATAGGCTGCATCGGATATCATGAATGAGGACGCCGAGCTTTCTTGGAGGCAGATTTACGCCGTCGACGTTCACCGCCACGCGTTCCCACCCATTTATAGCTGCCGAGCAAATTGCTCGTCTTCATAACATTGCCGCTCATCATAGACATAATCCACTATACCAAAGAACGGGATACGCGGTGATTGAGCATGACCAGGCTCTTCCACCGATTCCATGGAATCAGCCAATAAAGGTTCAATTTTCACATCGAAGCGGCCCGATGAATAGGGATAGGCCTAGCTCGGTGGTCGAGCAGTGGAGCCACAAAACCATCAATAGATGGATCATTAAGGCTTTTTCCGGAGAAGAAGCATCCAGGAGTATTTACGAACAATCCGCCGCAATAGACTCCGGAGTAGAATCATCAACCACGATGGTTAGACCATGCGCGAGCCAAATCCCTTTCGGGAAGCCCTTGATCCCAAAGAAGAGACCTATCGGCTTCAAGCATTGGCAATGCATCAATCACTAACGAGGCAACCACCCAGCGTTTGGTGATCATTGGGACACCCGCATTGGGAGCCTTATCAAGACAAGCCTCGGTCGAAGGGTCCGAACCACCAATCCTCAAAGGAAAAGCCTCGGCTAGAGGCCCGTCCCCGACCGATCGGGATCACAAGGCCCAGCAGGGGAGTGCACAGAGGCACTCGAGATCGGGGTAAAATCGAAGAGACCATCCGTTGTTAGATCCATCATCAACCCCGAGAAAATTTAGTCATCTCGAACCAAATCTTCCATAACACAATCGGTAGAGGATTCAACCACTCTACCTGATCCTGCGCAGACAAAACAAACATTATCACGATCGCATACTCATCCGGATCGAAGGGGGTAAGATGGGTGAAGCATCAACACCATCAGCCCCAACAAGAGCCCCGGCATCATTAGGAGCCGGGGCCTTAGGCACAACCGCAGGCCCCTTAGATCTGCCAGAAATCTGTTAAGTCCATGCTTAGAGTGATAAGCAATATCAATCTCAATCACCACTGGAAGGAGCAGCGACCATTGACAAAATTCTGATTTTTGCGTCGAGATCATCCTTATGCGATTCAACACAAACTCTTGCCACATGGACCCGATGCAAGGAGGCGGTGAGGGGATCACATAGGATTGGTTTACCAATTCTACTAGCAATCCAACTTAAGCCCATTGGAGTCCGTAATTCAACTCGCACGTTAGACATTGAAATCCATTCGGGGACCGACATAAGAGATTCGGGATCCGGACTCAATCCGGGAGACCATCCGGTGAGGAAGACCGGCGACTTTTTGAAGGTCCAGGGTCCTCTAGACAAGCATTTCTCGAGATGAAGCTCGAAATCAAATTGAAAGAAATAGATTACATTACCATTAACAGCCATGTGACGCAACCCATATTTCGCCCAAATTCTTCGCGATGCCATTAACAACTGAAAAATGGGGGTTTTCGGGAAGAACCCCACAGTGAAGCCCCAAAATCGGACATTGTTGCACGACCTCAGTAGGGGGAGAGCGGGGCTATCAAAATCAGCCTCAAGAGAGGGGGAAAAAAATTTAAGTGAGGCAAAGGAGCGAAGACCCTTGTCCTCGGCGACTTGAGCCCATGCTTTTGCGAGGCAAATGGACATTTGTTGGATTTAAAGACCAGCCAACAGTTTTAGAGGTTACCTTGGGCTCAATAGATTTAGTTGGCGAACACAACGATCCACAAAGAAAGAGGACCCGAGAATCTTCGGAGATGGTGTGAGATGGGAGAACCGGCGATGGGGAGCGAGCAAGAACCGACTTCCAAGCCCACGACCTTCGATAGGAAACCGGCATCCGGCCCTTTGGGGAAGCCAAGATTTGACTTTTAAGAGGAGGATAGTCGCTCGCGCCACACACCCGCGACGTAAAGGGGAGGAGGAGAAGGAACTGGACGACCGGGAAGAGCGGGGTCCGAGGGCAGTACTATGGGATCCCAGGTGGCGGCCATGGCGGCGTCGGCGCCCTTGAGCCGAACGGGCAGCGGAGAAGGAATTGAATTTCAAATTGAAGTTTGTATTCTAGAGAGAAGGAGGAGAACCTCTCTCCTATCTGCAAAACTTCAGCGTAGCTGGGCTTCAACAACGAATTCGTAAAAAAAAAAAAAAAAAAGTCCGCTAGGAGGACAAGCGATCGCCAAGAACTGCAGTATGAGTCCTATCTAAAAATGGTTCAAGAACTCAACAAAAACAAAGCATCGAAGTAACCTTTTTTTTTTTGGTAAGTAAATCATCAGAAGTAACCCCAAAGGGAGCCGGCATCAAGACACCAAAACCAACGAGCTTCAACGGGGATTGGCGTCTGAAATGACGACACACAGCATCACGGAACAGCAGCGCCAGATTCCCAATAAGGAGCTCCAGCAGTACATGGCAACAACTTAGAAGCCGAACAACAAAACAGCCTGATATCGGACGTAAGAGAGCACTTCGGGCATCCATAACCATCACCAGCCACCGAGGGATCATTATCAGCACTCCACCCGTGATCCCAAATCACCGGATCAGCAACGTTGATGGCGAAAAGGTGGGCGGCTAAAGCCAATGACCCTCGAGCAGCTAGCATCAAAACCGAAGCGGCACAATTAGACAACAGTTCAGATTAACCGAGAAGAGCACCAACCCGCGCTCCAAAGCATCAAGCAACATCAAGCACGGCAACCAAGTCGAGGACCCAAAGGCGGGATCCATGAGCATCGGCAAAATGTACTTCCCATTAGCACAACTTACAAACAAAATACCGGCGGATCAAACCGGAGGCGGTGATCACACACGGCCACCATGCCTGCAGGAACTACCCCAAAGCCATTGCAGCGAAAACACATTCCCATCGATCAACATAGGATAACACATTAACCTCCTTCCACGTCCAGCCAAACCGTAGCGCCAACACCGCAGCCCCCATGCCTAAATCGGGAAATAACCCGATTTGAGGACCACCGAAAACCTCGCATCCGATTGCCAACCGCGAGACCAACCACGGACCTAGCATCGGCGTAGACTAAATCCAACCGAATACCAAATTGCTGCCCACCATACCAAACACCCCAGCACTATCGAATGGCTCCAAAGACACTTTAGAATAGCACGTAGCATGATCAGCACCCCGGACAACATCAAATGATACGAGTGGAGAAAACAAACATGTCAAATTCCAAACATACAACCAGCAAACATAGCATAGAATCTCCCTCCCGCAACCAACCACACGAGCAACTAGATCGGGGACCGAGAGACAAGATCAACCCATTTCCAAAGACAGCCTTTGGCTCTTCCACTACACAAAAACTAAATCGAAACAAGCAACTTCAGCAGCTTTTCCACACAGTTCCTCCAAAGTGACAAGAAATAAATCAGATCAGAGGACCAGCACTGGAGGAGAACGAAAGGCTTGACACCCCATTTCACAATCATCGACAAATCTGCAAATTCATCCACCATCACATTAAAAAGAAACAGCCCACAAAGGCAACCCGGCACCATCAATGACAGCCCATCCACATCACAAAAACACCATGAAGATACCGATAAAAGTAATCAAGAAACGCCATCACGAAACACGCTTTACATCCAAACATATAAACCAACAACAAATTTACTCCACAAGAATCAATCAACCCAACCCCACCGGTTCCCAACCAAAGATTCCATCAAAATGACCAAACCGGTACCAATCATACCACCGAGAGCCAACGGAGCCAAAGGACGGGATACCTCAATTTAATTAATTTTTTTTTTTTTTTTTGGAAATCATTCATTTTTTTTTTTTTTTTTTTGAAAATCATCCAAATAAAGGGAAGAGAAGAGAAAGAAAAAACAAAAAGCCAAAAAATGAAGTAGCAAAGATAAGAGGGATTTTTTTTTTTCCTATGGTAAATTCCACCGCCTAGCCAATGAACGGCTAGGATGACCGGCACGGGGCAAAGAGGCCATCAACTTATGCCGCACAGCGTTTGATATCTGAGAGCATATATGGGAAGTGTCCTGAGGGACAGATTTCTCAAAGATACGGTTGTTGCGTTCTCTCCAAATGTAATAGACAGTAGCCGCCAGAGAGAGACGTTTAGACAAGGCAGCTAGGTTCCTGCCTTTCCAAATGTGGGTAGCCCAGATGACGTTTTGTGACCAGTTTGAGTAAGGCCAATGAATACCGGCATTCCGTTGGATGGTAGTCTACACGAAATTGGAATACGGACAGGAGAAGAAAAGATGGTCATGATTTTCATCATTCGAGTCACATAGAGAGCAAGAAAGGGATAGATTTGGGATGCCGTGAACACGGTCGGATGTGTTTAGTCTCATTTGATGATGGCCAACCAAAGGTAAAAGCATGGGAAGGAATATGGAAAGGGCCCCAACTAATTTGGTCCAAGACAGGTTTCAAACAGGGGGTGAAAAAGGAGGTAGGCGGACTTAGTTGAAAAAAATACCATTTTGGCATCCAACCCATCTCGGGAATCTTTTCACTCGGCATTAGGTAGATAATGGGGCATGTTTTCGGCAATGCTAGAAACCTCCTGATCATAAGGGTTAGGCCAATCCCAATGGTCATCTCTGATGATCTGAGAAACCTTGGCGTTCTCAGATAACCCGGTGACAGTCCGAATGCGGTCAGTGCACACTGTACTGAGGGAGCCACGAGGATGCCATTGGTCATGCCAGACAAAAGTGTCCATGCCATCGCCAATGATCTTGGAGGTGTGAGTGCACATGACAGGACGAAGATTCATGATTTTCTTCCAGCTCCAGGGAGCAGAGTTAGGGACTTTGAGAGTCCAAAAACACCGATCCTTGATTCTATTCTTATGGACCCAAGAAGACCAAGTCGAATCAGGATCTTTAGACAGGATGCGCCAAAGGAGTTTACAGATGAGGGATTTATTTTGAGCCTGTAGATTCTTGAGACCCAACCCACCTTCGCTCTTAGGGTAGCAGATATCTGCCCAGGCCACTTTTGCATTAGTCTTACCTTCCGAAGATCCATTCCATAGAAATCGCCTCATGATGCAGTCGATCTGATTAAGAATGGATTTGGGAAGGATGAAGATTGAAGCCCAGTAGAGGTGTACAGATGATAGAATCGAAGCAACCAATTGTAAGCGGCCTCCAAATGAGAGCCATCTATTCTTCCAAGATTTAATGCGCTGGGTGATTTTCTCAGTAAGGTACGTGCTGTCACGGATCGACAACCTGGTAGAAATCAGAGGAACGCCAAGGTATTTGATGGGGAGAGAACCCACTTTGAAGCCCAAAACATCACCGATATCCTAGATCAAAACAGGGTCTTTAGAGCAAATGAAAGTCTCACTCTTATTTGTGTTTGCCGACTGGCCAGAGAGCCAATGGAATTCCTCAAGGCATTCCTTGAGAATCCGAATGGAGCTCACGTCAGCATGAGAGAAGAGGAGAAGGTCATCTGCAAAGGCCAACATGACAGTATGGGTCGCTTCACACTTCCAATGAAATGTAAAATTCTTGTTCTTGCGAGCCTTAAAGTCAATGATACCATTCAACACTTCCATCGCCAGCACAAAGAGGTAAGGAGAGATTGGATCACCTTGGCGAAGCCCCTTACCCCCTTTGAAGAAGCCAACCGCTTCCCCATTAATATTGATCGAGTACGAGGGGGTGGTAATACATTGCCTGATCCAATTTATCATTTTGGGTGGGAAATTCATGATGGTCGGAATGATATGATGAAATCCCAATGAACAGAATCATAGGCTTTCATAAGGTCAATTTTCAAAGTACAGCGAGAAGGCCCATGACCCAGATGGTACTTGTGGAGGAGCTCTTGGGCCAGAAGAATATTGTCACTGATTTGGCGACCCGCCACAAAAGCCGTCTGGCACTTATCAACCAGATAAGGTAACGTCATCTTTAACCGATTGGCAATGATTTTCGAGATAACTTTATAGATGATATTACAGCATGAAATGGGACGGTAGTCAGAGACCAACCGAGGGGACTGAATCTTGGGGATCAGGCTAATGATTGTAGAGTTCATTTGTTTGAGGAGTAAACCATGATTGAAGAAGTCACGGATGGCTTCACAAACAGATGGACCCACGATATCCCACGCTTCCTTAAAGAAATGAGCACTGAACCCATCAGGGCCCGGGGCTCTATAATCACCAATGGAGAAAATAGTCTTGCGGATCTCATCATCATTTACAGGGCCCGCAAGAAGGTCCATAAGTGATTCAGGCACAGTGTGGAGGATGTACGGGCGGATGCGATCCGCGCTAACTGAACCATACGTGCGACCTGTCCCAAAGCCTTACTAAAGTGATCCACACTCAGAATTTTGACATTTTCAATACCCTTGGTAGGATTCCATCATGATCAAATAGCGAGATGATCCGATTCTTATTATTGTTTCCGTGAACAGTCTTAAAAAAGAATTTATTACACTGATCCCCTTCTTTGAGCCACCTTATTTTAGCTTTTTGCTTAGTAAGGTCAGCTTCCTTTGCCAACGCATCATGGTAAGCATCTTTGCACCTGCGTTCTTCAAGATGACATACCAGGTTAGGAGGGGATTGACCCTGGATCTCCTCAAGCTTTTTCCTCCAGCGGACAACCTCCTCATGGACATCACCCTCGAGGACATTAAGCTTTTTCAAAGCCTTTTTGACCAACTTGAGACGAGCTACAAGCCTGAACATCGGATATCCATTGGTGACGTCCGACCAAGCTTCTGCAACCAAAGGGAGAAAATTTGGGGATCTGGCGAGAAAATTATTGAACCGGAACATCCCGTCTTTTTTGGGGGAAAAACCAGAGGTGAGGAGGATACAAGGCGAATGATCAGAAAGTCTAGGAGGAGGAAAAAGGGCCTTAGACCGTCTGAATTTGTCGAACCAATGCCCATTCGCGACTACACGATCAAGCTTTCTGAATATGCGGAGGGAAGAGTCGCGGCCATCATTCCAGGTATAGTGCATACCTTTATGGCACACATCTTCGAGATCCACGATCTCTAAAGCGGTAATCCGAGATCCAGCGAGCTTTTGCTGTGCCGTATACCACCCAAAGCCTCGAAGGGGATCGATGGCGTTGAAATCCCCAAGAGCAGCCCACGGGAGGTTGCCCGGATGATTGGACATCATCCGAAGGCTATTCCAGAGGAGTCTACGAGAGATTTCGGAGTTAGCACCATAGATAAAAGACAGCAAGCATCGGGTATTCTCCTCAAGGAAGAGGACATCAAGATGAACGACCTGATCCTCCGAGGCGAGGACGTTGCATGAAACCAGGGTTGGATCCCAACCCACCCAAATCCGACCGTTCGGGGACGCAGAATAGTTCATAACCCAAGACCAATTCGGCCTGATTCTGGTGGAAATAGACATAGAGTTTCTTTCCGCAACCTTGGTTTCCACCAAGCCAGCAACACTACACCTATGGGAGTTAATGAGGTTGCAGACTTCATGGGCTTTTACAAACCCATTAAGGCCCCTCACGTTCCAACAGGCAATGCTAGTCATGACAAGTGGTTAAGGGTGGGGGGTGATTTTTAATCCCCCGAGATTTTTTATTTCTCCGAGAGGAAATACGCTCCCCACTTTTGGGAGAAGGACCATCGCTCTTCAATCCACCAGGAGTTTCAGCTGGTGGCACACCATGAATGATGACCAGTGGATCAACTGGTATGACAGGTGGAGGATGGGTAATAAGATCAGACAGACCTGGCTCTGAGGAAGACCTGCCAAGTCTTATTTTTAGGGAACTGGAAGGCTCCGAACAACGGGATGGACTCCCAGGCCCAGGAGGGGAAGACGAATCTGGAGGCCGACTAGAAGAACCGATGGCGGCAGGACCACGGTGAAGAGGGGGATCGGCCAGGACCACTTCGGGCATCGGAACCTGGTCAGAGCTAGAGTGACAGGGAAGAGGTTCAAGAACATCCACCTGTAAGGCCATGAACGAGTTAGAAGTTGTTATGGCCTTTTGTTCAACCACAGTGGTCAAGGGCCCCGCCACTTCTGGCGATTTAGGACGGGGCGACAACTTTGGGGAACCGGGGGAGGGAAGAATACCCCGGGAAGTGACCGCCTACTTAGGAACCCAAGAATTTTTAGAAGGGTTATTCTTGTTCCTATTCTTAGTAGGGGCGTTCTTACGAACCGGCCAACGCTGGTATTCAAATTTGATTTCGCATAGATGATCAGCCGGATGATCGGCACAGCCTCTAGCATGAACTCTAATAGATTCCGGACGAGGGGCATTGATCCCCATTTCAACACAAACCCTCGCAAAACCCAAACGTTCAAGTTTCTCAGTAGCGGGGTCTAAAAAAAGGGGTTTGCCAACCGCGCTCGCAATCCAGCTCAAACCCAGCGGGGTCCAGTATTCAATTGGGATCCCAGACATGGTGATCCAGGTAGGGAATGATTTATGGTCCTCGCGGGATAAAATCATTCCGGGCCACCATTTTTTAAGGAAGAAGGGATGACCAGCAATCATCCACGGGCCATTAGCCAGGCATTTTTCAGGCATAGGGCTTGAGGAGAAGCGGAAGAAAAAAAAACCCGATTCGTTCCCAGCCACGTGTTGTAGTTCGAAACGCTTCCAAATTTTCTTAGTTATAAAACTAACAACATTAAAATAGACGGGGTCATCGACAAAGTAACCAACAAGGGTAGTATCCCACAAGTCCGACCCCTGTTGGATAACATCAGGGGGGATAAAATGATATTCTCCAAATCGGAAGAATTCGGAGGGTAGAATTTAAGTGGACACTTACCTCCAACAGCCCTTTTCTCAACCACCGACGCCCAAGAGACTCTCGGCGAGCAGGAGCCACGAGCATTGTTGGGGCAAGAGTCATCAGTAGAGGTGGAACCAATGGCTCCGGTAATTTGACCATTCACCGACGGCAATCTGGTTTGATCAAACAAATCGGGAAAAGTGGAGGACCGGACAGGCAGTCCATCTTCTCCAGGGTTCCAAGCCGACACCCCAATCTCAAGGAAGAGTCGGCAGAGCAAGTTGAGTGACCACCAGCGCTTGGATTGAGAAGGGGGGGAATCGGTAATCCACTAGAGACGACGCCATGGGGCGCCACAGAGCAGGGCTGGGGCAAGTGGGAAAGGATGACCGAATCCAGCAGGGGAGGCCGAGAGGCCGCCACGAACGAGACAGTCGGGGCCACAACAGGGCATAAGGAAGCAGTCGATGGGGACGGAGGAGGAAGGGGGTCAAGGAGGCCGAACGGTTGGTGGTAATTTGGGAGAACGATCTGAGAAACAGGGGGAGGAGAGGGGAGCGCAGAGAGCATCGAAGACGCCACCGAAGGAGACGAAAAGGAGCGTCGAAGCTGGCTATGACGGCACCGGCCGTCAGATACAGAAATAGAAGTACAAGACGAGGGTGGCAATCTCAATTCAACTCCGTCCCCACCACACATAAGGTCGCTCCAATCTTAAAGAGAACCAAGGCCACTCCGCCCTTTAAGAGGACAAAGGTACTCCAGATTCTACATGCCACTCCGTCCAGCGCACTCCGTCCAATGTACTGGGGATAAAGCAAGCAAAGGCACTCTGGCACGACCATTGGCACCCAATTGGCCCCCTCACTTGGGTGTGCACGGACCGCATCCGTTCTGTCACTGGCTTATCTTGGGTCGGCAAGGTGTCTCAAATAATCAGAAATGACCAATGGGTCTGGCCTAACCCTTTTGATCAGGAGGTTTCTAGTATCGCCTCAAACATGCCCCATTATCTTTCCAACAATGAGCAAAAAGACTTTTGGAAATGGGTCGGTAGCCCAAATGGTGTTTTCTCGTCTAGATCTGCCTACCTTCTTTTTCACCCCCCTAAGCAGAAGCTGAGGACCAATTTAGTCTGGGGCTCCATCCATATTCCTGCCCACGCTTTTACCCTTTGGTTGGCTATAAATGGTCGGCTTAATACCTCTGACCGTGTTCACGGGGTTCCCAACCTTTCCCCAAATTGCTCTCTTTGTGATTCGGACGCCGAAAACCATGACCATATTTTTTTCTCTTGCCCGTTCTCCTGCTCTGTGTGGACTTCTATCCAACGGATTGCTGGCATTCAGTGGCCCTACCCAAATTGGTTCCATAATGTTGAATGGGCTGCACACAGGTGGAAAGGTAAGAATCTCATTGCCCTTTCAAAGCGCCTTTATCTTGCAGCCACTGTTTATTTTATTTGGAGAGAACGTAATAATCGTATTTTCGAGAAATCCTCCCACCAGAATGCTTCCCAGATTTGCTCCCAGATTTCAAACGCGGTTAGGGACAAGCTGAAGACCTCCTTGCCTGATGATGGTCGTCCAAACCATTCACTGGCTAGACGTTGGAACTTATAAAAAAAATATATAAAAAAAAAATTGTGATGCCTTTTCGTGGCCTTTGTGGCTGCTGGTTTTCTCGTTGGCCCCGAGGGTTGTGCTGCTGGAGCCTTTGCACTATGATTATCTTCTGATGGTGCCTTGTCGGGTGGGGCTCCTCGTGGCTCTTTTTTTTTGCCTTGGTTCTTCTTGGTTCTTGTGTTTCCTTCTTTGTCTGCTGATTTGTTCGGCTTCCGGCCCTTGCTTGGGTGGTTTGGTTGTTTTTTCCCAAAAAAAAAAAAAATTGTGTTGCATTTTCGATGCCATTGTAGTTGCTGGTTTGCTCGTTGGTCCCGAGGTCATCTTTGCTTTGTTGCCTATGCACCGTGGTGATCTTCGATAGTGCCTTGCCGGTGGGGCTCCTCGCGGCTCCTATTTCGGCCTATGTTCCTACTGATGCCCTTCTCCTTGGTGTACTGATTTGTTCGGCCTCCGGTCCTTCCTTGGGTGGTTAAAGAAGAAAAGAAAAAAAGAGGAAAAGGAAAAAAAAAAGGGGGGGTTTGGTTCATCTGCTGCTGGCTCTCTGGCTGTTCTTGATATGCAGGCTGCGTTCTTTTTGCTCGCCATTGGGGATTGGATGATGCTGGCCATTTCCTCCTGCAAGGTGTAGAGTCTGTTTCTGCCTGGCAGGTGCTGTGATTAATGGAGCACTATCCATCATGGTGTGATGTAGCTGATCCTATGTTGGATTGATATTATTGTTGCTGATTGTTGTTGTGGTGCTTTAGACTGCTTACCTGCATGAATGTGCATAGTCTGCCCCTTTTGTCGAGCTCTGTGAGGTTTCCGAGATTTATGTATGCGATCTTGGGATCGGTTGTAGGGTGCTGTTGTTGGTGATCGCTTTTCCCTTGGTTTGATGTGATCCCCCGCTTGGCTGATCTGTTGTTAGTTGGTGGGTGCTTGTCATGGTTCCTTGAATTTGTCTCGGAGTGCTGGAGTGTTTCTCTGTTCATTTAGAGGCGGCAGTTGGCTTTGTTCGCTCCTGTCGGTGAATGGGTTATATGCACTCAGCTCCTCCCATGTTGCAGTCCTTTTGTTTTGGTTCATCTTAATCCGATGCTGCTGTAGTGGGATCTATGGACCTTGTTTTGTTCCACTTTGTTAGAGCTACATGGTTGCTGTCTTGCAGGATTTTTGGTTAATATGCTGCACTTTCTGATCTTCTCTTTCTGCTGGTTGGTTGTGCTGGTTTTTTTGTTCAGTCTTCCTGCTGAAGGCGTCGCAGAATTTGCGGATGCTTGCTGGAATGCCCTTGCTGCTTTAATGGGCTGGGGGAGCTCCAGCCTATTCGCATGCTTGTGGTTCTAGGCTCCATTGGGTTAATGGTGTAGATGGTGGAATTGGGTGTCTGCTGGATGCGAAATGCAATTGTTTGCTGTTTGATGTGAAGTGAAGCTTTGATCCCGTTCCTTTTTTTGCTTTTTCCTTTGGTTGAGGGTGGCGCTACTGGCAGGTTGGGGAGGGGTGGAGCTGTATTGAGGTTTCTGTTTTTTGTGCCTTCGCAGTGTCCACATATTGAGGTGCTGGTGCCCGAATGGTCGCTGGTCTCGTTTGGTGTGTTTGTGCCTTTGGTTGACGGCTGTGTTGGTTTCTTTTCGCCGGTTTGAATTGACAGCTGCCGACTGAGTTTGGTAGTCTCTGGTTCTGAAATTTTGAAGTGCTGATGTTGGCTTTTGCACCTGGTCTTCAGGTGCTATCTTACCAGTGGGGCTGATCGGGGCCTCGCCTTGGTTTGATTGATCATTTTGCAAGCGTGGGTATTGCGCTGATGATGAATTGTCCCTTTTTGTGGCCTTTCTTTGGAATTGTGGTTTGTTGCGGTATGTTCTTCCCTCTTGCTCGACACAATATATTGTTGAAATATCTTGGTGTCTCTCCCCGCCGGGAAGTGCGTGTTCTTTCTTTGTTTGGCCCTCGCCGGATGCATCTTTGCTCTGTCTTAGCTTGGGAATTACAGTGTAGATCGGGCGGTTGGGTCTCCTTTCGGCTTGGCTACCACTTGTGTTGCAGATCGGGTTTTGAGATTTTCCCTACAGCCGTGGGTTGTATTTTCTCCTTCTACCGGTGTGTGAAGATGTTGCGATTTTGATGGAGTTGGGAAATGGGCGTGATGCAGCTGCCTTGTTTCATGCTTCTTTGGAAACTTTGGGCTTATTTGTATTAGCATTTGTGGGCGGTGGCCTTTGATTCATCTTTGTGGGAAGCTTTGAGTTGCGATCGCGCGGTTCGCGATCCTGTCACTCGGGAGCAACTATTTTTTTTTTTCTTTTTCTTTACCTTAAAAATGATTGTAATAAATTTCTTTCCTCTGTCAGTTTGTTTCTCTTAGAGGTCCTTCTGTGGTTCCCTCTGTTGTACCAGTCGCTCGGGGAATGCTCGCCGAAGCGGAGTTCGGCCTGGCGGTTAGTAACGCTTACGCCTTCCCTCTCCACCCGGGTTCGAATCTCCGCGGAAGCACCCGTGGTACTGAGCCTCCCTAAAAAATCCTTCGGGATTTACGGGTATGGGGCCGCGAAGCGGTGGGGCCCTCACGTTAAAAGCTTACCCTTACCACAGTTTCTGCCGAAGCGGGTGTTGGCGGAGTAGTTAAACGCACGGACGTGCGCCTCCCCCACTCGGGTTCAACTCCCTGCAGAAGCATAAGTGGTACTGTGCCTCCCAAAAAATCCCGCAAGGGATTACTGGGTTATGGGGCTGCGAGTGCGGCGGGGCTAGTCACTGTAAAAAGCTTACCCTTAACACAGTTCGTAATTTTTTCTCCCATTAATCCAAATTACACACTTACTTACCAAAAAAAAAAGTTTTTGTGCAAATTCGAAGTCAAAACTTGGAGTTTTCACATTTAATTTTTGTAATTTTTTCTCCCATTAATCCAAATTACACACTTACCAAAAAAAAAAAAGGCACTCTGGCCTCCAGTTAAAGTGAACAAAAGGACTCCGGCCTCCTAGAAACACATTGCCACTCCGCCCCACAACAGAGGGTACTCAGTACACTCCGTCCAATGCACTCTGGATTCTACAATGCACTCCGGCCTCCAGACAAAAGAACTCCGGATTCTACAAAGGCACTCCGTCCAATGCACCCTGGATAAAGTGAGCAATAGCAAACTCTGTCCCAAGTCACTCCGTCCAAAGTCACTCCGTACAAGTCACTCCGTCCAAGGTGGGCAAAGACACTCCAGCCTCCCAGAATCACAAAACCACTATGGGTAGAAGGGAGCAATGCCACTTTGGGTAGAAGGTACTCCGGATATAACACAATGCCTCTCCGTCCTACGTGAGCAAGCACTCTGAATAAACGAACAAGCCACTCCGTCCAAGGCGGGCATAAACAGAAAAAACGAACAAATATCCGAGCCACTCCGTCCATGGAACACAAGGGACTCCGGAATCTTCACTCCGGCCATTTAGAGCATCGGACTCTATATGCGAAAGGTTAATCTGGTTTATGGAGTGAAAAAGGCCACTCCGGCCTTTTAAAGGGCAAAAGGCACTCCGGATAAAAAGCCACTCCGGAAAAGGCAAAAAGCACTCCGGATAAAAAGCCACTCTGGATAAAAAGCACTACGAATTTTTTTTTTTTGGATGGAAAACCACTCCGGCCTGTTAAGGGGGCAAGGCACTCCGAAAAACGGTAAAAAGGCACACCAGATAAATCACTCCGGCCATTAAGCATCTCACAAATCACTCCGGCCTCTAGACAAAGGAACTCCGGATTCAACATTGCCACTCCGTCTAAAGTGACCAAAAACAACCCCCACTGCAAATCTATCCTGCAGGTTTCTTAGGCCCAACCCACCCTCACTCTTGGGGTGTAGCACACTTCATCCCATGCTACCTTTGCAGTAAACTTTCCTTCAGAAGATCCAAACCAGAGGAACTGACGAATGATACAATCAATCGATTTGATAATGGATTTGGGCAAGATGAAAATTGAGGCTCTTGTGCTGATGTCGCTCTCCCTATGGCGGCAGCTTTTGCTTCAAAGTCGCCCCCTGTCTCCTCACCTGATCAGTGTGCTCCTGGTCCGTCCGCTAAGATTGATCCTGAGTTTACTCCTGAGTCTATCTCTCGGATTGTTCGAAAATATTGTTTGATTCAGTCCAATCCAGCTGGATGTATTACTCCTACTTTGGAGGTCAACCGTCCAGTTTGCTCGGCTGTGGATTCAGCTGAAACAATGCCTCCCAATGAATCTGGGCATGATTCTGATCAGGCTTGGTCCATTGTGTACCCGGATTATGGTGCTGAGGACCCTACTGCAGTGACCCGTGCCTTCTCGACAGCATTCCATCTGAGGGTCTCCTGTTCGAGGGAATGAGGATGAACTATTTGCTAGGCAGGCTATCAATGGGTGGCAACGAATGGCCAGGCGGCGTAATTCTGCACCCAAGAAAGCCCGGTCTCGTCAACCATGGCTCTTAGCCGTTTTTTGCCTTGCAGGTCCTTGAACCACTCCTCGCTGCGATTTTGAATCCCGTCTGCCCCGCCTTCTCCCTTCCTCGCCGACGCCCATGGTGCCGGTCGCAAGCCCTCGTCTCCCAGCAATATTGCGCTCCCCTCCTTCCTTTGCTTCTCCTCTCACTTCTCACTCGGCCCCAGACTCTCCTTCCATTCCACGGCCTGCTACCCGGTGGCCCCTGAAAGCTGTGTCCTCGGCCACCTCTTCCCCTTCCTCTTTCTCTTCACTCGAGATTTCACCCCCCCTTCCTTCTGACGTCCTCTGTCACAGCCCTCCGAGGCCCGGTCTTGAAACATGCTCTGCTCCCCACTCCCATTCTCCCGTTCGGCCTGTGTCCCCCGTTCCTGACATTCAGGTATGCGATTCTTGCTCGTCGCCCTCCTCAATGGCCCTGAGTGCCCCTGATGGCGCTTTCCTTGCTTCGGTAAGGAAGGGAGCTCGTTCTGCTTATTCCCATCTGGTGGGTGCCGCCCATGTTTATGGGTCATCCAGTGGTGGCATGGTGCCATCGGATGACGGTCGCGGGCCCCAGTGCTTCCCTGAGCACTCCAAGTGCCCTACCGAGTCTCTCACCAAGCCGGCCGAACCTCCTTCAGGGGTTCCGATCCTTCCAAACTCTCCGGTTCCAGGTTCTAGGTTTGGATGCCTCTATGATTCTGCTCGAAATCCCTCCTATTTGGCTTCTGTCCAGACCGCTCTACCAGACTCTCAGAATTGCCTCTCCCCAAGGTTACCTGCTGTGCTCACTCATAGTCTTGATGTCTATGGAATTAATTCAGGCAGTGGTTCTGGCATTCCTGTTAATTCGGACTCTAGCACGAATGGAGTCTCGTGGGCTTCGGTTGTTGGAGGTAAGTCCGTGATAAAATTCTTCCCTCCTTCCCCCTCCGATATGGCTAATCTAATTTTGTCCCCTCCCCCCGAAGTAACCCAACAGAGCGAGGTCTTGTGGGGCTCCACTCTCGTGGGTTATTTTAATGGTAATCCATTGCATTTTAATGCTGTCAATAACATCACTAGGAAAATTTGGAGGAGGTTTGAGCTACAACATGTAGCTGGAAACGAATCGGGATTCTTTTTCTTCCGATTCTCCTCGATCGCAATGCTAGAAAACTGTGTTAATAGTGGCCCGTGGTCTATTGCCGGCCACACCATTTTCCTTAAGAAATGGGAGCCGGGGATGGTTTTATCTTTTTTTTTTTTTTTTTTTTGGTAAGTAAGTGTGTAATTTGGATTTAAGGGAGAAAAATTTACAAAAACTATATTATAACCCCAAGTTTTTTGACTTAGGGTTAAAACATAGGAAGCTAGGGGCATTCCCCGAGCAACTAGGACATCATAAGATATTCCAAAAAACCTCTAAGAGGAAAATCTAAAAGATAGAAGATGATCAAATTCATTACACATTAGCAAAATTAAATGCTCTCCAATTATTCCAGTAGCTGGGTCAACATGCGGCCCACGCATAATAGGCTCACCCACTGCGGCAATCAACTTCAACCGACAGCTTCATGCCAGGCGAGACCATATCATCACCTCATGGGGAGGCTGAAATCAGGCGCTGATCCAGCCAGCACCAAGATCCCCAATCCGTAATCTACATAGCAATGGAAGCTACATCCACATTGTCTTTGCCATCAGCCCTTCGGACAACCCGGTCCAATATGATCCAAAGATCCGAGTCATCCAAAACAGCACCGACAGCCAAGGTAAACATCGGTAGGCCTTTGCACCATTCCGGCCAATGTTAGTAGTATGACACAATGGATCAACCACCAAGAGCCGAGAGACATCCTAGTAGGATCGGCAATGAACAAAACAACTAGCATCAAAGAATTTTTAGCCAACCAAAGTACCAAGGACCTGCCTCAACAAACAAGCTTCAGCTTGGCACTCACCCTACTAAATTTGTTCCCACATAAACAACCGTAGCTAGCTTTCAAAAGAGAGTCACCAACGGCCGTCCACTCCTCGATCTGCAACATATACACCTGCTCTACAATCCTACACAAATTGCTGCAAATCATAGTAAAACCGAAGACAACGATCCACCGGCTCAAGAGCAAGACCACCCACATCATCATGGAGTATCATTAGCAATCCTTGCATTCCACGGCCGCGACACAAAAGCGAGCCATTCTGGCAGCGAGCGGTCACGAGAACACACCGATGGAATCGGCAACGCAAACTGTTGCCCAAGCAACATAGTTGCAAAAACAATGGCAATAAGCGGGTGAAGAAGCCCGGACATAAGCGAACCGATGGACTGCACCATAAATTCACTACAATCAAGCAACAAGAAGACCAGCACCATCTCGGCCAAGAAGAGATTTTAGCAACCAAGAAACTCCTCAAATCCGCTCCTCTTGCCTTGACAAAATGAGCCCAATCCATAAATACACGGGCTCCCCCAACCCAAACAACATATGGGACACACAGCCTTACCAACGAGCTGACATCACAAGAAAATTGGCTGCACCAAAACCTTCAAGATGAGATGACAAAAAGGCAAATTGTTGCAAATCAACAATTAAACAAAACAGTGAAGAAGCCGGACTTCGCTGCAGCAAGCGTGCAAAGCCAACATCCGAGACCGAACCACGTAGCTCCACCAATTGGTAGCAATAACGAAACCAGCATCCAATGCTCCAAATAGAGTTACATAGCAATAATAAGAAACAAGCTGGCAAAAACCGGACACCAGCAATCCTACGGACTGCTACAATATCGCACTACAATTAAGCGGCGCACAAGCAGGGAACTACCTCACCGGAAGGAACATCGGCAACCGAGAAAAGGCCTCGGCCCGGCCGCGATCCTCAACCAAAGTGACCCAATCCGAGACAGCACACGGGCTCCCCCAACCCAATAGAGAGTTGGATACACCGCGGGAGATCAAACATAGCGGCGCCTCGGGACATTCGGCTGCATCCATTCCATCGAGATGAGGTAGCAACCCAAATAATCCTCGGCAATCCGAAGCTCGGATGCCCTTACAACAGAGAAACGCATAGGAAGACCTTTACGCAACCAAGAGGAATCAATCGCCCACAGGACAGCCGCGCAAATGAAGAAAATAGATGCAGGAGCTCAGCCATTCCACAGGGCAAGCCGAGGAGTGGGCCAGGGAGAAGGCGAAGGGACAGGTCAAACCGGCCATGGCCTAATAGACCCCACCCGGCTGGAGAAGCCATGTCCTAAGACATCGCAGAAGACGAGCGAAAAATTCGGAGACGGAGAATACGAAACCCATGAGAGCACGGGATGAGAAAGGGATGGAGGGGCGGCGGCGAGGGGCAACAGAGGACCGGCCGGAGGCCGACACCGCGGGATGGTTTTATCATGTGAAGAGCATAAATCTTTTCTGTTTGGATCACTATGTCTGGGATCCCGGTGGAGTATTGGACCCCTTTGGGTTTATGCTGGATAGCGAGTGCTGTTGGGAAACCCATTCGGCTGGACCCGGTCACGGAAAAATTAGAGCGTTTGGGCTTTGCTAGAGTATGTGTCGAAATGGGGGCTGAAGCTCCCCGACCGGATTTTTTTTTTTGTAAGTGTGTAATTTGGATTTATGGGAGAAAAAATTATAAAAAAATCACTGAGATAAATCCATGTTTTGACTTGGAATTAGCTCATAAAACGCTAGGGTATTCCCCGAGCGACTGGTACATCAGAGGGAACCACAAAAATACCTCTAAGAGGAACGATCAGACAGAGGAAAGAAAATGATTACAATCATTTACATAAGCAGAAACAAAAACAATTGCTCCTGAGTGATAGGATCAGCATCCGTGAGACTGCAACACAATGCTACCCACTGCATGAAGCCAAGTCCACTGTCCACTACAGCACAATACAGCGGCCCAAGGTTTCCAGCAGCAAGAAACAAAGGCAACGGGGACCCCAACTTCCGATCACCCCATGGCAGCAAATAACAGCACATACGAGACTGCCATCAGCCACGGCAACGTGCTAAAACATCCTCACAGCACAGCCGAGAAACTGCCACTCCAGTCCAAAAATAGCAGCAGCAGCATGGGAGGTGACCATGGGCCACAGGTAGATCAAACAGCCGATTAAGGTGCAGCACCACATAGCCACGGACCTCCTGTGTAGCAGAAGATCCCAAAGCCTCACTGTTGAAATCAGCATCACCGATCAGGATGCAGAAAATCAACAGTAGGCAAACTTCACCCAGCAGCAACATCTTGCATCAGGAAAGGCACATTTCATAATCACGCATGCTGAGATTCAGCATCAGTTCTTTGATAATAATCAGCATCACCGGTGAAGCAAATTCAATCGAACCAGGAAAAATCACCAAGAAGCCCGCGGCAACTAATAGGATGCCGGCTGGATGCATGGTCCATCAGATTAACAGAAAACCCAACAATTACAGGACAAAACAAACCCCACCGGAAACGGGAACCTACCTACTAGCAGCCCAACCGAGAAAACCCAAATTGGCGTCGGCGACTTTCTCAAAGTCACATTGAGTCCCAAAAACTCTGGGAAGAAGCATTTCACCCCAAAATTCCGGAGCAGTTCCATTTCAGAGAACCAAACATAAGGCACCGAAATTAGAAACAATTTCAATAAATTCAGGAACTGATTTAGATAGCTTCGACAACGGCAGGGCCAACAGCAACCAATTTGAGAGGGCTACTGATCCAACTGCATCAGCAGCAAGGCCCCTACATAATGCATGATCCAGCAACAACCGGCCAGCAACCAAAAACATCTATCCCCAACGCTAACATCAAAACAGCAACTTCCACCGGTAACCAGTTTTAGCAGCCAGAGCACGGGCATAGTACCAAACCAGCATCAACCACCTGCGGACAAACTGCAGCAACCCATCACACCTTCACGCTCGGCAAGCAAACACAGGACAGCAGACCAAAAACAAAACCAGCAGGGACCAATGGGAGGAGCAAGAACAAGGCAACAGCAGTTTTGAACCAGAAATCAATAATCCATTAAACCGATAACATCTCAATCCAATACATAAACAGGTCCACACCACATGAAACATACTACAGCCCACACCGCACCACCAAAGGTAGACATGGTAATCATTTGGATGACAATCTTAGGGAAATTAAGATTGATTACCAACATAAGCCGGAGAGTAAGGAGGTCCTCATGAAGAATGGGAGTAAAGGCCCGCGAATTAAAAAATCATGGGTCCCTAAGAAGGTGGACCATGCTAATGATTACCCCAAGGTGTCCCCCAAAAAGAAAGATGTCATACACCTTGATTCTTCTAATCAGAAGGATGTTCAATCTGTCAATCCTTTCAGTGCTCTCCAAGAGCCTCTCCTTGAAGACCCCATGGCGTGCGATGCCTATATCCCGCCGAATCACCGGACTGATAATTCCACGGATCACTCTCATAGTGTTCCTGCCTCTTCCCTCCCTTCAGGAGATCGACATGCCTATACATCTATTGGCCCTAAGATGATGAGACTTCATGATGGGATTGTGTCCCAATCTAGGTCCTCCCTTACCTCCGGTACGGTGCGGCCACATGTTGGATCTGAATGCTCCAATGATGAGGCCCAGACTTGTGACCTTCTTGTCCCGCGACTGGTTACGAAAGATGACCATGTGGATGAATCAGGCCAATCATCCTTTGAGGGTCCACATGACCCACTGAGTCCTGGCCATGCCTCGGATGGATTTGAATCCATTGGGTTTGAAATGGTGCGAAAGACCAGGAGCCGTAAATCTTCTAAGAAGACGAGGAAAGTCCAGGGGCCTAAAAAGAAGAACCCCCTTACGCCGGTTTCTAATGATTAACATTGCTTGTTGGAATGTGAGGGGACTCAATGGGATTGTGAAAGCCCATGAAGTCCGCAATCTCATCAGGACTCACGACTGTTCAATTATTGGCCTGGTTGAAACTAAAGTTGCAGAGATAAACGCGGCCTCTATCTCTGATAGGATTAATCCTCAATGGACGTGGTCCATGAACTATTCCACCTCCTCTGTTGGGAGAATCTGGGTTGGATGGGACCCAAGGAAGGTGGATGTTAAAGTCATCTCCAGGACGACCCAGGTTATCCATACCGAGATGATTTTCCTTGAAGATAACGTTCATTGCCTCCTGTCATTTGTGTATGGTGCAAACCTGGAGGTGTCAAGAAAACCCATTTGGCAAAGCCCTAGGAGGCATTCGAGCCTCTCGAGTGTTATTCCCTGGGCTGTCCTGAGCGATTTTAAAGCTATTTGCTCGGCGACTGAGGCCCTTGGAGGATCCTGGCACTATAAAAGCTCTACTGACATCAATGACTGCTTTAGAGATTGTGACCTTGAAGATGTCAGCCATGAAGGTCAGTTTTTCACCTGGAACGATGGGCGTGAACCCACTACTCGTATCTTCAGGAAATTAGATAGAGTCATCGCGAACGGTCCTTGGTTCGATCTTTTTAGAAGATCTAAAGCCATCTTCCCACCAGCCAGGTTATCTGATCACTCCCCATGTATTCTTGTTCCTGCTGGTTGGACTACTCAAAAACGTGGGATGTTTCGGTTTAATAATTTTCTCACCCAGTCCCCTAAATTCCTTCCTCTGGTCAAGGAAGCATGGGAGTCTGAAAATGCGGGTACCCCGATGTTCAAGTTGGTGTCATCTCTCAAAAAGGTGAAGCATGCGCTCAAAAATCTTAACGGTCAGAATGAAGATGTTCATGAAGAGGTGTTACGTACTCGTAAATGCCTGGAAGATGCCAAAACTTCGTCCATCCCTCTCACAGGGAATTGTGACTTTGAACGACAGTGCAAGGCTGATTATTATTCTGCAATGGCTAAGGAGGCTGACTTCCTCCGCCAAAAAGCCAAGATTAAATGGATCAAAGAGGGCGACCAATGCATCAAATTCTTTTTCAAGACTGTTAGTGGGAACAATAACCGGAATAGGATTATCTCCCTCCTTGATGAGTCAGGTAACCCACTAATCGACCGGAGGAGCTCAATGACCTTATCAAGGCCATTTCAAAATGCTCTGATCCGTCGTTCCCCGCTGGGACGGGCGGAGACAAATCGGATTCGTCCTTACATTCTGAATATTGTCCCTGATTCTCAAATTGGCCCCCTTGTTAGGCCAGTTAGTGATGAGGAAATCCGCTCTGCGATCTTTTCCATAGGTGATGACAGAGCTCCTGGTCCTGACGGGTTAACATCAAAATTCTTTAAGGACTCTTGGGAGATAACTGGTCATACTGTCTCTGAAGCTATCCATGATTTTTTTAATCATGGAAAGCTCCTTAAACGATTGAACACCACTTTGATCACCTTATTCCTAAGGTTCGGTCCCGCGATCGGTTTGGACTTCATGATCTCCTGTTGCAATGTTATCTACAAAGTTATATCCAAAATTCTTGCTAAAAGAATCAAAGCCACTCTTCCCTTCCTGGTCGACAGATGCCAAACTGCCTTCGTGGCGGGGAGGCAGATCAGTGATAATATCCTTCTAGCTCAGGAGCTCCTACATAAGTATCATCTTGGTTCAGATCCACCTAGGTGTATTATGAAGGTTGATCTTATGAAAGCGTATGACTCTGTCTATTGGGATTTCATTATCAATATTCTGACCCTCATGAAGTTTCCCCCACAAATGATCAATTGGATCCGCCAGTGCATCACTACTCCGATATATTCACTCAACATCAATGGGAAAGTTGTTGGATTCTTCAAAGGTGGTAAAGGTCTTCGCCAAGAGGATCCGCTTTCTCCCTATTTATTTGTCCTTGTCATGGAGGTTCTTAATGGCATCATTGAGGTCAAGGCAAGGCGGGATAAGCAGTTTAAATTTCACTGAAAATGTGTCGAAACACAGATCGTTATGCTTGCCTTTGCTGATGACCTCCTCCTCTTTTCCCAGGCTGATTCCCAGTCTACCCAGACCCTCAAAGATTGCCTTGATGAATTTCATGTTATCTCTAGCCTATCTGCTAATCCAAAGAAAAGTGAAATCTTCATCTTTGCTCTAAGGACGCCTCCTTCATCACATGATATATATTTGCTATCATGGGATTTAAAATGGGCAAACTCGAATAAGATACAGGGTCCCATTGATCACCTCTAGACTCTCGATTTCTGACTACAAATATCTCACAGACAGAATCACCAAGAGGATTACATCTTGGAAATGCAGATGGCTCTCCTTCGGTGGGCGATTGCAACTCGTTGCCTCCATTCTCTCTTCTATCCACCTCTATTGGGCCTCCATCTTTATTTTGCCCAAAACCATCCTTAAAGCAATTGAGTGCATTCTGCGCCGTTTCCTCTGGAATGGTGCTTTCGAAGGCAGAGCCTGTGCTAAGGTAGCATGGCATGATATTTGCTTCCCCAAGTCGGAAGGTGGGCTGGGTATTAAGAACCTGTTGGATCAAAACAAGGCTCTCAATTGCAAGCTTCTTTGGCGCCTCTTAACCAAAGACCAGATCGGCGGGTCTTCTTGGATTTATCAAAAGCGAATCAAGCCGATGCATTTGGACCGTGAAAATCCCGACATCGCCCCTTGGGTGGCGCAAAATTATGAATCGAGGGCTTTCATGCATGCCTACTCTCGGTAAGGATATAGGGGATGGTTCGATACCTTCTTGGCACGACAACCGGCACCCTCTTGGTCCCCTGAGTGAGGTGAGTACTGATCGGACCCTCCTTGTTTCGGGGTTAAATTGGGATGTCAAAGTTGATGCAATAATCAGGAATAATAAATGGTCCTGGCCCAACCCGCTTGACACTGAGGTGTCCCACCTTGCAATGAATATGCCGGTAAATCCTCCCCGCAACAACCAAAAAGACTCCTTGAGGTGGACTGGGAATGTCAAGGGCATATTCACGGCCAAGTCTGCTTACCGTCTAATCCTTTTTTTTTTTTTTTTTTGGTAAGTAAGTGTGTATTTTGGATTAATGGGAGAAAAGTTTACAAAAATTATGTTATAACTCCAAATTTTATGACTTGGAGTTAGAACATAAAACGTTAAGGCATACCGAGCAAGTGATGGTACGGCAGAGATCTCGAAAAACCTAAAAGGATCTATCTAGCCGGGAGAAAATTATTAACAACTGTCGTTATACAAAATCAAAAGCAAAAGTTGCTCCCGAGAGGACGGGAACAACCAACCGTCACCTCATGACAACAAACTACGGCTAACCTGGATCTGCCGTGACCCATAGCATCCAAGATTTCCATCGTGAAGAAGAGAACAATACAGCGGCAAGCAAGCGGCAATCGCCATAATATTACTCCAAAACAGCATCACATCATCGGCCTCTTGCACGTGAGCGGCGGCTTGCATCAATGACAAATCAGCGGCGGCCTTCATGGCAAAATTCCGAGATCAAGGGCATTTAGTAATTTTAGCACTTAATGTAGCCACCATCCAGGAAGACACATAAATTAAAATTATGCGACCTCATCTGTGCAGCTGAAACTAGGAAAACAAACACCCCATTCCAGGCAATTAGCATCAAACCGAAGCAACTCCTCCAGCACCTCAAGATCTTGACAGCCAGCAAGAAGGCATACAAGCGGGACAAGTCTTGAAGGGCGAGAGAACCAACGGCATCAAAATATCAATCAATAGCAAGATAGACAGCACGGATACAAATCATACACGCCTAGTTTGATGCAAGGGCAGTTTACAATCCACACCAAAGTTTTCACAACACCGTTCCACCACCCAAAAACCGAATTCAAAAGCGGCATGGGGAAAGCGACAATGTAGCAACACCCCGAGGACTGCGGCTATATTATGCTATTATTGTTGCTAAAGAATAAAACCTCAATACAAGCAGCGTTTAGTAATATTCTAAATCTTCAAACCACCAGCATCTCTCCGACACGCGGGTCCAATCACTCTTGCCGCGTCCATTCCGCAATACCAGAACAACCACCATTTTTCCAAAGCCTCCAGCCAACGAAGCCTCCGGCCCGGAATTACCGCCGACCAATCCTGGCGGCATATGCGAAATGCCCACACAACCCCATCCCCGAAAAAGAATTAGAGCTAGTGTAACCTAATCCGAACCTAGTCTGCCGGGGGCACATCCCCAATGCCTTCCGACGTGAATTTAAATCAATCTTAGCATCTGCAGCCACACACCGCGCGGGATGCCAAGATCAAGCGAGAGAATCAGCATCATGGGTTTAAGTAACATACAAATTCATCACACCAATTCCCCACGATGTGCTGCTAGCACGAGTCTCATGGAGAACTCAAGCATCAGGCTGAGCTTGACATCATCAATGACATCCAAATAAATAGAGCTTGAGCAGGACCTCAACATCAAGCCCTGACCACATCAGCACCAACAAGCAACGGTAAATGAGAACTCCGGGCAAGCTCAATCGAGAGTTAACAACCCCTTGACACAGTACAAGGATCCTTTTTTTTTGTGTATTTTGGATTAATGGGAGAAAAGTTTACAAAAAATTATGTTATAACTCCAAATTTTATGACTGGAGTTAGAACATAAAACGCAAAAAGCATACCCCCGAGCAATGCACAGCAGAGAGATCCTCAAAACCTAAAAGGATCTATCTAGCGTAAGAAAGAAAATTAACACCGGTCGTTATACAAAATCAGCAAAAGTTGCTCCCGAGAGGACGGGAACAACCAACCGATCACCTCGCAAAGAACAAACTACGCTGACTAACCGGATCTGCAAGCAACCCATAGCATCCAAGATTTCCATCAAGAAGGAGAACAATGCAGCAAGCAAGCAACAACTCGCATAATATTATCAAAGAAAGAAACAAGATCACATCATCAAGATATCGCACGTGAGGCAAAAGAACTTGCATCAAAGAATAAATCAAGCAAAGAAATTTTCATGGCAAAATTCCGAGGATCAAGGGCATTTAGTAATTTTAGCACTTAATGTAGCCACCGTCCAAGGAAGACACATAAATTAAAATTATGCAAATCATCCTCTGCAAGTAGCTACCAAACCGTAAAACAAACACCCCATTCCAAAGAATTCGCATCAAACCCGAAGCAACTCCTCCAAAGACCTCAAGATCTTGACTTAGCCGCAGCAAGAAGGCATACAAGCAGACAAGTCTTCGAAGGGCGAGAACCAACAAGATCCGAAAATATCAATCAATAGCAAGATAGACAAAGCACCAGATACAAATCATACACGCTAGTTTGATGCAAGGCAGTTTTACAATCCACACCAAAGTTTCACAACACCGTTCCACCACCAAAACCCGAATTCAAAAGCAAGATGGGGGAAACGACAAATAAGCAACACCAGATCACAGCTATATTTAAGCTATTCCAACCGGCAAAGAATAAAACCTCAATACAAGCAGTTGTAATATTCTAAATCTTCAAACCACTGAAAGATCCTCCGGACAAAGCGAGTCCAATCACCTGCTGTACGTCCATTCCAATACCAAGAACAACCACCATTTTCCAAAGCCTCCACCAACGAAGCCTCCACCAAAGAATTACCATCAAAGAATCGGGCGGCATATCCGAGAACAGCCACACAACCCCATCCCAAAAAGAATTAGAGCTAGTGTAACCCTAATCCGAACCTAGTCCTCAGACCGAGCACATCCCCAATGCCTTCCAAGATTGAATTTAAAATCCAATCTAGCATATCGCAGCCACACACCGCCGCAGATAAAAGCAAGATCAAACAGAAATCAAGATCATGGGTTAAGTAACATGCAAATTCATCACACCAATTCACCAAAGAATAGCCGCTAGCACCAAGGTCTCATGGGAACTTCAAGCATGGCCGAGCTTCAAAGATCAATTGACAAAGATCCAAATAAATAGAGCTTGAGAGCCAGACCTCAACATCCGGCCACAAAGACATCAAGACCAACAAGCAACAATGGCGGAACTCGAGGACAGCTCAATCAGTGGATTCCAACGCCAACCCCATCAAAGACAAAGGTCTGAGGATCCTTTTTTTTTTTTTTTTGGTAAGTAAGTGTGCAATTTGGATTAAAGGGAGAAAAATTTACAAAAGATTATGTTATAACTCCAGGTTTTTTGACATGGAGTTAGAACATAAAACGCTAGGGCATGCCCCGAGCACCTGGTACATCAGAGAAGCCCTCAAAAACACCACGAGGAGCTATCAAACAGCAGAACATAAAAGAAAAAAAAAAAAAGAAAAGAAAAATGGCCCTCAATACTGGAACCAACGCCGCGGGCCTCGCCCGCTTTCACAGCGTCCAAAACATAAAACAGCCCATCCAACATCAAAGAACGAAGAGGGACGCTCATCGCCAAAGAACATAGGAACTCGTAGGCACATGGCCGAACTGCACTCCACCAAAGATAAACAAGATTCCAGCAGTGCTTATGCAGTGCAAACTAGATCTGAGCATGGCAAGACCAAAGAACCGAACATTGCTTCGGTCAAGATGTTGAGATGGAGCAAACTGTTGAAAGAGGGCATTTCATTTCATCAAAGACCAACATCGCAAAGACATAATGGAGCTGAGGCGTAATCCATGGGCTTCATCAAAGATACACTTACAACAAAACATCCCACACCATAGCAACAAGACACCCAATACCAACTTAGCAAAAGAAACACTTCGGCATCACAACTCCTCATCGCACCCAGCTCTCCAAGATGAGTATCCATGCAAAGCCAAAGACTATCACCATCAAAGATCAGAAATACGCTCCCATCCGCAGCCGATTGTGGATTGCAGCCCATAACAATGCTCGAGGAGGCAATGCACCGTGAGAGAGCAAACTAAGCAAAACATTGAATGCTTCGCATACCAAAAAACAGCCCCATCTACCAAGAAGCAGATCTGCCAATATCAAGCTAACAAAGCAGATTTGGCCCTATACCGTATAGCAAAGAACACTACAAAGACTGCCATCAAAGAATTCAACCAAACAAAGAACGGAATAATGGACATCAAGAAATGATCCAAAGAAACCGGTGACTGCGGGACCAAGGGAAAGGCAACGAATGGGGAATTCAGCCCATAGCATCTTTCCAGAGGCAACGAAACATAACTCAACAGATCGGGTGGGACTACTTGATCACACACAATATATAACCAAGGACTTTCTCGGTTCTCAAGCGTGAGATAGCTTACACATCGTTGTACCAAAACCGTCTCTGCGTGGTCTTCATCAGCCATTATCATTGAATTTAAAAGCAACAAAGTGAAACGAATCTGACTACAGCCCCAATGTATCATCACGCAAAGAATAAAGCCACATCCGAGAGTTGCACCACGAGAGATCAATGAAACAAGACTTAAATGCTTCAATGCATCAAGCAATTACAATATCTCATACATATAACAACCAAATCGCCGAGTGAATCGATCGCAGCGTATAAGAAGCCATAATGCACCATTGCCATCATATTAAGCACCCAAACAAAGACTAAAGTAGTGAATAGCAAAGAACTGCCAAAGAAACCTTTTACAAAAGATCCCAACACCATTAAGCACATGCAAGATAATGCCACAGAGTCAACCCATGCTTCAACTATTGGAATCTAAAAAGGTCGTAGAGGATGAAACAAGACCCCGTTCCATATCACATCAACAAAGGGCAACCAAAGTCGGGCGCAGCCATATAGCCCTCAACATGATGAACCAGCTATGCACCATGGGTAACAACTCGTCCAACTCCAGCAAGAGAGAGCCAGCACGCCAACCCTATTTACACCAACTATCAACCCCCGCTTTTTGCTCCTATCAGCCCAACATCCAAAGACTAGAATGGCAGCAGGGAGAACCGAAGTTCATCAAGACTGAGGGGGCACAATCAGCCGACCCCCACCACAAAAAAAAACGAGCAGCAAGAAGCAGAAAGCAAAGCTGAATTACATCCCAAAAAGTCTAAGGCAACGGAGCATTAGCAAAGAGATCTAGTGAAGAAAGAGATACACCATTTATTTACATCAAATCCAACTCGAAAACCATGCCAAAGAACCTACCACACCAAACTCAACAACCATTGGCAAAGTGACTACATCAGATCGGGAATAGTTCGAGGGCATACACATACCCATCTTCATGAGCAGCCCAACAGCACGTTGGCTGGCTTTGCACCCCGATGTTAACTCGGCATATTCAAAAAACAACATGAGCCGCTACACCCATTACACGTCATGCCCCGCACCATACCATGGATATCAACCCGCCTAAGCATCACCCGCTTATACCTCATTCAAGATCGGCATAACAATTCAATACACCAAAATACCGGAACAACTTTTTATTCAATGCGAGCACCAAATTAGCAGACAACCAACCCCGACCTCAGCCCCAATAGATGAACCGCCACCTAAGAAACACACACGCACACAAAATTATTATTATTATTTTTTTTTTTTTTGGGGAGATGAGATGACGACAGGGAACCCGATCTACACAAGCAGCCCAAGAATCGGAGAGAAAAAAAAACCCCGCCACGAGAGCAAGCCAGACCAGGGAACAGACCAAAACCGTCAAACGGGGAGAACGCCAAAGACAAAAACTCAACCCCCGAGAAAAAACGGCCCGACAACACAACAACAGCCCCCCCCTTTTTTTTTTATACGCCCCACCAAATCCGAGTCGGCCAATAGCCTTCCCTCTTAGAATTCGAGATGGTCATTAATTTAGTCCTCACAATATCCACCACCGAAGAGAAAATACTAGAGCTGTCTTGAGGGGGAGATTTTTGAAAAAAACGATTATTGCGCTACTTCCAAATGAAATAAATCGTGGCGCCAATGTCAAACGCTTAGAAACAGCCATAATATTACTCCATTTCTAGATGGAGGCAGCCCAAGATATGTTTTGATACCACTCGGATGGGGCCAATGAATCCCGGCATGTCTTTGAACATCCTTCCATACAACTCTGGAAAATGGGCGGGAGAAGAAAAGATGTTCAATGTTTTCATTTCCGAGTTGCGAGAGAATGCAAATGGGGAAATGTTGGGAATATAGTGTAGATGATCAATGGTATTCAGTCTCCTCCTAATGGCGAGCCAGAGTGTAAAAGCATGGGAAGGGATATGGGAAGGGCCCACACCAAGTGGGTCCATGTGACCTTTGGATTAGGGGGTGGATGAGAGAGTATGCTGGATTTGGTCGAGAATTTGCCATTGAAGGTCCCAGCCCATCTCAAAGAGTCTTTTAGATGGCTACAAGGAGGGTTGTTTGGCATATTCACGACAAGGTGGGAAACCTCGGTGTCGAAGGGTTGGCTGCACTCCACCCACTGTTTTCTCCGATTAAAGCATAGACCTTAATGTCCCAATGTAGACCCGAGACAAGGCGGGTACGATCGTGCACTCACCTCACTAAGGGGGCCAAGGGGATGCCGGTTATCGTGCCGGAGAAAGTATCGTAACCATCCCCAATGTCCTTAATAGAGTAAGCGCGCATAAAAGGCCGAAGTTTCATAATTTTACGCCTGACTCCACGGGCCCGAGGCCGACTTTAATGGTCCAAATGCACGATCTTTGATTCTTCTTCTTGTAGATCCATAAAGACCAAGCAATTCGTGTCTCTAGTGAGAAGACGCCATAGGAGTTTGCAATTGAGAGCCTTGTTTTGATCAATCAAGTTCTTGATGCCCAATCCGCCTTCGTTCTTGGGATAGCAAATATCATGCCAAGCCACCTTAGCATTGAATCAGCCTTGGAAGAACCATTCCAAAGGAAGCGTGAGGATGCATTCGATAGCTTTGAGGATGGACTTTGGTAAGATAAAGATGGAAGCCCAATAAAGGTGGACAGATGAGAGGATAGCGGCAACAAGTTGCAGCGCGACCTCCAAAAGAGAGCCATCTATTCCTCCAAGATTTGATCCTCTTAGTGATTCTATCGGTGAGAGATTTGCATCGATGACCGAAAGCCTAGAGGTAATCAATGGGACCCCAGGTATCTCGATGGGGAGTTTGCCCACTTTAAAGCCCATGTTAGCAACGATATTCCGGTGAAGAGATGAGTCCTTTGCACAAATGAAGATCTCACTTTTATTTGGGTTAGCGGAGAGACCAGAGACATTTTGGAATTCATCAAGGCATTCCTCGAGAATCAAGATGGACTTGGTATCGCATGGGAGAAGAGGAGGAGGTCGTCAAGAAAGGCAAGCTTAACAGCTTTGAGCTTCTCGATTTTTCAATGGAATCAAGTTGTTATCCCGTCTAGCCTTGACCTCAATAATTCCATTGAGAACCTCCATCACTAAGACAAATAAATAAGGGGAAAGGGGGTCCCCTTGGCGGAGGCCTTTACCTCCTTTGAAAAAGCCGACCACTTCCCCATTGATATTGAGGGAATAAGTCGGAGTCGTAATGCATTGGTCAATCCAGTTGACCATTTGAGACGGAAATTTCATAAGGGTCAAGATATTAATGATAAAATCCCAATAGACAGAGTCGTAGGCGTTCTTAAGGTCAACCTTCATGGTACATCTAGGAGGGTCCGCCTCAAGATGATACTTGTGCAAAAGCTCCTGAGCTAAGAGGATATTATCACTAATCTGACGCCCTCCACAAAAGCCGTTTGGCGGGGTCAACAAGGTAGGGCATGATGTTCTTGATTCTTGCAAGAATTTTAGATATCACCTTATATATGACATTGCAGCACGATATCCGCGAAAGTCGGTGACGGAGCGCGGGATTGGACCTTAGGGATCGGGTGATCAATGTGGTATTCAATCTGTTTAAGGAGCTTTCCATTCTTAAAAAAATCCTGAATAGCTTCACAAACAAAAGACGGCCGGTGATCTCCACGAGTCCTTAAAGAATTTAGAGGTGAAGCCATCTGCCCGGGCGCTCTGTCATCACTAATAGAAAAAATCGCAGAGCGAATTTCCTCTCACCGACCGCCTAACAAGGGGGCCAGTGAAGTGAGTCGAGAAACAGTGGAGGATGAAAGGTCGAATCCGGTTAGCCTCCGCCGTCCGTGGGGAACGACCCAGATCCTGTGGCATTTTTGAAGTGGCCCTCAATTAGATTGAAGAGCTCCTCCGACCCTTTGGTAGGATTGCTGACTCATCGAGAAGGGAAGAAATCCGGTTCCGATTAAGATTCCCACTCACGTACTTAAAGAAGAATTTAGTACATTGGTCCCCCTCTTTGAGCCATTTGATCTTGGCTTTTTACGGAGGAAATCCGTTTCCTCGCAATAGCCGAGTAGTACTCACCTTACAATGGCGTTCAACGTCATGGGTCCCAGAATGGGGATGGGACATAGTTTGGACCTCCTCAAGGCATTTACGGGCCCTTTTAACCTCTTCATGAACATTTCCATTATTAGCATTAAGGTTCTTAAGCGCACTCTTCACCTTTTTGAGGGAGGAAACCAGTCTAAACATCGGCATACCAGCATTTCTCCAATTCCAAGCTTCTTTAACCAATGGAAGGAAGTTTGGGGATTTGGTGAGAAAGTTATTGAGTCTAAAGATCCCACGTTTACGGGCAGCCCAGCCCACTGGAAGAAGGACGCAAGGAGAGTGATCGGGAAAGGCCGGCCGGAGGAAAAGACGGCTTTAGATCTTCTAAAAGACCAAGCCAATGACCATTAGCGACCACTCACAAGCTTTACGAAGATACGGGTGGAGTGGTCGCGACCATCATTCCAGTGAAAAACCCGACCCTCGTGGCGTACATCATCAAGGTCGCAGTCCCTAAGGCATTCGTTAAGGTCGGTGGAACTTTTGGTGCCAAAGCGCCACCTAGAGCCTCATTTGTCGAAATAACAAATTTAAAGTCCCCAGACTCCGCCCAAGGAATGTCCCCGAGAGGCCCGAATGCCTTCTAAGGCTTTGCCAAAGGAGCTTTCGTTGACTGTCTAAATTAGCACCATAGACAAAGGACAGATGGGCGGTGAGAGTTATCATCAAGGAACTTCACCTCGGTATGAATAACCTGGTCTTCCTTAGAGATAATCTTGACATCCACCCTCCGAGAGTCCCACCCAACCCATATCCTTCCGACGGAGGAGATGGAGTAGTTCATGGCCCAGAGCCAATTAGGATTGATTCTCTTCAAACGGAGGCGCGTTTTTTCAGCTACTTTAGTTTCCACTAGGCCAATGATGGAACAAGCTTGAGTCCGATGAGGTTGCGGACTTCATGGGCCTTCACAACCCCATTAAGGCCCCTCACATTCCAGCATGCGATGTTATTCATGAGAGACCGGCGAAGGGGGCCGCTCTTTAGGCCCTCGTGGCGTTTCTAATCTTCTTAGAAGATTTTCGTCTTCTACTCTTAGTCACCGACTCATAGCGACTGAGTCGACATGTCAGAGCAAGAGTACAATCTAAAGAATTGTTTGGGCTAGAAAGTCGAGGCTGGCCGGGCAATCCTCATTTCCTAACATCATCAACGGACGAGAACCAGGACGTGTCATCGGTCGGGACTCATCATTGGAACAATCGATCCAATACACAGTCGACTCAATTCGGGGCAAGGGGGCTTAGTCAGAGATCAAGCCCCGGGAGCCGATCCTCCTCGCCGCCAAAGGGGGAAGGGCATGTTGAATTCAGTGGAAGGGTTGAAGTAGGATCATCGGATGAGGGTCTTGGAGATCTTCGCACGGAGAGGGAAGAACCTCGGGCATCATCCGGTCTTCAAGAGTAGGCTCTCTAAGAATAATCAAGGAATTGGCGTAGATAGCTCCTTTTGTGCGGAGATACCCACGGGAGATGCGGCTTTTTTGCAGGGAGATCGGCGAGGGTGGGCATTGGTATTGAATGTCCGAGGGATGCCAACCTTCTTTGGGACCCAAGAAGATTTGGTAAGTGGGCCCAAACTCTCTCTCTTTTAGGGCGGCTCTCAGAACCGGCTTTTGTTGATACTCAATTTTAATTTCTCTAAGAAGGTCCTCGAATGCCGTTGGAACGGATCTTCACATATTCCGGCGGGGGCATCAAAGACCCATTTCGACACAAACTCGGCAAAGCCCAGGACGTTCTAATTTTTCGACTGGGGTCTAACTCGAGGTATCCCAACCGTGGCCGGGTAATCCAGCATAGACCCAGGGGTCCAAGATTCAACCGGAATCCCCGACATGGAGATCCAAACAGGAAGGATTTATGCTCTTCACGGGATAGGAGCATACCTGGCTTCCAAAGCTTTAGATAAAGGGTATGTCCTGAATGGACCACGGGCCACTATTTATACATCTCTCGAAGCATTGCACTAGAGGAGAATCTAAAGAAAAAGAAGCTGTTTCGTTTCCGCTACATGTTGTAGCTCGAACCTGTCTCCAAATTTTCCTAGTCATATTATTTACGGCATTAAAGTGAATTGGGTTGCCATCGAAATAACCCACAAGAGTGGTTCCCAAAGATCCTCACCCTACCTAATAACTTCCCGGGGGAGACAAAATGATATTTTCTAATCAGAGAGACTAGGAGGAAAGTATTTAAGTTGAGATTTACCTCCAAATGCCTTCTTTTTCAACTACGGATGCCCATGTAGGCGGGTCGGATCCCGGCTCACTTGAAATGCGTGATCCATCAACCGAGCAGGGACCGAAATCCCATGGAGTTGATGAAGTTCGATCTCACACCCACAGGAGAGCAAAGTCAACACCTCTGCGGAGGAAACACCCGAGGATAAACCAACCAGATTGAGGCATGCGATCGCAATTGATTCGCCTCCCGGAAGAGAGCCAGCCAAATGGGGGCGCCCCATCCCGGCAATCGAACCGACGAGCAACCCGCACCGCCGCAGGCCTCCGAAGCCGTCGACGAGTTCCAAGGAAGGCCTGCTTGCAGGGGAGGGGCAGGAAGTGGAAGACAACCCCTAAGGACCCCGGAGAGGGGGGGAAACACAATCTCGGATAAAGGAGAGGAGGAAAGGAGGGACGAGGGGGAGAGGGAGGAGCGCCCGAGGGCTGTGGGGTGGCGGGGCGCGGGAAGGGATGTGAGGAAGTGGCCGAACGAGAAGGGAGAGGAGTCACAGGGGGGAGGAGAAGAAGGAAAACGTTCGTGGCGACGAGTCAAGGGCTTGAGACGGCGCCATGGGCGCCGCGAAGGTTGAGAGGGCAGAAAATCAAAATCGGGAACGAAGGAAGTGGATGAACAAAGGCTACGAATTCAAAATCGGCGGGGACCCGTTTGTTGTTTGCCAAGACAAGGATCCAGAGCAACCAACAAAGAAGATGACTAAATACATCAGCACCGTGATGGCATCAACAGCAAAAAAACCAAGAATAAATTCATGCCCATCACTCACAAAGAAAGGTAAAACCAGCCTGAAGCCGCTCCACAGACAGATGATTTCAAGCCTTCAAGAACTTGATCATCACCGTTCACAAGCCCAAGGTGACCCCACACAGACCAACACACAGCCAACCACGAGGTCTCATCCAATGGAGAGACAACAGTCCAGTCCAAACTCAACCCAAATCCCGCCATCGTGGCAATCGAACCTTCAACCACCACATCATATACGAAGGGCATTCCAAAGACATCATGTTACACTCAACAAACATAATTACCAGTTATCACAGTAATAGAATTAACAAGTGGGGGAACATTATACAGCCAAGTACACCCAGCAAAGCGTAAAACCCAAGACCAGGGTTTTTTTTTTTTCTTTCTCAGGACCTTTTTTTTTTTTTTTTTTTTGGTAAAAACTACCAAAGCCACCACTAACTGAGCCGCCAAGAACACAGCCCACCGGGCCAAAAGGCCAAGAGCCTCAAAAGAAGCAAGGAAAACCCCCACATTTTTTTTTATAGGCATAAAGACCTTTTTTTTTTTTTTACCACGAAGCAGAGCCGCGAATAGACAGGGGCAAAAGGACCAGCAGCCACAAAAGCGGCAAACCCCCTTTTTTTTTTTTTTTATAAATTCCAACGCCTAACCAAAGAGGTGGTTAGGCAACCATCACTGAAAGGAAGCCTTCAACTTGTTGCGAACAACGTTAGAGATCCGGGAGGAGATCTCGGGAAGCATCCCTGGTGGGAGGATTTTTCAAAAACGATTGTTACGTTCTCTCCAAATATAATAAACAGATTGCCGCCAAAGTGAGATCCGGTTGGAAAGGGCAATGAGGTTCTTGCCTTTCCACATGTGCGCAGCCCAATCAACATTTTGGGACCAAGTGGGGTAAGGCTGAATGCCAGCGATCCGTTGGATAGAGGTCCGCACGGAGGAGGAGAAAGGGCAAGAGAAAAAAAGATGGACATGGTTTTCAGCATCAACATCACAAAGAGAGCAAGTGAGTGATAGGTTGGGAACACCGTGGACACGGTCAGAGGTATTAAGCCCGCCTTTTATTGCCAACCAAAGGGTGAATGAGTGGGCAGGGATATGTAAAGAACCCCATACAAGGTTGGTCCAGCTCAGCTTCGGTTGGGGTGGTTGAAGAAGGAGGTAGGCAGACTTAGACGAATAGACACCATTAGGGCTCCCAGCCCATCTCAAGGAGTCCTTATGCACATTGTTTGGCAAATATTGGGGCATGTTTGTGGCGAGACGAGAAACCTCCTGATCGAAAGGATTTGGCCAGGCCCACTGGTCATCTTTGATTATCTGATAAACCTTGCTGTCCCTGGATAGACCAGTGACCATACGAATGCGATCCGTGCAAACCCTAATGAGCGGGCCATCAGGGTGCCAATTGTCATGCCAAGTAAAGGAGTCAACGCCATTACCAATGATCTTTATAGTATGCGAACACATGAACGGACGAAGTTTCATGATCTTCCTCCAGCTCCAAGGGGAAGAATCAGGGACTTTAAGGGTCCAAATGCACCGGTCTTTGATTCTAGTCTTGTGGATCCAAGAAGACCAAGCTGATTCGGGGTCTTTAGATATGAGACGCCAAAGAAGCTTGCAGATGAGAGCTTTATTTTGTGCCTCAGCAAGTTCTTAAGCCCCAACCCACCTTCACTCTTAGGGTAGCAAAGATCGGTCTGTGCCACTTTTGCATTAGCCTTTCCGTCCGTAGAGCCATTCCAAAGGAAACGCCTCAAAATACAAATCGATCTCGGTTAAGAATAGATTTGGGTAAAATGAAAATAGAAGCCCAATAGAAGTGAATCGAAGAGAGAATCGAGGTCACCAATTGAAGGCGGCCCCAAAAGGATAGCCATCTGTTTTCCATGATCTCGATGCGGCAAGTAATTTTCTCAATGAGGGCCTTACAGGTCCCGAATTGATAGCCCGGTAGATATCGGAGGAACGCCAAGGTATCTAATGGGGAGGGATCCAACTTTGAACCCCGTGACGTCGCAATAATCCGATTAAGGGATTGGTCTTTAGAGCAAAGGAAAACCTCACTCTTGTTTGTGTTAGGCGACAGGCCGTAAAACCAAAAGAACTCCTCAAGGCAATCCTTGAGGATACGGATAGAGTAGACATCAGCATGAGAGAAGAGGAGCAGTCATCGGCAAAGGCAAGCATGACAGATGGGTCGCTTCACACTTCCAATGAAATTTGAAATTATTGTTCCTACGAGTCTTGGAAGCGATAATCCCGTTCAAAACCTCCATCGCCGGACAAAAAGGTAAGGAGAAATGGGGTCACCTTGATGGAGACCCTTACCCCCTTTGAAAAACCCAACCGCTTTACCATTAATATTTACAGAGTACGTGGGGGTGGTAATGCATTCCTTAATCCAGTTTATCATTTTGGGTGGAAAATTCATGATGGTCAGGACATTGATAATGAAATCCCAATGAACAGAATCATAGGCTTTCATGAGGTCAATTTTCATAGTGCATCGTAGCGGGTCATGACCAAGATGATACTTGTGGAGAAGCTCTTGGGCCAAGAGAATGTTGTCACTGATTTGGCGCCCAGCCACAAAAGCCGTTTGGCACTTGTTGACAAGATAAGGTAAAGTCATCTTTAGACGATTTGCAATGATCTTCGATATGACTTTGTAAATGACATTACAGCATGAAATGGGACGTAAATCAGAGACCAACCGAGGAGACTGGATTTTGGGGATCAGGTTGATGATCGTCGAATTCATTTGCTTGAGAAGCATTCCATGATTGAAAAAGTCCCAATGGCTTCACAAACAGATGGACCTATGATGTCCCGACTCCTTAAAGAAATGGGAGCTGAAACGATCAGGCCCTGGGGCCCGATAGTCGCCTATGGAAAAGATCACTTTGCGGATCTCATCATCGCATACCGGGGCCACAAGAGGGTCCATAAGAGATGTAGGCACAGTATGAAGGATGTAAGGACGAAGCCTAGCCGCATCAGCCGAACCCGCACGTTCGGCCCGATCCAGAGCCTGTCTAAAGTGGTCCACGATTAGATTCTGAACGTTTTCACACCACTGGTTGGATTCCCGTCTTGATCAAGGAGGGAATAAATCCGATTCTTATTGTTGTTACCATTCGCGGTCTTAAAAAAGAATTTATTGCATTGATCACCCTCCTTGAGCCACCTTATCATAGCTTTTTGCTTAGTAAGGTCGGTTTCCTTGGCAAGAGCAGCATGGTAAGCGTCCTTACAACGACGCTCCTCAAGAGAATTCCCTAGTCTAGATGGAGTTTGACATTGGATCATTTCAAGCTTCTCCCTAGTACGAAGGACCTCCTCGTGAACATCACCCTCATGGACGTTGAGTATTTTCAGAGAAATTTTTACCTGCTTAAGTTTGGACACAAGCCTGAACATTGGAGAGCCATTGATGTCTTCCGACCAGGCCGAAAGTGTGCCATTGGAGAGCCATTGGGGACCCTCCTCGATGATGATGGGAACCCTACCACTGGAGCCGAAAGTGTTCAAAATCTGATTGTGAATCATTTTAGTAAGGCTCTTGGGGAGGGGCGATGCACGGCTCGATTGATGCCGATCGGCTCAGTCCCTTCATCCTCCACACCGTGCTCGACTCGCTTATAGGCCCTCTATCTCGAGCCGGTCAGTGATGAAGAGATCCGAAAGACGATCTTCTCAATTGGTGACTACCGTGCCCCGGGTCCTGACGGATTCAGCTCTCATTTCTTCAAAGAATCATGGGACATTGTTGGTCCTTCTGTCTGTGAAGCTATCCGCGATTTTTTCACCCACGGAAAGCTGCTTAAACAAACGAACGCTACGATCATCAGCCTGATCCCAAAGATCAAATCCCCTCGGTCGGTATCTGATTACCATCCTATTTCATGTTGTAATGTCATCTACAAAGTTATCTCGAAGATTATAGCAAATCGGCTAAAGATGACATTACCTTTTCTTGTTGATAAGAGCCAAACGGCTTTTGTGGCCGGGCGCCACATCAGCGACAACATTCTACTGGCCCGAGAGATCCATCATAAGTACCCCCTGGGTCATGATCCCCCAAGATGCACTATGAAAATTGACCTCATGAAAACATACGATTCAGTGCATTGGGATTTCATTATTTCTATCCTGACCCTCATGAAATTCCCGCCCAAAATGATTGACTGGATAAAGCAATGCATAACCACCCCCTCGTACACTATCAATATTAATGGGGAAGCTATCGGCTTTTTCAAAGGGGGAAAGGGCCTTCGTCAAGGCGATCCCATCTCCCCTTATCTTTTTGTCCTGGTTATGGAGGTTTTACATGGGATTATTGATTTGAAGGCTTGCGTAAATGAAACATTCAAATTTCACCTTTGAATGAGGCATCCCAAATTGTCATGCTGGCTTTTGGCCGACGACCTTCTCCTATTCTCATCATGCCGATGTCGATTCGACTCGTATTCTAAAGCACCGCCTTGAGGAATTTCATTGGCTCTCTGGGCTTTCGGCGAATGTGAATAAGAGCGAAATTTTCATATGCTCAAAAGACCAATCTCTTTCTCGAAAAATAGCTGATATTTGGGGGTTCAAAATCGGCTCTCTCCCATTAGATACCTGGGGTTCCCTAATTACCACCCGGATGTCAATCCGGGACTGCAATGTTCTCACCGAAAAATTACTCGCGGATAAAATCATGGAAAAATAGGTGGCTATCTTTTGGGGGTCGTCTGCAACTCATCGCTTCTATTCTCTCGTCCATCCACCTATACCTGGCCTCTATTTTCATTATTCCCAAATCCATTCTTAATCGGATCGACGGTCCCGATGAGGCGTTTCCTTTGGAATGGCTCTCATCAAGGGAAGACAATTGCAAAAGTTGCAGGGTCTCGATATCTGCTACCCGAAGGGTGAAGGAGGGCTTGGGATCAAGAACCTGCAGCCCGCACAAAGCCCTTGTATGTAAACTTTTGTGGCGTATCTTAACAAAGGACCCCCGAATCGGCCTGGTCTTTATGGATCCACAGAACAAGAATAAAGGACCGATGTATTTGGACACTCAAAGTCCCCGACTCAGCTCCATGGAGCCGGGAAAAAGATCATGAAACTTCGCCCCTTCATGTGCTCTCACGCTATCAAGACCATTGGCATGATGGTACACGACACGTTTCTTTGGCACGACCACCGGCACCCTATGGGTCCGCTTAGCAATGCCTCGCTCGGACCGCATTCGCTTGGTCACGGGGCTTTCTTGGGATGCAAAGGTTGCTCATATTATTAGAGATGACCATTGGGCATGGCCAAATCCCTATGACCAGGGAGGTATCTTGTCTTGCAGAAAACATGCCCCCTTATGCCCCCAATTCTGAGCGTCGAGATTTATTGAAGTGGAATGGGAGCCCAGATGGTTTATTCTCCTCAAAGTCTGCCTATCTTCTTTTCCACCCCCCCAAACCCATACTGATTTGGACAAATTTAGTCTGGGGTTCCTCCCATATTCCTACCCACGCTTTCACACTTTGGCTGGCATTACGTGATAGGCTAAACACTTCTGATCGCCTTCACGGGGTCCCAATCCTTTCCTATAAATGTATTCTTTGTGGTTTAGAAGACAAAAACCATGAACATCTCTTTTTCTCCTGCCCTTTCACCCAATCCATATGGAACACTATTCAAAGGAAAGCTGGCTTTTACTGGCCTTATCTTGATTGGACCCAAAACATAAATTGGGCTTCTCGCCAATGGAAAGGAAAGAATTTTCTTGCCCTGTCTAAACGTCTGACCCTAGCGGCTACAATCTACTTTATATGGAGAGAACGGAATAATCGGACTTTCGAAAAATCCTGCCCACAAGATTTGACCCAAATATGCTCTTCGAATATAAATGTTGTCCGGGACAAGTTGAAGGCCTCTCTGCCTAGCGCCTGCCGTCCTTCCATTCCTTTTGTGAGGCGCTGGAATTTATAAAATAAAAAAAAAAGGGTGGTGGTTCCCTGTAATGCTCCCGCCTTTACCGTTTGCTCGTTTTTATACACTTTGCAAAGGGTCCCTCCTTTTGCGCTTGTTTTACTATTACGTGTTTTGGTTTTCCTCGTCTTTGTATGCTTCTTTTTCTGCCCATGTGGCGGTCTAAAATTGGAGGGGCGTGAAAAGGTGCTTTTCTAGCTGGGTCTTTCTCAGGCTTTCCCCAAAAAAAAAAAACATTATTTGTTGCTCTTTTTCACCCTTCCTGGTGCGTTTTGATGTTTCCCACGCTTGGTTGTGGCTTTCACCGAAGCTGTAATCGCTGGTTTTCCGATGATGTTTGAAGCCTGGTGCCTTTGTACTAAAGGACATGGAGCTGATGGAGTTGCTGTTGTTTTGACAATTAATGCTGGCTATTTGCTTGCTATCTGGTGCTTGTGATGCAGCAGGAGCAAGAGTTGCATGGTTCTAAACTGAGATATGGCCTCGGATTATGCGCCATCGCATGGCTCAGTTTGTTTTGCTGATACTGGTCTCGTTTTGACTGATGTGTATGCCCTCTTGGCGCAGTGGGCTGTATGCCTTTAGCGATTTATGATCTGAGGTATGGATTACCAAAATTTAGGTGAACCGATGTTGTGGCTGATCTCTGATGAACCTTCATGGCCTGACTCCAAGCCCTGGTATGCTGCTTACTGGATTGGGGAGCTGCTGCTGTTATAGTGAACTCTGGCCCTGAGTCTACAGTTTGCTTGGCCCAGGGATTGCCGTTGATGGTGGATGCCATTCTTATCTTGAGAAAGCCGAATGGGTGTTGTGAGCATACTCTTCATAGATACTCTGGTGATGCCACCGCAGGATTTAGTATCTGATTTTGGATGCAGCTGTTGGTTTCTAGTGATGGTTCGGTACATGCTAGATTATAAGTAGACAGGTTTTCTGTGCTGGACAACCTTTGCATTACTACTGGATGCTGAAGACAGTGACTGTTGGAATTGAATGTGGTACTGGAAGCTGCAGTTTATGGGTCAATTGTTGTGGAAGCCAGGAGCTGTTTTTTCTGTCCTGCATTTGAGTGGTGTTGATTCAGCTGCCTGGTGTACTGTAACCCATTATGCTGTAGCTATATTTGATGCATGGTTATCTTGGTAGCTAAAATTCTTTCAACTGCTTCTACTATTTATTAAGCTGTGATTTGAGGCTGATGTTGAGCATGCTTGATTCTGAATTGCTCCCAGTTGAGTGTTTGCCCGCGGTCCAGTTTGACTAGGGGTATTTTGTGTGATGTTTTGCATGGATGGTTCTGAATGTGCAGAAGTAGCTGATGAGAGAAGTTTGACAGCTGCTTCTGGTCTGAAAGAGAGGATAGTTGCTGAGAAGATTGAAGATCCCATTTTCTATGCTGTGGTGATTTGGGTGGTCCTGTAAATCTGGTTGACGTTCGTTTGGCGTGGTTGTTTTTGCTTATAAAGATATTGGATCTGGTTGTTTTGATCCTGGCAGGGGTGTGCACTGGGAGTTAGATTCTGATGCGGTCGGGTTGCCTAGAGGTGGATTGGGTGAGCCCTTCCGGCGCTTGGCAGTGCTTGAAATGTGGAGGTGTTTTGAAGTTAGAATGATCTGTGAGTTGGCCATGATGTTAAAAATGTCATCATGGAACCTATAGCTGAATGTGGATTGATATAACCGGTTGCTGTGTGATGCAATAATCTGTGTTGAACCTGCTCTGTAGTGGTAGTGTCTTGATGCTGCTGGTGCGGTTGACGTTTTGCTGGTTTCTACTCTTCTTCCTTAGGAGTGAGCTGCTCAATCTGTAAAGCACCTCACATGTCTTTCGCTGCTGCAGCATTTTACCTGTACAATAGGAGATGCCAGTTGAATGTGATTTACCTCATTGTTGCTAGGTCTCTCGGTCTCCGGTAAAGCAGCGAGGTGAATCTAGTTGTGTATCTACGGCCCCAGGTGCTGATTCTTCTACTGTGTGTGTACCTAAAGGCTGCTTTCTTGGCTTTCCAACAGCCGTGAGTTGGGTCAGTGAATGTTTGCTGAAGCCTTTTGAGTCTTCCTATGCTACCAAATTCAACAAAGTCCTGATGCTGGAGGTGTAGCTAGCATTGAAGAAGCAGGGAGCAGCAGCTGAAAGCTTGCTCTCTAAAATAACTTTGAACTGGTTTTCTTTTTGCTGTCTAGTGTCCCTAAGTGGGACTCTCTTGATTTTCTTTTGGTTGATCGGCTATTGCCTTCGCAGCTATGACTAAATTCCAAGTCGGAAAAACACTTGGAATTAAATCATAGGGTGTAAATTTTTATTTTATTTTTTAATACAATTGTCTTACTTACCAAAAAAAAAAAAAGTCTTCCGACCAGGTATCAGCTACCAAAGGGAGAAATTTCGGGGATTTGGTAAGGAAATTATTGAACTGAAAAATGCCGTGTTTTCTGGGTGGATCGCCAGCAGGGATGAGAATACAGGCCGAGTGGTCAGAGAGCCTAGGTGGGGGAAAAAGGGCTTTAGCTCTATGGAATTTGTCAAACCAAGACCCATTGGCGACAACACGATCAAGCTTTCTGTAGATGCGAAGGGAAACCAAGACGCTGGTTTCCTGTCGCAGGTAGTGGGCTTGGATGCTGTTTGCGACTCTCCTCTCTTGCCGTTTCTCCCATCCCAACCCCGTTCTGATGTATCGGGTTCTCTCTGCTGTGGCCCGTTGAACTTGGCTGGCATTTCTCCAGAAACCAAGGTATCTCCTAAATCTGTTGACTCGACTTTAAAAACTGCAAATGTCCATCCTCCCGCTAAATCTTGGGTTCAAGTCGCCGAGGTTAAAGGGCATCGCTCCTTTGGCTCTCTAAAGTTCTTTCCCCCCTCTCCCGAGTCTGACCTTGTTTGCCCAAGCTCTCTTCCTGATGAGGTTGTGCAACAATGTGCCGAAGTTTGGGGCCACACTCTAGTGGGCTTCTTTCCCGTCAAGCCTCCTCACTTTTCGGCTGTTAATGGCATCGCCCATAGAATTTGGGCAAAATATGGGTTGCATCACGTTGCTGTTAATGGTAATGGGATTTACTTCTTCCAATTTGACTCTGAACATCAACTGGAAGCTTGCTTGACTCGAGGACCCTGGTTTTTTAAACAGTCGGCTATCCTCCTCAAAGGATGGTCACCGGGTTTGAGTCCGGATTCTGAATCGCTCTCGTCGGTCCCTGTTTGGATCTCACTGTCTAACGTGCCCATTGAATTCTGGACTCCAATGGGGTTAAGTTGGATTGCCAGCAGGATTGGTAAGCCAATCCTTTGTGACTCACTTACTGCCTCTTTGCATCGAGTACACATGGCCAGAGTGTGTGTTGAGATGCAAATGGGTGATCCTCGTCCTGCATCAATTAGGATCTTGTCGATGGCTACTGCTCCTTCCAGGGTGGTTGAGGTTGATATTGCTTATCACTCTAGGCAAGAATTTAATAGATTTACTAGCAGTTTTAAGAAGCCTGCTGCTATGCCAAAAGCCCAGATTCTAGTCGATGCTGGGGCTGTTGCACCATCCATCAAACCCCAATCTGTTTTGGATGTGTCTGTGGATGATGTTGAACCTGCTATTCCTGCTGCAGGCCAGGTAGAGAGGTTAATTCCTCTTCTGATAGTATCCTGGATGAGATAGGTCAGAGGTCTGGCTGTCCTGGCATTGATGATAAATCGGACACTGGGCTGTTTTCTCCATCGCCTTCCCTTATGCCTGACTTAGCTCCTGCTCTGGATGCCATTGCTGTGCGCTCCCCTGCTAGGCTGAGTGATCTGGATCAGACTGACGGGCCCCAAGCTGAGGCTCTTCCCTTGGGGAATGGTGGTTCGGTCTACCAGTTACAATTGGACCGTTCTTTTGAGGAGTGTGCAAATATGCCTTCTTTTGCTGGCAGTCCTCCGGATGGTGCTGCCTCGCTTGTAAATATTGGAGTGCCGGTGCTTGAAGCTAGTAATCACTGGGAGTGCAGTGGTGTAAGTTGTGAAGGCCTCCAGGATGCTGATATCCACCAAATGGTGGATGCTGTGGATGCGGAGGTGCCCTGTAACACCCTACCTGTTTTGGCACCAGCCCCTGGACTCCAACATGGTTCTAGTGTGAAAGGGGCTCCGGCAAATTTGGGCCCCCAAAGGGACCTCGCTGCTGATGTAGGGGCTTCTAATGATACTTGCCCCTTGAAATCAGATGGGACTCCTGTTAAGGTTGAAGAACTTCCTGCAAGGGACTTGGCTTGTCCGAATTGCCTTACTCCTGGGTTTGATGATTCTACTCCGGAGTCTATTGCACGGATTGTGAGTAAATACTCCCTGACTGCCTCTTCTCCCGGAAAACGCCCTAAGGATCCATCAGTTGACGGTCCTGTGGACCTTGCTAAACTTGATCACCATGCTATGCCCAGTCCGGTCCCAATTACTGGATGCTCATATGTTGCCAAGGAATCTGGTGGTGGTGCTGATCATGTTCTGCCCGATGCGGCTTCTGTTGCCGGTGATGTGGGCTGTGTGTATGATGAACGTCAACGATTTGCGGACGAGCTATTTGCTAGGCAGGCTATAAATGGGAGGGAACGGATGGCAGCTGAGCGGCGCTGGCGCAAATCTGCCTCCAAGAAAGCCCGGCGACCCCATTCATGATATTTGATGGTTTGCCATCTAGATATCTGTTGTAGCAGATGCAGTGCCTGCTCCTTTTTTGGGTTATGCTTGCTGGCGGTCTTGGTTGGGTCATGTTATCGGCTGCCTGCCCCTGATGGCCTTATTAGTACACTGATCCCTGTCTTTTTTGATTTGGGATTTGCTGATCCGTTGTGTAAAGCTGGCATTGCAGTTCTTCTGGGTGATGGACTTAGATGCTGTATTGTTTGTTTTTTACAGTAGTTTGATGCCCTGTGTTGATGTTGAGGTATGCATTGCCATGATGCTGCTTGCATGAGATGGCCTATAAACCGGATTTGGTGGTGCCTTCGCTGCTGTGGGCTTACTGCTGTGAGCTGAAATGTATCTGATTTTGGCCTGGGGCTGCTGCATTGCTATCCTGTGTTTCTGATTGATCTGGCCTTGTTTTTCTGGTTGTTAGCTGTGCTGATAGGATGTACATTTTGCAAATGCTCATGGAGCTGCCTTAGGGCGTTTTGGCTTGGTTGAGGTGCTTGGGCTGTGCGTTGGCAGTTGGTTAAGCTGTCCACCCTCTGCTTGTCACTGATGCTGATCTGGTGGTTTGGGACCACGGATGGTGTGCTGATGAAGTACTCATTGTTTTTTTTGGTCCCTCGCGTTATCTGGCTGTATGTTTGTTCGACCATTGGGATGCTGCCTTGTGTGCGTGTGCAGCGGTTGTGGTTTGAAAATTTAGCAGCTGACTGGTTGCTTGTGTCAGGTAAATGCTGCGGTATACCGGGCTGATTTGTTCTGGCTGGTTGTTGGTGCTGGTGCTGTCCATGTTGGCGGCTATGTGTGATTTTGAGCCTGGTTTGCAGTGGGTTTTGCATGGCTGCTGATCGGAGAAGTACAGTGGCTATTTTCTTGCGGTTGGGAAGCTGTGTTTTCCCCCGGTTTCTTCCTATTTCTATGTTTATGTAGAATGTTGGGCTCCTAAGAGTCCCTTTTGAAATTACGTTTGTACTCGTTGCTCGGGGTATGCCCCAGCAGATTTTGTTTTATCCCCAAGTCAAATACTTGGTGATAAAACAATATTGTTGTAATTTTTTCTCCCATAAATCCAAATTTCTTACTTACCAAAAAAAAAAAGAGGAAGAGTCACGCCCATCATTCCAGGTATAGTGCATGCCTTCATGACTCACATCGTTGAGATCGCAGTCTCTAAGACAATTTTCAAGCTCGATTGACCTTTTGTTGTGCCAAATCCCTCCCAGGGCCTCGGACGGGTACCGAATAGCATTGAAATCCCCGAGGGCCGCCCAAGGGAGGTCGCCCGGATGGTTAGACACCGCGCGAAGGCTATCCAATAGTTGCCTACGGGAAATTTCTGAGTTTGCACCATATATAAGGGACAGAATGCATCGGGTATTCTCCTCAAGGAGCAGGACATCAAGATGTACGACCTGGTCCTCGGAGGAAAGAATGGTGCACGAGATCAGATTGGGGTCCCAGCCCACCCAAATCCGACCACCTGAGCACGAAGAGTAATTCATAAACCAAGACCAGTTTGGTTTGATTCTAGTCGAGATAGCCACAGAGTTTCTCTCCGCAACCTTGGTCTCCACTAAACCAACGATACTACACCTATGGGAGGAAATGAGGTTGCAGACTTCGTGGGCTTTTACACACCCATTAAGTCCCCTCACATTCCAACAGGCAATGTTAGTCATGGGTTAAGGTTGAGGAGGGGAAGGATTATTAACCCCCCGAGTTTTTTTATTTCTACGAGAAGTAGCACGGGCCCCAATGTTGGTTGGTGGGCCACCATTTGTCAAGCAGCCAAGGGGGCCCGTCATAGCAGCACAATGTTTGGTGCCATCTGGCGGGTCTGGAGTGGAAGTAGGACAAGGATTAAGCACTTCAATCACTCCAGGTGCACAGGAAGCCCTTTCAAGCTTCGTAGGGAGCGAACCGGGATGCTCCAAATCACGGTTTGGACAACCAGGCCCAGGGGGGAGGTGAGTAGGGTAGAAGAGTGGACGAGCCGACACCGTCATGGGCATTTGGAAGAGCCGGGTCGGTAAGGGCCGTGACGCGCGCCTCATCAGCGGCAAGACCCTCGTGAATAGGAGGAGGGACTTGATCACATCCCAGGGGCAGGGCAGAAGAAACCAAAACGGGGCATTCAGACAATTCATTTGTGTCATCCACTTGTAAGGCCATAAACGAGTTAGAGGTCGTTATGGCCTTAGGGACGATATCGATGGACGCGGAGGTAGCCACGACAGGATTATTTAATCGGGGAGGCGACCTAGATGGAACGGAGGAGGTGGATAAATCCCGAGGAGGGACATCCTTCTTGGGGACCCAAGAAGGTTTGATTGGTTGATTCAAAGTCCTGTGCGAGGCAGGACCGCCCCTGCGCGACGGCGTATGAAGGTACTCAATTTTGATTTCACAGAGATGTTCATTTAGTTCACTGGGGCCTCCTTTTGTCCGAATCTTCACAGAATTCGGTCTAGGGGCATTGACCCCCAATTCGACACATACCCTGGCGTAACCCAACCGGCTTTTGGTGACCGGATCTAAAAAGAGTGGTTTACCAACCGCACTCGCAATCCAGCTTAAACCTAGCGGGTCCTAAGATTCAACCGGGATCCTGCAAATTGTGATCCGGTAGGAAAAGATTTGTGTTCCTCACGGGAGAATCATACCAAAGCCACCAATGTTTAAGGAAAAACGGATGACCAGCGATCGTCCACGTGCCATTAGCCAAGCATTTTTCAAGCATGGAAGTAGATGAAAATCGAAAGAAATAAAACCCCGATTAATTACAGCCACATGTTGTAGCTCAAATCTCTTCTAAATTTTCATGGTGATATAGTTAACCACATTAAAGTGAACGGGGTTGCCGATTTAAATATCCAACAAGGGTTGGACCCCACATGTCCTCCCCCTGTTTGGTAACCTCGGGAGGGGGATAAAATGATATTATCCGAATCAAATATTTGGTGGAAAGAATTTAAGGGAACACTTACCTCCAAGAGCCCTTTTCTCACAACGGAGGACCGTGAGGTGCACCGGCGGGCGGGAGACAGAGCAACGGCAGAGGAGGAAAAATCAGCACGGGGCAAGACCGGGGCATTAGACTTCGAGGGGGTGCCACAATCACACCACAGACGCAGGTTTTTGGAAGCATCGACCGGCCAAGCTTGAAGAAGACAGCGGGGAAGAAGATCGAACCGCTTATTGGCAAACAGACCTCCCGACCGGCGAGCAAAGAACTCCAAATAGGGACACTCGGGGCGCGGATGAGGGACCGACAGGGCAATGGAGGTGATTTGAGAGGCTCACATCCCCATCCCCAACGAAACCGGTCGACAGAAGGCAGGGCATCTCGACGACGGGAAGAGAATCGGCGAGAGACAGGGGTGCCAACGGCGAAATGGGCCCGTCCGAAACAGCAGCGGCCACGCCCAAGTCGATCAAGACCAACAGGGGGGAGGCGAGAGGGAGCTGGGGATCTGGGTACCCAAATTTTGGAAAACGGAGGTGGAGGGAGGGGAGGAGGGGGTTGGAAAATGAACGGCAGAGGCCGATGGGGCATCAGAAGGGGAGGAAGATCCAGAACGTCGCCTTGATCGACGTCGATTGGAGGCGGCGGACAGGGGAGGGAAGTCAATGGTGGACGATGGAGAGGAGGGAGGGGAGGAGGCAGAAGGATTAGAAGAGGCGTGAGGCCACGGGGTGGCGGGGCGAGTGTGGAAGGGGGGCGAAGGAGAGGCAGAGAGGTGAGGAAGGAGGACAGGGGAGGGCGGAACGGCGATGACCGAGGAAGGAGGAGGAGAAGAGTCGACCGGCGCCATGGGCGCCGGCAGGGTGAACGGTGGCGGGCTGGGTAGAAATTCAAAACGAGAGAGAAAGCTACGAACCGTGTTAAGGGTAAGCTTTTAACGTGATCGCCCTTACTTCATGGCCCCATAACCTGTAAAATCCCGAGGATTTTGGGAGGCTCGAGACCACGGATGCTTCCACGGAGAATCGAACCGGGGTGGAGAGGGAAGGCGTAAGCGTTATTCACCACCAGGCCGAACTCCGCTTCGGCAACTTACCGTCTAATCCACCCTGCCAAACCAAAGTTATTTGGGCTCAGTTGGTGTGGGGTCCTTCCCGTATCCCTTCCCACGCTTTTACTCTTTGGCTTGCCGTTAAGAATAGATTGAATACTCTTGATCGCCTCCACTTTATCCCAAACCTGTCTCCTCAATGCATTCTATGCAATACAGAAAATGAAGACCATGGTCATCTTTTCTTTTCTTGCCATTTCTCTAGAGCTTTATGGGACCATGGTCCATCGAAATCCTCTTTGGGAGATGAAATGCGAGATATGGAAAATGATTGGAAGATGGCTAAGACTAGGAAAAAGAAAAAAGCTACCTCTAGGAAATCCAGAGGCACGCCCTGCTCTTAGGATATCTTTCGGGGGTTATTTTTTTGGCCGGGGTTTCTCGGGAACCCTGTTTTTTGGTCCTCTATGTTATGCCAAATTAATGATGCATGCTATCTTGTTTTGGTTTGAATAATGTTGGGTATGTGCCCATTTTGGATGGTTTGGTTCCTATGTCCTGGTCTTGTCGGGGACCTTGTTTTGGAGCTTCTCTGTTAAGGTGAGGGAGTCATTGGCAATTGGGTCGGCTATCTACTGTTATAGGCTTTACCGAGTGCATTGTCCTTCGATATGATGGCGGTGAAATGCCGGTGTTCTATGTCTTTGCTCTCTAGTTGGGCTCGGGCAGGATGTTGTTGGCCGTAGTCTCTGGGGATGCTTCGATTATCCCAAGTATTGGGCTCCTCTATCCGATGTTTGTTGGAGGCCTCGCAGAATGATGTATAAATTGGGCTCCCTTTTGAATATGGGATATGGGATCCGCCTTGTAGTAGGTGAAAATCTTGTTGGATGTAAATTGATTCGGACTTTCTTTGTGAAGAGCGGCTGCATCGTGCTATCTTGATGCTTGCATCATTACGATGCAATGATCGCCATTGGCTTAATTAGCTAGAATTCCTTGTCTTGATGAAATCGATTGACTATAATGGTCTTCTTGATTAGCGTGTCTATGGCTTCTTGGATTTTGCTGCGCTTGATGTTTTTGGCCTATTGGAATTTTATGCTGCTATATGGTTGTCCACCATGCTGAATTGAGCATTGTGGAAACGTGGCTGATCTGTGTATGCTCGCTGCTTCTATGGTATGTCCGGCGCATATGGATGGTAGTTGTTGCTATCTTCGATGATACACTCGGTTCGATCTTTGGGGTGAGGCTGCTGCACCCTTTCCGCTTTTACGCTCTTGAATAGCGGTCCCATGGGTTCACATTGCAGTTGGCACAGGCACGCTGCTCTTCTTGCTAATTGTAGATAAATTGAGGTGCCGATCTTCACGAGTTGGTTTTTTTGATCATTGTGTTGGATGAATCCAATCTTTGGCGCTGGCGCCTGTGGTGGGCTTCGAGAGGTATCTCTCACGATATGGAGATTGTGTATCCATTGGAGTCGGGTTCGGGTTGGTTTGATGTGGCCCGGTTGGTTGGCTCTATCCTGGAGTCAGCCGCTTGAACCTGAACCCGATCTGGATTTCTTTGTTGCGGAAATGTTGTGGTGGTTAGTTACGTAACCTTTCGCTGAAACAACCTGCATTCTCGTCGGCGGTTGCGATCTTTGAAGTGATGCTTTGGACCACTTTCTTTGCATAAATCTTGAGCAAAGACTGTCCATGCTTTTGTATACCCGGTTGGTGTGCCGATAAGCACCGGGCCAAGATGTTCTTTGCTGGTCTCGGTCTTTGGAGCATTCTCGCCTTCGGGCCTTGCTTTGCCACCGTGAGAAGCCGGTTTTGGATTCCGGTGAAATGGGTGATGGATGATGAACTGCGTAGTTGGCAATCTAGCGATCTGATGCATTTCCGTTGCATGAGCTGGATTATGCTCGTGGATTGGCATGGTTGTTTGTTGACTGATGATTCAAAAATCTGAATGGATTGGTGGATTTCTCCGATACTCGATTTCTTTAGCTGCTTTGCATTCCCGGGGTTTCTGCTGCCCTGATATTGTGATTGAGAGTTCTGCCCCTGAGACAATGCATAGCTGCTGGTTGGTTAGCCAGTGTTGCTGCCAATGCTGTGGGACGTGGTTGGTGAGCTGCTGGACCAGTTCTGTTGGGTGTGTTGTGGGTGCTGCAGTGGCTGCTGAGGTCGTGGCCCCTGTCTCTCCTGTAGATGGATTCCGCAGCGGCTTAGGATTGGGCTGTGGTGTTCAGGCATTCTGGTTACTACTTGCTCCCTCTGATGATGGATTTGCGCGCTGGCGCAATTTTTTTTCATATTGTTATGAGGAAATGTCATAGTTTTCTGTAATATTTTGCCCTCCTAGAGGCCTTTATGTCTTTACTTTTGATATACTGTCCGCTCGGGGTATACCCTAGTGTTTTATGATTTATTTTCAGGTCAAAATACTTGGAGATAAATCATAGTATTTTGTAATTTTTCTCCCTATAATCCAAAATACTTACTTACCAAAAAAAAAAAAAAAAGCTTTATGGGACCTTGTTCGCAGACACTCCGGTATTCATTGGCCCCTTCCCGATTGGAATCAGAATATATCTTGGGCTGCTTCTACTTGGAAGGAGAAAAACTTTCTGGCTGTCTCTAAAAGATTATCTCTGGCTGCCACGGTTTACTTCATATGGAGGGAGCGTAATAATCGTATATTCCAAAAATCGCCCCCCAGGACATTTCCCAGATCTTCTCTTTGGTGGTCAATGTTGTGAGACTTAAACTTCTGACCATCCCGGTGCCTGAAAGGGGTGTCTCCAGAACGGCACGGATGCGGTGGGGAGTATAAAAAAAATAAGGGGGTTTTGATTGGAGTGGCAGTTGATGCTGCCGCTTGGCCTACCTGATGATCTTTGGCGGTTTTTGCTTTGCTCTCTTGCGGAGTCTGAGCTTTCGTCGTCTGTTTTGGATGGCTCCGTCGGGGCTTGGCTCCCGATTGTGGTTTTTTTGTTCATCCATAAAAATCTGTATTGTGCTTTAGATCTCGGTTGATGCTATTTCCTGTGTCATATGTCCCCTCCCTCTATCTGACTCCCCCCCCTCCCCAAAAAAAAATAAAAAAATAAAAATCAGGGTGTGTGTATGTGTTTTGTGTGTGGCGTTCCTGGTTCTGATGGGTTTGCGACTGCGGGTGAATCATTTTGGACGGGCTGGTTCCTTTGTCGATACTGTTTTGACTGATGTTTGATGGTGGAATGCCGGATTTGCTGGTTGCTGAAGCTGACAGTGATCAGGTTACTGAGTAGTGCTGGTTCCATTGGTAGATGGTCCTTTGGATAAAGAGTTGCTTGTTAAACGACCTGTTCTGAGTTCCTCCTTGAATGTGGATTCAAAGGTTACTGTGGCTGATTCCAATTCGACCACCTGTAATTCCACGACTCCCGTTTATTCTCAGTTGAATAAGCGGCCTTATGCTCAAGCTACCTGTGTGCATCAAAAATCTGCTAACGCGATTCGTGGTCCTGGGCTGTTTCCTGATCAGCCTTCCGTGGTGTCATCTGCTGATTGGAATTGGGCTAAGGCTCGTAGACGCAGAATTTAACGATTATGCTCGCCACTTGCTTGGTGAATGTGGTGGTGGGATCTTGTAGCTTGGTTCGTGAGTTTCTGAATCGGGGATCTGATGTGTGGTGAGGCTTTTGCTGTTATGAATTGGATGCAGTTCTGGAATGGGAGCGGCTCTCTTTTCCCATGGATTTCACCCTGAATTAATAGCATGTGAGGCATGTTGTTTTGTTGTGGTGCTTTGCAGTATCGTTGCCATTTGTTGGCTTTCCTGCTTCCCATGTTTGATGGGCTATGGCATCAACAATTGCCTGGCCGGTATTGGCTTGGGATTGCATTCCGGTTTGGTGGTGACTGTCATCCTCTTGCTGATGCTAAGATGCATCAGCAGGGTCAAGGGGACCGGATGGATGTGGTTTTGCCAGGCGGGTCTTTGCTGAATTGCTGCCCTCTGGGAGCCCAATGTGACTTAGAAGCAAATGGGATTAGTCTTGCGCTACACTGCCTGTTGAACTTGGAGCCTTGGAGAAGCAAATGGTAATGGTAATCCAATGTGATTTGCTGCCTGTTGTTGCTATGTTAAACAGTCGTAGATGGTGCCGTGGGCCTTGGTGTTGGAGCATTCTGCGGTCTTATGCCACGGTGGGATGCAAAATTGTGCTTCAACTGATGCATGCTGTGAACAGTTTTGTTTAATGTAGGAAATGTCATATGTTGGCGTTTTCGGTAAACGTTGTCCTCTTAGAAGCTTTTTGTATATTATGATGTACTGTCCGCTCGGGGTATGCCATAGCGTGTTGTTTTATCTTCAAGTCAAAATACTTGGAGATAAATAAAATTTTTGGTCTTTATTTCTCTCATTAATCCAAAATACTTACTTACCAAAAAAAAAAAGAGTAGTGTGAATACTATCGGATGATTTCTGCTGTTGCTGGGAGGGGGATTTAGTGGCAGCTGCTGAGGCGGACTGAATTTGGAGGTATGATGTGGGGTTAGTTGCTGCTACCTATGGGCCACCTACAGCCAATTCAAATGTTTCTGGTCTCCAGCTTGCCTATTGTTTTATGGAGCGTTTACTGTTCAGGGCTCTCTTTCTAGTAATGTCATGGTCTGCTGTGCTTTATGTATCTGCTGTTGTAAATCTGGATGACGATGGCTGCTACTGAAGCCTTTGGGTTTGTTGATTGGCTGATCATGTTGGTGTGTTTCTGGAACTTGCGGAACTGATGATGTCTCTGCCTTCCATCTTGTACTATTAGTAGCCATGCTGGGACTGGTTGGGTGTGCCAACTTATGGCTGCTACCCTGGTATTCTTTTTTGGAACGCTGGGTCTGAGAATGGGTGTTCAAGATGTCAGTATCTCCTTTGCTGCCGTTCTTTACAGGATGATGGGCTGATATTGAATGAATGATTGAGGTTTGATGTAGCATATGATTTGGATCGGAAATATATTGCTACTGGATGGGGTCTGATTCTGTGCAGGGTTTGCCAGCATTTATTGAGGCGGTGTGGGATGTGAAGCATGATCATACGGAATTGGCAAAGATTTTCGGTACTGATGCTGCGGATGCTCTAAATGTGTACCTTTTGTTGCTGGTTTGCTTGCTTTCTATTTTCTTGACATTTTCTCATGAGGAGCTCATTTTCTCCTGCGGCTGTGTAATGGTGGTTGCGGATGATTCTGTGTGATCTGAAGTAAATGAAGATGTGTCTTGCTTGCTCTCTCATGTTGATATGCTGTTCAAAGCTTGCTGTCAATATTGATATGCTGATGCTGGTGTGCTTTCGGATAAGGTGACTGGAGCCCGACTACTGTTTATAAACTGGCTATGTCAGGTGTGGGCTTCATCAATTGGCGCTGGTTGGATGACAGCTGTTGGCTCTGGTTGGGGTGAAGTTCCTTCTTGTGGAAGGTCGTATGCTGTAATTTTGATGCTAATTTGCTCCTGAGGTGGATGGTGTTGTGCTGTCGGACTATCTGCTCCCACTCTGCATTAAATGTGAGTTGCTGCTCACGATCTGGTTGTGCGGCCCCCTCATATTACTACAGTGTGCCTGTAGCAGTAATTAGTAGATTGGTGTGGCCTTTGCTGTATTGATTTGGTGTCATGGAGTTGATGGAGTGAGGTTGGATTTGCTGGGCTATGCAGCTTCTTAATTTGCCCATTCTGGAATGACTCTGCCCCTTCACTGATTAGTTCTGGATGCCAAAAAAGGATGCTATTCTGATGTCCTATCTGTTGAGAACAGGGTCTGACCCTGTCTGCTGATGCTGTGTCTGGGCATCTCCTTGGAAGTCGGTGCTGCTGATTTTGTGGTTTTATGCGGTCTTGGCGCCTTGTTAGTTCTGGCCATGGTCAAAGCCGTTGGTTGGTGACAGTCTTTCCGAGCTGGTCGGATTTGGGGCTGGTTTGTATTTCCTGGAGCCGCTCTCATACTCTCTCCAACTGCTTGATTGTCTGTTCCCTCTTGGTGTGTGCCTGCTTGTGGTTGCTCAATGCAGTGGGTTTTCTTGTTATTAAGTGCATGATGCCTGTTGATGTGCTTGAGCAACGGGATATGTTGCAGCAGACGTGTGTGCTGGTGTTGGCTTCCCGGATGTGGTTTGAAGGCACGTTGTGCAGGTGCTGATCTGATACCGTGGATTGATATCGGCGCCACCTGATGGCTTTCCTCTTCAAATCTGGATTGAGCAAGGGGCTGGTCTGAAATTAATGGCAATGTCTTGGTTTTGGGCTGGCTGTGCTGTCCTCCAGCTGTTGGTGTGGTGTGGTGTATGTAGATTGGGCTGCTGAACTTGATTTGGTGGCTCGCTGTACTGTCCTTTTCCTTTCTTTTACTTAGGTTATGTTTATCTCGTTGTCCTAATCCCAAGTTGGCAAAACACTTGGCATTGGTACATCGTTTTTGTAAATTTCATTTTTTTTAATTCAATTACTTACTTACCAAAAAAAAAAGTCTCGTCAACCATGAATTCCTGCAGCTGTTGGATCGTACCAGTGCCATCGCTTTCGGTAGCTTATGGTTTGGTGTGGAACAATGGGCCATGGATGCTGTTTTCATTTGGTTTGTATGAGCCAATGGTAGATGGCTGTGTAGATCTGTTTGCTGGTTTGAATTGGCAGTTGCTGGTAGAGATAGGCAGCTACTGGTTTTGAAAATTGGGGGTGCACTGATGTTGGTTATTGCACCTGGTCTTCTGGTTCTGTCTCTCCAAGTGGGGCTGAAAAGGTCCACGGCTGGTTTGACAATTCATTTTGGCAGCGTTGATGTAGCATTGGCGACTTGCTTCATTCGATGCCATTTCGATAATTTCGATTAAGTGCTATGGCGCCGTCTTTCTTGGTGGTCTCGACTTTCACTTTGGTTCGATTCTTGTTGTGGCTCAGCTTTGAGGAGCTAGATTGGGTTCTTGCTACACCTTGCTGTTGATTGTGTAGATGTTGATGTGCAGCCATCTTCGTAGTTGCTGCTGGAATGGCTGTTCTTGTTTTTGGAATCCGGCTCCTGTGCTCATGATGCGGAAGCGGTTTCCAGCCTCTTACAGTGGCCTCAATAACCATTGCTGGAGCTGCTGTGTGGTTTTAAATAGGAGCTGGTTATTTGCTGCCAAGGCTCCTTTCCTGGGTAGAATGGTTCTGGATCTGGTTCTGGTTCCTTTTCTCTTGGTTGGTGAAGCCGGTTTGCACAAGCTTACCTGCTGGATTAGAGTCTATATGGCTGGCGTGGATTCTGAGGCGGTTCGCCTCTGCTCTATTTGCTCAAAGTTTGGATAATGCTGACGTGGATTGATTGGTGTAGGTGGACCTCATTGCCGAGTTGGGTTTTTTTCCTGATAATGTGGCCTGCCTTACTATGTTTGCCGGTTTGCCGTGATGCCTATATTCCTGCTGAATTTAATTTGGCACGTGCTGCTCTTGTTTTCGAGAATGCTTTGCTGCTGTGTTGCTGAGGTGGGATTGATGTTGCTGTGTTCAGTTTTTGGCGCTTCTGGTGCTGAACCCTTTTTATATTTTTTATGAAGGAAATGTCATATTTTGTCGTTTCTGTTAGACGTTGTCCTCCTAGAGGCCTTTATATATATTCTGATGTACTGTCCGCTCGGGGTATACCCTAACGTTTTATGTTTTATTTCCAAGTCAAAATACTTGGAGATAAAACATAAATTTTTTTTTGTAATTATTTTTCTCCCTTTAATCCAAAATACTTACTTACCAAAAAAAAAAAGATGAAAATTGAGGCCTAGTAGAGATGAATGGAGGCTAGAATGGATGCGATAAGTTGCAAACGGCCCCCAAATGATAGCCACCTATTCTTCCAAGACAGAATACGACGGGTAATGCGATCAATGAGAGAAGTACAATCCTTGGAAGAGAGCCTAGTGGTAATCAATGGAACTCCCAAATAACGAATTGGAAGATTGCCCATTCTAAAACCCAAAAGACTAACTAGTCTTGGTGGGTGGAATTGTCCTTTGCACAGATAAGTACCTCACTTTTGTTCCTATTTGCAGAGAGACCCGAGTACAATTGCACAAACTAACTATGCCTCCAGATGGTGTCATTTGCTGATCTTGGTGATGCTTGATCTCTAGTATTCTGGGTAGATGCCAGTATGTCCAGCGTCGAAGTTGGATCTAGATTTGCACGTGGACTACCCAGATGTTGCTTGCTTTGCTCCGCAAGATGCTCCTACACTGTAGATGCTTGTGTGTCGGATTATGTGTAATTTAAGATTACATATGTTGTTTTCTTTTGAGCGTTGTCCTCTTAGAGGCTTTTTTGGTATTTCATATTGTACCGGTTGCTCGGGGTATGCCCTAGCTTTTTAATGTTTTAAATCCAAGTCAAAATACTTGGAGATAAAACATTGAATTTGTATTTTTTCTCCCTTTAATCCAAAATACTTACTTACCAAAAAAACAATTGGAACTCCTCAAGACGTTCCTTAAGAATCCGAATTGAGGTAATATCGGCATGAGAAAAAAGAAAAAGGTTATCTGCAAAGGCAAGCATGATTGTTTGAGTCTCTTTGCATTTCCAATGAAATTTGAATTGATCGTTCCTCGTAGCCTTCACTTCAATGATTCCATTTAGCACCTCCACTACAAGCAAAATAATATGGAGAGATAGGATCACCTTGGCGCAGGCCTTTTCCCCCCTTGAAAAACCGATTGCTTCTCCATTAATGTTCATAGTGTACGAAGGAGTGGTAATGCATTGCCTAATCCATTCAACCATTTGAGGAGGAAACTTTATAAGAGTCAGCATAGTGATAATGAAGTCCCAGTTTGGACACAGCTGGGAACTGTGCTACTACTGTTGCATCCTGTTGTTTGCAGTTCAATGCTGCCGCAGAATTGCCTACTGACAGTTACTATGTTCGGATGCTGTCCCTGATGAACATTTCAGTTTTGCTGGCGGGTTTGAACTTCAGCCATGTACTCGCAGGGTGCCACCTTTGCTGCTGGATCCATCCGCTGGTGTGCCTTGATGCTGTTGGATTACTCTGGTAGCTAGTTGGCAGAGTCTGCTTTGAAGCTTAATTGGCCTTACTCATGATGATGGATGCTGAATTGAGGAAACTCCTGGACTGTGCAGCTGATGTTCTTTGCAGTTGCCATTTGCGCCTTGCTATTGGAAAAACTTGGGGTGCCTTTAGGTTGTCACGCTACAGGAATCTGGCGCTGCTGTTCCGCGATGCTATGTATAGACATTTCAGACGCCAATTCCCGCTGAAGCTCGTTGGTTTTGGTGTCTCGATGCCGGATCCCTTTGGAGTTTCTCTTGATGCTTTGTTTATGTTGCGTTTGCTGAACCATTTTTAGATAGGACTCATACTCTGCAGTTCTTGCAGATCGCTTGTCCTCCTAGCGGACTTTTATTTTGTTTTTTTTTACGAATTCCTGTTGTATTCGTTGCTCGGGGCATGCCCTAGTGGTTATGTTTTTACTCTAAGTCATAATTACTTGGAGTAAAAACATAATATCTGTAATTTTTTTCTCCCTATAATCCAAAATACTCACTTACCAAAAAAGCCTTTAGGTTGTCACTTACCAATAAAAAAAGCCTTTAGGTTGTCAGCAGTTTCGTTTTGCTGTAGTAAGTTGTTGCGGGGCGATCGGATGTTGTTGGTCCAGTCGTCTTGGGAGTAACTGATTTTGCTTCTGTTTATGTATAATGACAGTGTTCATTTTTTGTTTTCCGTTAGATCGTTCCTCTTAGTGGTTTTTCTGAGGAATTCTCTGATGTACCAGTTGCTCGGGGTATGCCCTAGCTTTTATGTTCTAACTCCAAGTCAAAAAACTTAGAGTTATAACATAATTTTTGTAAATTTTTTCTCCCTTTAATCCAAAATACACACTTACTTACCAAAAAAAAAAGATAATGAAGTCCCAGTGAACGGAGTCATATACTTTCATCAGATCGATTTTCAAAGTATACCTGGGAGGATCATGGCCAAAGTGATACTTATGTAGAAGTTCCTGAGCCAGAAGAATATTGTCACTTTTTTTATAAGTAAGATGAGATTAAATTAAATAAAATTTACAGAACGATGTTCAACCTCCAAGTGTTTTGCCAACTTAGAAGTAGAACAACACGTTAGGGCATACCTTGAGCACTACCATAGACCAAGTCATGAAAACGTACAAAAACAGATTTGCAATTCTCATGGAAGGCTAGGGTCTCTCCTTAACCCGTTCGTTCGTCCTCTCCCTGTCGAATTTGAATTCTTGCCTTGCTCGCCTCCGTTCGTCCTTGCCCGCACCCATCGCGCCGGTCGCCACCTCTCCCTCTCGTCTCCCTGCTAACTTGGCTCCTCATTCCCCCGTCCCTCTTCCTCTCGTTTCCCCGTCCCTCTCGTCTCCCTCCTTCCCTCGTCCAGCTACCCCTTGGCCTCATTACGCAACGAATCGGACTTCCTCTTCCCATTCCCACTCTTCGTCGTCCGATTTCGACTGCCCCCCGCTGTTAGCCGTCTCTGGTCGTCGTCTTCCGAGGCGGTATCCCAAATCTTCTATAGATGTAGCGTCTTCCTTGGACTCTGAGGTCCCCTCCCATCCCCCCATCCCTCCTTCCACCCACCCTGAACTTCTCAAAACGGGTGCCGATTTGCTCGCATGTCCTCCGTCGCCCCCCACTTTGGTCTCTTACGTCCCCGAAGAGGCCCTCTTCGTCTCGACGCGAATGGATTCGCTTTCTGCGAATCTAGATGTTGTTTATCTAGATGTTGTTTTTTCTTCCTCTCCTCTCCTCTCCTCTCCTTTTTTGTGTTTTTTTGGTTTTTCCTTTCTTAAAAAAAAAAAGCTTTACCTCCTGGTGCCTTTTCTTTGGTTTAAAAAAAAAAAAAAAATTTGTAGTTGTTGGTGTCTCGTCCCTTGGCCACTGCTGTGGCATCCGGTGGTTTGTTTGGTACCAATTTGTTACTCAGGCTGGCCTGATTTGAAGGGTTGTAGGCTTGAAACTGGTTGGTTTTTGCTGGCTACAGTGTTGTTAATATTGAAGATGGTTAAGTTCATTTGGCTTTAATCTAGGTTCTGGTGCTACCGACTCTTACCTCCAGCCGGCTGATGAATTGGATCCTTCTGAAGGAATCCTTGGTGCTGATGTCGATATCTACAAGGTGGCTTTTGTTGAGGATGGGCTGCCATTGATGGTGTCTGATGCCATTGCTGGAATGTTCTTTTTCATGCGGTGGTGGATGGCTTTGCAACTTGCTGATGCTAGTGTAATGGGCTGCTGAAGCCGAATCGGTTTCCTCTGTTGTTTTTTCTCTGCTCTGCTAGTTTTTTTTCTGGAAACTTAGATGGAGCTGTGTTTGGAAAAGCTCTGCTGAAGTTGCTGGTTTTTGGTCTAGTTTTTGTGGAGTGGAAGTACTGGATTGATGCTGCTTGTGGCTTGGCTGCAGGTGAAGACTCTAATGCTGTTTTTGTTAGCTGTGATCCTAAAACATTTAGAATTTGGCCTGCATGTTTTCTCCACCTGTATCGAGTGATGCTGTCGGGGGTGTGCTGACCATGCCACTTGCTGTTGCAATGTGCTGCTGGAGCCGATGGTGTTGGGGAGTTGGATATATTTTTTTTGGTAAGTAATTAATTGCATTAAAATTAAATTAAAATGTACAATGAAATATGATTCTTTCTAAGTGTATTGCCAGCTTGGAGAAGAATCATAGAAATTGGGGAAACCCCTAAACACATGACACAAGTCATTTAGAAAGATACAGATTGTGAAAGAAAAAAAAGAGCTCTAAACCCCTTCGTCCACAGAAACTGCAAAACACTCCGGAAAAGGTGAGATGACCCATCACACTTCGTCCAATTAGGCAGAGCGAATTCCACGAGAAGTCACTCCGTCCATAGAGCAGAAAGACAGTCCGGCTGAGGCACTCCATCCACAGAGCAGAAATTCACTCCGGCCAAGGAGAGAATAGGAATCCAGCAAAAGGAAGCACATGCACACCTTTTTTTTTTTTGGTAAGTAAAGCACATGCACACCTTTTTTTTGGTAAGTAAGTATTTTGAATTAATAGAGAAAAAATTACAGAATCTATGTATTATCTCCAAGTGATTTGACTTGAAGATAAGACATAAACGCTAGGGCATGCCCCGAGCAAGTGTTACATCAGAAAATATCAAAGAATTCTAAAAGGACGACTAATTACAGACTCCACAGAAAAAAAACAGGCATAAAACACCGTTGACAAGCCAACCAAACAAATTTCAGCCCAAGCCAAAAGGTAACCGAATGGGAACGCTGATATATGCACCAGACCCCCCATTACAGCGGTTCGCAGCAAGGTCCGAAGCAACATTTTGGGCGCCTCAATACCATCAAATGCAGCAGCAGCCAAGTAGTACAAAATTACAAAGAGCAAAAAAAAATCCAGCAGCAGCCAAGACCAGTAGATCCAACGGGGGAACTGGTTCAGCCGAGTAACAGCAATTGGGCGCGAAATAAACAGCTCCAGCTTTAGAGCCACACACGGCCGGAGTGAAGCAAAGCATCCAGCAAACCACGCCAACATACCACAACAATCATTAAGCAAAAAAACAGGGCGGCATCTTGAGAAAACCACATCAATGGGCAGTATCAACCAGCGACCAAAAAGAAGGCATGGTTTAATAACTGCACCCAAATGCTTCAGATTCAGCCGCAACCTTTAGCACAAAACAGATTGAATTCCGGCGTAGCAAATACATAGACCAAAATTCAGAAGCCCAACTTGAAACACTGCACAGGAAAACTACCAATCCAGAATGGCTACATCCCAATCCTCAACATCAGCGGGCAACACCAACCTCAGCACCCATAACCCCAACCCCTGCCAATGCCTCCAACAGCAACCGAGTGCATCATGGAACGTGATCAGCACAACTTTTCAACATGGCATCCATAGCATCTCACATTTCAGAAGCCCATAATGCTTCAGCACGCAGCATACCACACACCAGAGTGGCATCAGCATCATACAACAAACTCTGCTCCCAGAAAGCCAGCAGTCATTTTCTTCAGCATGTGTAGCAGCCTCCTGGGAGACAGCACCTTCTAAATCGACATATCCACCATCATCTCAGCATCAGCCACAATGGCAATTATGATAGCAGAGCCAAAAACAGGGAATATCCACACAGCCAAAGGTTCTCAGCAAATAAATAAGTATATAGCAATGTACAGTCGAACAACTGGAACAGCAGAAGGAAATGCGAAATCAAATCCAGGTCCAGCCACTGGTTGCCAGCACCTCAGCAATGCCTTTTGTGCAACAACAAGAATTTAAAAGAGGGCCTGGTGAACATCTTACATCGTTGTTTATTTGGCTGACAAAGCCAAATCAGAAACAGCCAAGCGGGTCCATATCATCGCACTCATATGAAACCAACCAGATCCATGGCCGAGCATAATGCACCACGTGACACGAGGCCCCATCCCACATAATCCCCGGACCATAAATACCTGCAATGCCCGATTCAAAATACACCACAAAATCAAGCCGGTGAAACCACATCAAAACCTGCAGGAACCCTAACAGATCATCAATCCAAAGGGAACATCCGCATCCTCGGAGTTTGAGAGTACATCATATAAGCGGGACTCATTGCTACCTGACTGACCAAAGAATGGATAAACCATCACAGCAACTAGCTATTCATTCAGGACCGGCGTATCAGCACATATCTTTTTTTTTTTTGGTAAGTAAGTATTTTGGATTCATGGGAGAAAAAAATTACATAATCTATGCATTAAAACTAAGTATTTTGACTTGGAGATAATGCATAAAATGTTAGGGCATTCCCCGAGCAATTCTTACATCAAAAACGACATCCTCTCGGAGGCTAACATTCTACAGAGACAGTAGAAACTGAAAAACGCTAGGGCATACCCCGAGCGGACAGTACAACAAAGTGTACCCGAAAACAAAAATGACTTTTACATCATAAACAAAATGATAAGGGATCAGCACCAAAATCGCCGGCCCAACACAACAGCAGCCGCTAAACCACATAAGCCACGGCACGGCAGATCACATAGCACTTCGGAGCGAGTGCTCCAAGCAAAAGCCAGACTCACAGTGTCCCATCTTCATCATAAACCGGCACCAAATAAAGAAAATGGAACACACGGCGCACTGGAGATCGGCATCAAGCCCGCTTTGAGCAAAAATGGAAAAGCTTGATCAAAAAACCACATCATCACTGGCTCCCACCATGCCTTCACGTATTCCAGTGTCATCATCAGCTCCCAAATGTTGGTGTACATCAGCACACCACAGAGGGCCAGAGAGGCCGCCAAATGCAATCATGGACCAGCATTTAACTCAACACAAACACAGTGCATCAAAAAGGCAGGCAGCATCCACAAAATCCAACAAATCAGCAACCCAAATTGTACGTCTGATAAGCATACAACAGAACCAATTTCGTGGCATAATTTACAGAGTAGCATCATGGCCCAATAGTACAGCACCATGACCCAACATCATCCAATGCCAGTAATACAGTCTCACAAACCTGTCAGCAGAAAAAATACCAAGGCCTTAACAGTGGCTGACACCGGCACCATCTACAGCTTGCCAATCCACCAAGAAGACTAACAAATCAGCAAAGCAACATCACAAACTAGCTGAATTTGCCAGGCAAGAGCAATCCAAAGGACTGTATCACAATCTCACCACAAAAAGCAGCACACAGACTGGGCACCATCTCAACAAGAAGAGGGATAACAACCAAATAGACCTCAGTCAGCTACTCAGCCCTCAGCCGTTGGGTCCCAATCCCTAAGCACACGGGCTCCCCAACCCAATCAACAAATGGGACATACCGCCAGTGGATCAGAGCAACACCAGAGGAAATTCGGCTGCATCAAATCCTTCTAGATGAGACAGCATCCCACCGAAAAAAATCTAGACAAATCAGAAACTTAATATTTATATCAATATTAGGCCAGCTCAGCATCAGCAATAAACCACCGCAGTGCCAAGAAACAGCACTAACGACTTCAGCAAATTCGGCTATGTGAACACCCCAGCATCATCACAGCAAGATTATCACAGCCCGAAGAAATCATTTGAGATCAAAGAGGTTGATGAACACAACCAATGAGGCCCTAGGCCAGAAATCCAAAATTGGCCAAATGGCAGTCAGAGCTTCAGACAGACTACAGCATCAGGAGCTGCTTTTCACATCCCCAGTGCATCAAAATCAACAGCATTAGTGTTGACTAGAAGGGCAACACATCCCAGAAATCCGAAGCTGCTACAGCATCCCCCAACCATACAGTGATCAGGGGTGTCTCAACACATATCAGCAGTGAGTAGAATTACAACTACTTCAGCAGTACAGCCGCCTTCATATTTTAACATCGTCATTCATATCACCGGAAGGAGAGCAATCAAATCTGCAACTGCATCCAAAGATAGCCAGAGGAACAGCAACACACTCCAGCAGGAGAGCCCATATCATATCCAACCAAATGCAGCAGCAACCCAGCATGTGAACTCCCACCTCCTACAGAAACAGCAAGCCAATCCAGATGTTCTCACACAAAAGGGAGAAAAAAATCAGCTAACATCTTTCCATGGGAGCAGTAGCAAAGACAAAGGATACAGCTGACAGCAGCACCAGGAAACCAGGAAACCGATGACATCTCAATCCTTTTACATCAGTATATAGCAAACAAGTCCGCACTACATGAAACAGACATCGACCCACACCGCACCATCAAAGGTAGGCCGACCCAGCTATACCGGCACCATCCCAACCCCAACATCAGCATACAAACCCAACAACGCCTACCTTTTGACACAGCAATTCACCACCACAAGCAGAACGATGCCAGCCAGCCTTCACAATAGACAGACCATAATAGTCATAAAGTTACAACAGATTTCCAGATCCCACACAGATCAGATTTCCGGAGTGCTACACAATGTACACCCAGCCAAGTCAAGGTCCTAACAGATCAAGACCAAAGTAACCAACATAACATCCCGAGCCCCAACAGAGCAGGTCATATGTACTATCAGTTTTAGGAGGGCACCTGCTTGAAAACCAGAGCAGCCCCAAATCCATCTACAATTACAGGGAGCCACCCGACCAATCCAATCCAACAGCATCACCCAACACACCGGAAAATCGAGCCACCCAACAGGAACCACCACGAGCACAGCAAAAAGAAAGGATCCGAGCAATAGTGCCAAACAGAGAAGAGGCACAATCCCAGAATCAATCAAGTTTTTTTTTTTTTTTTGGGGTGGGGAGACAGAGTCGATGGAGGGGGGGAACACAAAACAAACAAAAAAATCAGTGCTAATAAGCAACCCCGCAGAGGATAATACCGGCAAGCAGGGATCAACCAAAACGAACAAACCCCCGAGAATCAAGATTCACAGATTCTAAGGGGAGAAGCGTCACCAGTAACAGATAAACCCTCCAGAGGAGGGCATCTAGGAGGCATGGCAGGTAATAGCCTCTTTTTTTTTTTTTTAAATCCCCCACCGAATCCGAGTCGTCCGATAATCAGCCCTATTTGGAGCCGCGATGGTCATTAATTTCAGCCTCACAACATCGACCACCATGGAGGAGGGGCGAGAGGAGTCAAGGGGAGGAGATTTTTGGAAAATCCGATTATTTCGCTCCTTCCAAATGACGTAAACCGTGGCGGCCAGAGACAAGCGTTTAGAGACAGCCAGGAGATTTTTTCCTTTCCAACGGGAGGCAGCCCATGATATATTTTGATGCCAGTCAGAGAATGGCCAGTGGATACCAGCATGTCTTTGGATATTATTCCATAAGGTTCTAGAGAATTTGGATATTATTCCAGCATGTCTTCTCTCTTCAAATTCAAATTTGAATTCGTTTCTGCCAGACGCTCCTCCGTCTTCGGCGCCGGCGCACGTCATCGGCCATGGCCGTCTCCCTTGCTCCTCCTCCAATGTCTTCCTCCCCCTTCCGTCCCCCACTCTCCCCACTCTCCTCTCCACTGAACACCGTCAATCCCTCTGTCAATCCTACCTTGAACCCTCCCGTCCCGAACGGCCAGTCTCTGGGCGATGTGATTCCTAAAGACTCTGTTGACGTCTCCATTGGTCCTGATAGCACTTCTCAGTGGGTCGACGTCGTTCGTAAGGATTGTCTTGAGGCCCGTCGTGAGCTGAAGTTCTTCCCCCTTGTGGCCGATGGTGCTGATTCGTCCATTATGTCCCCCCCGCCTGAGGTCATCAAACAAGGCCACTCATTTTGGGGATTCACTCTGTTCGGCTACTTCTGTGATACCCCACCCCACTATTTGGCGGTTAAAGCCATTGCCAACAAAATTTGGGCTCGTTTCGGTCTCACGCACACCGGAAACGGCTGGATATTTCTTCTTCTGTTTCTCTTCATTGGAATGCTTTGGAGAAATGTCTCAAAGCTGGTCCTTGGCTCATGGTCAAAACCAAAATTCCTTAAACGATGGTTGCCGTGTATGATTCTCAACAAGGATGATCACAAGCGTTTTCAATTTGGATCAAAATTTTCAATCTGCCGATTGAGTCTCGGACCCATGCCGGCCTCACCGGGTGGCAAGTGTTGTGGGTATTCCTCTCGCCTTGACCCCGGACGGCCCGAATGGAGAACATCTCCTTCGCTAGGATCTGTGTTGAAGTGGGTATCGAGGGCCCCTTTCCCAAAAGTTTCACCATTAAGGCGAACCATGATTCGGCTCCCATTTTGGTGAAGGTGGAGTATCGTTGGCGTCCCATTAGATGTAGTCGTTGCCTTCTGCTGGGTCATGATGAAGCTCAATGCCCTCCCAAGGCTGCTAAACCTCCTACAGGGGTCCCTCGTTCCAAATCTCCCTCTTCAGACCATGTGGAAAAAGTCCATTTGGCCCCAGAACTCTCGAACGATGGTTGTGTGCCACATTCAAAGGTGGATGATGTATCGATTATTCGATTTCCTCCCATCATTCATCTGTTACTGCTGATGGATGTAGTGGCTGTTGCACTAGTAATTCCCCAAATAGGGCCGGTGTGGACTCTCATTCCAGTCCTGGTCTGCCGGGTCCCCCTAACCCTGATCAGTCGCCCCTGGATTCTCTGAAACATTCTGACTGCTCCCCTACTGTCTCGCCTCCAGTCCCTGTCACTGGCCCAAGTCTTCAGAGCTCCTCTGCTAAATTTGGGCTTCTATTGCACCCTCCAGACATTACCGAATGCTTGGATGGCCATACAGATGAGAATATCAATGAACTTGTTATTGGGTCTGGCTCCGAAAGTGACTCACCCCCCAATTCAATTTCGCGTATTCTAAACAAGTATGGTCTGGCCTCTTCCCAGAATGGTGGTTCTGCCCCCGCTTCTGTTATTTATACGGGGCGGGTCACTGATTTTTCTAAGGAGAAATTTCTTAATGTTAATGAGGCGCTGGAGTTGGAGTGTGATACGTGGAAGCCTGCTAGATCTCGGAAAAAGAAACATTCCAAAAAATCCAAGGCATCTCCCCGTTCTTAGGGGCTGTGCTGCTGATGTTTTGCCGAATCTGTTTGGTGCAATAAAACTAGGTGTTGCTTCGCTGATATTTTTGTGTCAGATTGATTTAGTTGACTTATGGCCCTGTAGGTGCTGGCCTCCTCTATCTGGTTCTGATTTTGTTGTGCAGCTATTTTGTTCTGTAGGATAGCTTGACTTAGGTTCTGTTGATGCTTGCCTTGGCATCCTGGTTGTTAAGAATTGGTGTGGCCCTGTCTGGGCGTCCTGAATGTTGAGAATTGGTGTGGCTGAATTTTGACCATCGGATGGTTTCAGTTTTTGGAGTCTTTGATTTCTTTTTGCTCTGCAGTGCTGGTGTGGAATAATGTTGTTTGCTGCTGTTGCAATTATATTGCTACTCTTGATAGTGCTGGTTTTCAATTTAATTTTGAATATGTGCTGGGTTTTCCTGTTGGCATGGAGTTGGGGCCTCACTCAGCTGGTATATTGGATGAATTGTTGATCTTGGTGATATGGCCGTTGGCTCTACTGGATGGTGAAAAGGGTATCTTTGGAGGTGCTAGATCTATCTCATGGGCTTCAGCCGGTTTGCTTTGCTCTGTCTGTAGCTGCTGGCCAAGGGTGAATTGACCCTTTGTTGGCAACCTGAATGTGCTGATGGGGTTCCACCATCAGCTGATGTCGTTGAACAGTAGCTGTCGATAATGCTCGGCTGTCTCTGCTGGATATGTCTCTTGGGTGGATGCTTTCTGATGCTGAACATGATGGAAAATAGCAAAATTGCAGGGCTCAAAATCTTGTGCTGTATGGCTGATGATAGAATCGGTCTACTGATGCATTGTATATGATGGCTACCTCCTGTTTGGCTAACTGATGATCCTTATGCTGAAGGTAGTTCGTTTGAGGCATATCTGATTCACTGGTGTTGGTGAACAACAGCGCCTGTTGGATGTTGTCCCTGGAGTTGGACGATTAATTGCTGAGCCTGGTGCAAATGGCTTTTTGGTACATTGGCCACAGGATTTCTTCGATTACTTTCTCTGTTATATGATGCTGCTAGTTTAGATTGAGTAGCATCTCCTTGTTGCTGGCTCAGCTTGAGTAGCATCTCCCTATTCACATGTGTACCATTGGACTGGGATTATGTAAAGTGCGTCTGTTTAGATGTGCACCGGCCGATTGGCTGTTGCTGGCTCTGTGACCTTATGGAAGCTCTGTCTCATTACTGAGCTGCCTGATTCTTGACTTGGCCTTTTCTCCGGTTGTCATAATTTATACCCACCTTTGTCACTATGTTGGCATCGATTAGTTGTTATTGTGGATGTCACTGATGGGTACTCACTGGAATGCTCTGCTGTTTGCTGATCTGGCGCTTTCCCTGCTGTTTTTGGCTGCATGGAAGTGGGTGGGTCTGATAGTTGGGACTACACTGCTGACTGCTGAGAGCTGAAGCTGGTGGTGGGGCGGTGGATGTGCTGCAATTGCCTTTCGCCTTCTGTAGCTGGAAACTTGGGATGCATCAAGGGTGTAAAGTCATTGTTTGCAGATATTAGCGGTTGCGAGGCGATCGGTTGTATGGTTTCGTCGTCTCGGGAGCAACCATTTTGTTTATGCCAATGTAAAATGTTTTAGTACATTTTATGTTTTTCGGTTAGAATGATCCTCTTAGAAGTTTTTTGAGGTATTCTCTGATGTACTAGTCGCTCGGGGTATGCCCTAGCGTTGTATGTTCTAACTCTAAGGAAAAAACTTGGAGTTTTAACATAGTTTTTGTAATTTTTTTCTCCCATAAATTCAAAATACATACTTACTTACCAAAAAAAAAGAATGGGCAGGAGAAGAAAAGGTGGTCGTGGTCTTCATCTCCCGTGTTGCAGAGAGTGCATCTGGGTGAGGGGTTAGGGATGTAATGGAAACGGTCAATGGTATTCAATCTGCCCTTAACGGCAAGCCAAAGGGTAAACGCGTGTGAGGGAATATGGAATGGGCCCCACACCAAATGGGCCCAACACACATTAGGTTTGGGGAGATGGAGGAGAGAGTATGCAGACTTAGTCGAGAAAATGCCGTTACGCGCCCCGGCCCATCTCAATGAGCCTTTTTGAATGCTGCATGGAGGGTTGTTCGGCATATTCAAAGCAAGGTGGGACGAGGGTGTCAAAAGGGTTAGGCCAGTTCCAATTGTTGTCCCTGATAATGGTGTCAACCTTCACATCCCAATGAAGACCCGAGACAAGGCGGGTTCGGTTAGAGCTCACTTCACTCAGGGGGCCAAGAGGGTGTCAGTTATCGTGCCAGAGGAAAGTATCAGAGCCATCCCCAATGTCCTTGACAGAGTAGGCATGCATAAAAAGCCGAAGCTTCATAATTTTGCGCCAACTCCAAGGGGCCGATGCCGGTACTTTAATGGTCCAAATGCACCGGTCTTTGATTCTATTTTTGTAAATCCATGAAGTCCAAGCAGAATTTGGATCTTTAGATAGGAGGCGCCAAAGAAATTTGCAGTTCAGAGCCTTATTCTGATCAATCAGGTTCTTGATGCCCAACCCTCCTTCAACTTTGGGGCAACAAATGTCATGCCAAGCCACTCTTGCATTGACTCTGCCATCAGAAAACCCGTTCTAAAGGAAATGTCGCAAGATGCGATCAATTGCTTTTTTTTTTCGGTAAGTAAGTGTGTATTTTGGATTTATGGGAAAAAAAATTACAAAGCATAATGTTATAACTCCAAGCTTTTTGACTTGGAGTTAGAACAAAAAACGCTAGGGCATACCCCGAGCGACAAGTACATTAGATAAATCCACAAAAAACCTCTAAGAGGAGCAATCAAAACAAAACAGAGAAAATGAACGTGTCATTTACATAAGCATACTACCAACAACCAAAATGCATCCCACGAAATGAGGCAAATCGGCAGGGCTAGCAGCATCCAAAAATTCCTACATCAGGTTCAGCTTCAGTCACACAGGGCCAGCAGGGCAATTACCGAACAGCAATACACGGCAACAACAGATCCGGTTCGAGCAGCAAGGCACCAAACCAGAGAAGCAGAAGATAAAACCTTCATCTGCCCTTCCATCATCAGCGCCAAATCAAACTGGCATAGCAGGGGGCATGGAGCATTCTGCACACTATGAGCGCGTACAGCCAAGGACATCAGCAATGCAAAAATGCCCGAGCCCATGCTGACCACCAGCTTTTCAAATTTGTAGTAAGCACCACCCAATTTCAACTGCGATCAATTGCCTTAAAAACGGATTTGGGAAGAATAAAAAGAGAAGCCCAATAAAAGGTGGATAGAAGAAAGGATGGAGGCAACGAGTTGCAGACGCCCGCCAAAGGAGAGCCATCTATTCCTCCAGGAAGTGATTCTCTTTGTGATTCTTTCGGTGAGGGATTTGCAATCAGAGACCGAAAGCCTAGTGGTGATCAAGGGGACCCCCAGGTATCTGATAGGGAGATTGCCCAACTTGAATCCCCAGATAGCAGCAATATCTGGCGAAGAGTGGAATCCTTAGAGCATATGAATAATTCACTTTTGTTCTGATTTGAAAGGCCAGAAATGGTATGGAATTCATTGAGGCAGTCCTTGAGAATCAGAGTAGATTTGGTATCGGAATGGGAGAATAGGAGGAGGTCGTCAGCAAAGGCAAGCATAACAGTTTGAGTTTCAGCGCATTTTCAGTGAAATTTGAAGTTATTATCCCGTCTTGCCTTGACCTCAATAATGCCATTGAGGACTTCCATAACCAGGACAAATAAGTAGGGAGAGAGCGGATCACCTTGACGCAGGCCTTTGCCACCTTTAAAGAATCCGACCACTTCCCCATTGATATTGAGGGAGTAAGTCGGAGTCGATATGCATTGGCCGATCCAATTTACCATTTGTGGAGGGAATTCCATTAGGTCAGGCTTTCTTAAGGTCGATCTTCATAGTACATCTGGGCGGGCCATGGCCCAGATGGTACTTATGCAGGAGCTCCTCGTCACAAAGGCCGTTTGGCAACGGTCAACCAAGTAAGGAAGAGTAGACTTGATTCTGTTAGCAAGAATTTTGGATATCACTTTGTAAATTACGTTGCAGCATGAAATCGGGCGATAGTTAGTGACCGAGCGTGGGGACTGGACCTTAGGAATAAGGCTGATCATTGTGGTGTTCAACTGTTTAAGGAGCTTTCCATGATTGAAAAAATCATGGATAGCTTCATAAACAGTATGAACAGTGATCTCCCACGAGTCCTTAAAGAATTTCGAGGTAAACCCATCAGGACCGCGGGCTCTGTCATCACCAATGGAGAACATTGCAACACAGATTTCCTTTTCACTGACCGGCCTAACAAGGGGACCGGTAAGTGAATTGGGAATCGAATGGAGAATGTAGGGGCGGATCCGATTAGCCTCCGCCAACCCATGGGACCGACCCGAACCAAGGGCATTTTTGAAGTGACCCTCAATGAGCTTGTGAAGATTCTCCGTCCCGTTAGTAGGAATGCCCGATTCATCAAGGAAGGACGTAATCCTATTCCGATTGAAGTTTCCACTCACCGTCTTAAAGAAGAAGTTTGTGCATTGGTCGCCCTCTTTAAGCCATTTGATCTTGGCTTTTTGGTGGAGAAAAGCCGCCTCCTTAGCCATTGCAGAATAGTACTCGGCCTTACAAAGGCATTCAAGATCACAGGTCCCAGAGTGCGTGGGGGACTTAGATTGGATATCCTCAAGGCATTTCCTAGTGCGCAGAACCTCTTCATGAACATCTCCACATTGAGTATTGAGGTTTTTGAGCGCACTTTTAACCTTTTTGAGGAGGGACACCAACTTAAACATTGGGGTGCCATGGATCTCGGTCCCCCAAGCTTCTTTAACCAACGGAAGAAACTTTGGGGATTTCGTGAGAAAGTTATTAAACCGAAAGATCCCGTGGTTACGAGATACCCACCCCTCAGGTAGAAGGATGCAGGGAGAGTGGTCAGATAATCTGGCCGGTGGAAAGACAGCTTTAGATCTTCTATAAAGATCAAACCATTGACCATTAGCGACCACTCTATCCAATTTTCTGAAGATACGGGTGGTGGGATCGCGACCATCGTTCCAGGTGAAAAACTGACCTTCGTGGCATATATCTTCAAGATCACAGTCCCGAAGACAGTCATTAAGGTCGATGGAGCTTATATGGTGCCAGGACCCACCAAGGGCCTCATTCGCCGAGCGAATAGCGTTAAAGTCACCCATGAAAGCCCATGGAATGTTTCCCGAGAGACCCGAATGCCTCTTAAGGCACTGCCATAGGAGCTTTCGAGGGCCCTCAAGGTTAGTACCATAAACAAAGGACAGAAGGCACTGAGAGTTATCGGCAAGGACATTTACAGCGGTATGGATAACCTGATCATCCTTGGAGATAATATTGATAGCCACCTTTTTGGGGTCCCAGCCAACCCAAATCCTACCAACGGATGAAGTAGAGTAGTTCATGGCCCAAACCCAATGAGGATTAATCCTAGCCGATATGTAGGCCGCGATTTTCTCAACAACTTTAGTCTCAACCAGGCCAATGATGGAACAGTCGTGGGACCTAATGAGGTTGCGAACTTCATGGGCCTTCACAACTCCATTGAGACCCCTCACATTCCAGCAGGCGGTGTTGATCATTAGAGACCGTCTGAAGGGGGGACCGCTCCTTGGGCCCCCGGGTATAATCGATGAAAACCGTCCAATTTGACAGAACAATCCGATCATCTTGACAAGAGCGCACCGATCGAATGAGAACCCAACACCATGACTAAGAAGTCAAAAGAAGCTCTCCAGAATAGTCACACCGAGAGAAGCAGCAGAGGAGCTCCGTCCAAAATGAGGCAATGAAACCAGCCCCAAACCAATTAATTGAAATTTTTTTTTTACTCCGTCCTAGAGAGGACCAGCAACGGATACAGCCAATGAATCAACAGGCACAAAGGACGCTCCAGCCGGTCAAGTCACCACTCCGGATTCCAGATTGCCAGAGAGAAGACCACTTCGGAATCCGGAGTTCTCAAATGCTCCGGTAGAAGAAGCGAAACAAGAGAGAGGAAAACACTCCAGAGTCCAGCGTGCGCAAAAACCAGGAAGTTTTTTTTTTTATACTAAATCCACTCCGACCATAGAGAGAACCAAGTCCGGATTCAGACAACAAAGCTACAGGCTCAAGGGACAAACCAGACGAGCAAAGCACCACTTCGATTCAGGAATGCCAGAGGGAAAGCACTCCAGAAACCGGATTCACAAAAGCTCCGGTAAAAGCAGCGAAGCAGGAGAGGAGAGCACTCCGGATTCCGGAGTGCAGGAAAAGCACACCGGAATCAGAAGCTAGGATGGGTCTTTTTTTTTTTTTTTTTGAGTCCGGAAATAGCTACAGCAAAGGAGCACCAGATTCTTTTTGCTCAAAAAGAAAGTAGAAAGAAAGCACACCGGATCCGAAATCCCCAAAGAAGCACACCGAATCCGGAGTCCCAGAAACAAAGCAATCCAGCAGCTGGAGGCCTCAAAAACTCCAAAGAAGCAGCGCATAAGAGCCACTCCGGAAGCCAGAGATCTTTTTTTTTTTTTTTGGTAAATAAGTATTTTGGATTAATGAGAGAAAAATTACAAAACGGAAGCCAGAGATCACACGCCTCTAAATTTTTTTTTTTTTTTGAAGAGAGGCAAACAAACGCTCCAGATCGGGAGTCCTCAGAAGCAAGAGGGCTCTGGAAAAAGGAACAACGCAGGTATTACTCCGGAACCGTATTTCTCATAGGAAGGACCACTCCAGAATCCGATTTCAACAGGCTCTACTAGCACCGGATTCAGGTTACAACCTCCAAACAATGACCGGCACATTAGTCATCCCGGTGCAAGCTGGAACAAGGAATGTTCCACCTAACCAAGATACACCTGTCCTGCATATTAATTGCTTTATGGGAAGCCTCAATCTAGAACCACTTTCTTGGGTTTAGAGAGAAAAGCTCTTGCTTCTCTCTAGAAATTCAAATTCATGCGGCCTTTGGGTTTGCATCTTCTGGGTGCCGCCGGCCTTGGTCGGTCCGCTGCCGGCCCCAGTTTGGCCCCGTCTGGACTCGCCCTCCTCTTCTTCCCCATCTCCTCCTCCTTCGACGCCCTCCGTCTCAAAATCCGTCGGTGGCGTTCCTCTTCTCTTCCCGCGGCTGAAGAAAACTGGCGATGCCCACCGACCTGCGCCTGATGCTTCCTTCCTGGCTTGTTCGAATCCTAAGGAGCTCTGTACCAGTAGCGTGCGTGCCGTTGGTTATTTTGCCGGCGTTGGAGCCGAAGATGGTGTTGCTTGTCTCGGTGCTGGAGCATTCTGATGTCGTGCCTTGTCGTGCCACTGGGTGGATTATGTGTGTCAGCTAATGTATGCTATGTCCTGTTTTTTTTATGAGGGAAATGTCATATTTTATCGTTTTCGGTAAACGTTGTCCTCCTAGAGGCCATTTGTATATTCAGATGTACTGTCCGCTCGGGGTTTGCCCCAGCGTCTTTTGTTTTTTCTTCAAGTCAAAATACTTGGAGATAAAACATATTTTTTGTACTATTTTTTTCCCATTAATCCAAAATACTTACTTACCAAAAAAAAAAGTGTGTGCCGTTGATTCTCCTCTTCCTTGGAACGAGGTCATCCAGTTGGATTTTGCTGGGCTGGTATGTGATTTGCTGGGCTGTTTCTTTTTTGTTCTTATGTTAGATTGCTCCTCTTAGGTTTTTTGAGGAATTCTCTGATGTACCTGTTACTCGGGGTATGCCCTAGCGTTTTATGTTCTAACTCCAAGTCAAAAACTTGGAGTTATAACATAATTTTTTGTAAATTTTTCTCCCGTTAATCCAAATTACACTTACTTACCAAAAAAAAAAGATTTATCTTACTACCCCCCTCAAAATCCCAATAGTGACCAGAAACCCATCTCTCCACCTCCTGATGTGGTCGACCAGGGCCACGATTTTTGGGGTTTTACTCTGGTGGGGCATTTCCTGGACTCCCACCCACATTTCCTGGCCGTCAAAGCTATAGCTAGGAAACTATGGACCCGATTCGGCATCAAGCATATAGCTGGGAATGACGCTGGGTTCTTTTTCTTCCGTTTTTCATCTTTGGCGATGATGGACAAATGCCTTCACGCTGGTCCTTGGGTGTTCTCTGGGAAGCTATCTTTCTCAGACGGTGGACGCCGGGAATGGTGTTGTCGAAGGCAGAGCAAATGCATTTTCCTATCTGGATTAAGCTGAGCAATATTCCGATTCAGTTCTGGACTCAAGCTGGGCTTAGTTGGATTGCTAGTTCCATTGGAGTCCCTTTGCGCCTCGATCCCAGAACCGCTCGAATGGAAAATGTCTCCTATGCAAAAATTTACGTGGAGGTTGGAGTTGATGGCCCTTTCCCAAGTTGCATTGCCATCAATCCTGACCCAGGTTCCGATTCTATACTGAAGGTGAATGTGGAATACTCGTGGAAACCGACTCGGTGCGACAGCTGCCATCTTATTGGCCATGATGTAGCTAAATGTCGAGCTAAGAATGCCAGTTTACAGCCAAATTCCTCCAAGTCAGGCCCTCATGCTCTAGGGTCGTCTATTCAGTCTAGCCCTCCTGATCATTTGTCTGCTGAATTGGAATCCTGTAAGGTGAATGATTCAATGTCTCCAACGGGGCCACCTCGAATCCCTGATCCCCCCTGTGAGACTTGCTCTGAGAACAACTTGGATACTTCTAATTTGAAGGAAATATTCCACCCTGTTGTATTTCCTGATCCCCCCTGCAGTTCTGGTTGTATTTCCTGAGCAGAGGCAGTGTTTCCGGTCCTGTTGTTGTTGGCATGTCGAAATTTAGGCTGATGACTCTTGTCGTTGGTTCCTCTGGTTGTGTTGCATCCTTTTGACCCTGCCGCTGTTGGCCTGATGCTGATCTTGCTGCTAATGGGAATGCCCACTCCTGGCGGTTGAAAATGCTGTAGAGTCTATGGACTTCTACTGCTGTTCCCCTGTTGGGTAGTACTTGGGTGAGCGGTTTTATAGCTGAGCCTGATACTGTTTTGCCTTGGTCTATGCATTGGATATGCTGGAGGTTGCGAAATCTGCTGTGCTGTATTGGGCTTGTTGCGTCTGATGGATGCAGCAGTTTCGAGCAGTTATCTCCTGTTGCCTTCTCTGGAAAGGCTGGAATTAATGGGTGCCGACCTGTAGGTGTAGAGTTTCGGCAAGCGTTGGAATTGGGTGGTGATTCTCTTGCTGCTGTTTTGAATTGCTGGTGCTGATGCTGGAAGTGCTGACGCAGGAACTGGTGGCTGCTGTTAAGTTTTTTTTCCCAGTTTTGCTTGCTCTGGAATTGGTGGATGTTGTATATGCTGCCTGCCGAACTGAGCTCTGCTTCTGCTGGAGCTGATGTGCAGCCTACCGCCACTCACAATGTCTTCTTGCTGATGGTGCTAGTGATTTGGATGCTGTTGTTTATGCTGCTTGCCGAACTGGGTTCGGTTTCTGCTGGAGCTGATGTGCAGCCTACCGCCACTCACAATGTGTTCTTGCTGATGGTGCTGGTGATTTGGATAATCGATTGCTAATGGCCGGGATGTTGGGTCTGCTGCTGTAGCTCCCAGCACTATGTGGTACTTTGACTCTTTCTTTCTTGCTGATGGGGTACTTCTACAGCTGGATGCTCGGGATTCAGGGGATTGGAAAGAGGCATATCCCCTTTGGATTGTGATGTAATTTTTTTTCCAATTTCTATAGGTTCTGTAGATCGTTGGCCTCCTAGAGGTCTGTTTTGTACCTTTGGATGTTCTTGTTGCTCAGGGATTGCCCCAGCGGTTTATGTTTTGTCCCCAAGTCAAAATACTTGGCGATAAAACATTGACTTTGTAATTTTTTCCTCCCATAAATCTAAAATACTTGCTTACCAAAAAAAAAAAAAAAAAGAAGGAAGTGAATGTTTGCTTATCTTCAGTATCTGGTTTGAAGTCCCCTGGGATTCCTGCCATCCCTTACCAAGCCATGTCAAGTGAAGCTCCGCAGCTTGGGGCCGAATGTGCTCCTGATTCGGTCGATCTTGGGCTGGATCTCCACTTGACTGCGGATTCTCCAATGTGTGAATCTGAAAATTCAGTGATTTTGGTGGATGCTGCGTTGCCTGCAGTTGGTATCCCCAGAACTGCCTCTTGCCCTGCCATGATGCAGCTGTGTTTTCAACAGACTGGCCTGATTCCTGTGCTGTCTGTTGGAAGCAACACTCCAAAAACTTGCTTACCAATTGGTCCTTCCTACGCTGAGATTCTTTGTTGTGGGATTGATGCTGACCCACCGGGATTTTTGGTGGGAGGTGAGGCCTGTTGGCCGATCTCCGAGGAGGACCGAATAGCCGCTCTTGGACTGGTGGTTGCCCCTTTGGCTCCTGTGTTGGAGCCGGCAAGTGGTCTGGTTTCTTATCCCCCCGGTCCCCTTGATATTAAGACCCCTCCATCTATCTCAAGCATCTTAACGAAGTACTCGTTGGATACTTCTTACCATCTGGGCCATGGCTCGTGTAGTCCAAAAAGTCTGAGCGCTGCCTCTTCCACGGACTCTCACTTGGATACTTCAGAGGTATCATATTTAGGCCCGCAAGCGGCTCCTTCTCAGCTGGATTCCTGGCAGTCTGTAAAGTCTCGTAGGAATCGGAAATCCGCATCCAAAAACTCAAAGGGCTCCCGAGTTTAAAGGGTTATGGGTGGTCCAATGGATTGGGATCGGGTTCCTTGCCTGAGACCTTTTTTTTTTTTTTTGGTAAGTAAGTGATTTGAATTAGAGGGAGAAAAAATTTACAAGTAATGGTTTAACACCCAGTGTTTTTCCGACTGGGGGATAAACCATAGATGCTAGGGCATGCCCCGAGCACTCAGATACAACGAATGAAACCAACAGAAAGACAAAAATGCTGGTATTCGTGCAGTACAAAAAAACTACTCTAACATCAGTAAAGCAGTTCCTAAGCAAAGAACATGCCAGTTTAAGGCAGCGTCGTCCCTCATCTGGCCGGGCGGCGCCGGAGTCGGCCACGGCCGGTCTCCCTGATGCCTTGCCCGGCCGTCTCCCGTTCCTCCACCTCTTCTTTTACCCACGCGACGGCGTTGTGAAATTTTATGTTTCGGTATCGTCCCTGCTATTTGGACCTAATCTCCTAGATTCGTGCTCTGGCAGTGTGATTTCTATGGCTCTGGAATCTCCGGTTCCTCCGGCATGGTGCGGTTTGGATTTGCCACCCTATTCTCTGGCGCTGGCCGACCCGGTTCCAGGGCTCCGTGCATCTGCCGTTTCTGCTTCTCGCTGTATGTGCCTAATCCCTTTGCCCTTCTGATTGGTTCGGAAGGTGATGTCTGACGCTTTCGTCGTCTCTGTGCACCTCGAAGATTTTGACGCTGACAAGGTATGTTCTTCTGCGGGCTTCTAAAGTTCGTTCCCAGTGTCTTTCATCCTGTTGGATGGGTTGGGGGTGCCGTGCTGATCAGGCTTGGTTCTACTGGATGTGGTTCTGAAGAGCTGGCTGAAGACTGCTTAGATGCAAGAGACCCTTAGGGTGCGATGGTTATCCATCTGCTCGCAGCCCTGGCTGTGGGATGTTGGGTTATATTCGTTGAAATTACTTCTCGCTACTTGTTGGTTTGTCGTTGACGAACGCCTGAGCCCGGGTCTCTGATGCCTCTCTGCCAGTATGTTCCATCCGGGCTGAGGGGTTGGGGGAGCCTGTTGCTAATCTGGTTTGGAGGTATTGGCTGGAGTGCGGAAGTTGTGGGAGTGGCCGATTCGGACGCTGAAAATCTTTCTATTGTGGTGAGTTGTCTACAGCTGTCATAGTTGCTTTGTTGTAGTCCATTGGATTGCTAATGTTTGGCTATTACTGCAAATTTGTTTGCTGTTGTTGCTCTGCAACTTTTCTGCTTGGGCTGCATTGGATGATGATCTGCCATTGGCTAATCCCATTGGCCGATGTATGATGATCCTCTGCTTTGGTCCTTGCTGATGCTTGAAGACTTCTGAATCTGGTGTTGAAGTATCTGCTACCTGGGAGTAATCCCATTCGGTTGAATTGCTGGTTGCTCAACCTTCCTGGATTCCAGCTTCCTTTGCCAAGGCCTTTCGTGGCTGGCCTGTGCTGATGGTGGATCATATTCAATTGATGCTTGGCTCATTTTGTCTTGCTGCTGAGCCCAATTATGAGTTTGGCTGATGTAGCAGTATATCATGTTTTTGGCATTTAGAATGCCATTTGCTGGTTTGATGATAGTGGTTGAAGCTGCTGTGTTGCTTGCTAAATGCAATTGTGCAGTATTTTCTTTTTTTATCTGGAATGTAGTAGCCGCCTCTTGGCTGGCCTGGCATTGCCTGCTCTTGCTTAATTGCAGCATGATGCTGCCCTATCAGTATTTGAAGGCAGTCGTCAACTGCACTTAGTGTAGTTGCAGTAATGTTGATGTTCTGTACTCTGAATTGCTGATCTAGCCGAATGGATTGGTTGGACTTGGTGTTTGGTGCTTCATTAAAAGACACCCGCATGCAATGAAGCTATTTAGCATTTGTATTGTTAGTGCTGATGCTGAAGAGCTGATTGCTGCTGGGGCTTGGCTGCTGGCTTTGTGGGCGAATTGGTCTTGACAGATTGCTGCCAGTGCTGTGCCCCAACATGTACTATGCTGTATTGCTGATATTTACTGATGCTTTCCCTGTGTTGGTGTATCAGTTTTGGTTGGGCTTGGCAGGGTGCTGCTGGTTGGATGCCTGCGTTAATTGAGAGCTGCATGTGCCCAGGCCATTGCTATGGTGCTGCTCCTGAATAGGCGGAGTATATGGTTGATGGATGGCGCGTAGCTGTACCTGTATGGGTTGCTGTTGGGGCAGGTCCTTGAACTTTGGATGGCTGTTAGTTGCTGATGCTAGTTGTTGCTCGGATATGATCTCTTGCTATTGATCATTAATGATGTTGCTGGGATGTATTTTGGCTCTTGGTGGCAGATCTGCTCTGAAAATCTACAAGGGCTGATACTTAGCGTTGAGCTTGGTTACAGCTTGTTGCGGTGGTGTATTGCTTTTGACGCCTGCTTCAGCAACAGATGCTGAAATGGTGCAGACTCCGGGGTTGTACTGGATTGGTGATTGATTTTCTATGGGGCTGCTGGGCTTAGTAACGCCGGCTGTTTTGTGATGTAATATTTTTCATCTCCTATAGGTCCTGTAGAACGTTGGTCTCCTAGAGGCCTGTTTTGTACTTTCGGATGTACTTGTCGCTCGGGGTATGCCCCAGCGGGTTATGTTTTACTCCCAAGTCAAAATATTTAGAGTTAAAATATCAAATTTGTAATTTTTTCTTCCATTAATCCAAAATACTTACTTACCAAAAAAAAAATGCCAGTTTAAAGCAATACTCTTGATTCCAGCCCCATGAAGCCAGCAACCATCACTCAGGCCCAGCTGCATCTGCCGGCAACAAAAGTTGCATTACAATGAGTTGCCCGGGGGTGGCTCGGGGTTCTGTTGTTGGGGATGAATAATGGCTGATTGCATTCTGGATTTTTAGTGACTTCTCCCATTCTTGGTCTGATGTGGATAGCTGGTTCCTGAGTTGTAGGATGGAAGGTTCGTGCTGTCTGTGTGGATGCTGTGTGTGAATGAACAGCTGGGTTTTGTGACAGCCGTGGATGGGTCCTTTTGCAGTGCTGGTTTTGGGGGGATGCCGGAACTGCTGGCTCAGCCCATCATTGGTGGAGGGGTGAGGGACGAATTGCCGTATCATAAAGAGCTGGCCTGTTTGCTTTTTACTGATGTAAAGGGGCTGTGATGGCATTGGTTTTTGGAAATAGAGAAGCGTTGCGGTTGCCAACAAATGTTGTTTCTTGCTACAACCGGGTGTTCACTGGCCCTGGCTTTTTCCACTGGTTGGCTGTCAGTATGGGTGATGAACCACGATACTCTTCAGTCCCGAGTGTGGTTATGACTTGCTGGGGTTGTGCAGGTTTTAGACCGTGTACCTGGGGGTGTTGCTGGAACCTTTTGCGGTTGCTGGAAGAGGGATGGGTTGCTGGAAGAGGGATGGGCTGCTGCCTATCTCGAGTGGGGTTGAAGCTGGGCAGTGTTCATAGTCCTGCTTTGGCTGCCTGTCTTCGGGATATCTAGGGAGGGCGTTGGCGTTGGGGTTTGGGTGATTGAAGTAGTTTATTTGCTGATGCTGACCTGTTGTAGGTTTGCTGATGGCTTTGCCTTAAAGGGATATGCAGTTGCCCTTGTTTGCTGGCTGTCTGTTGTTTATATGTACAGTGGCCCGCTGCTTATGCATCTGATCTTTGCATCTCAGATTTTCTGGTTACTGCAGGTCCTGCGGATGACTATTGTTGCTGCTTTCAGCTGAATGAAGTTGGTGATTGATTATGACCTTTTGTCTTGTTTGAGCTTCGGCTTAGAGCTTTCACTACTGTGGAGTTTTGTTGAAAAGGGTTATGATGAATCTGATTCGGTGACTGTGATAAGCCTCATGTGCCATTTTTGTCATCTGAAGGCTGGACTGTTTCCTCTGCTTGCTACAGTCTTTGGCCAATTCCTTACGGGTTGATGCTGGCTCTCCTCTGCCTTGATGGATGCCTTGTTTTGGTGTGGTAGGGGATGATAGCTTTGCTCCTACGTGGTGGGGGTAGATGCCGGATTGGCTGCTTCCCCATGGTTGATGAGTTTGTAAACATAGTTGTGGCAACTATCTGCTCACTGGTGCTGGCTTTCGTGCTTCTTGGTTCTTCATGTGGTGTCTGGACTGGGCAGTGTGGTTCAGCCCATTATGCGTGAGCTGGGGTGTTTTGTATGGATCCTTCTTGGCGTGTTCTGCTGATCCTTTGCCGGAGATTGCCGTTCTTGTCTCCGCCCTGCGGTGTGCTGGCTTGTGAGCTGCCAATTCCCTCTGATGCATGTTGGAGTTGGTATTTCGTAGCCGATTTCAATGGATTGTTTGGGGCAGATCTAGGCTATGTACCTTGCTGCTGAAGGAAAACTGATAAGATGGGCTGCTGATTGCTGCATCAGTTTGATTGCCTAATGTGAAATCTGGCTGGCTTTTATAGATAATGGTGGGACTTGGTCTTGTTCTGGAGGTTTGCTGTGGTGTAGCTATGAGATGATGCTGATCGGCTGAATGCTGGCAGCATCTTGATTAAGCAGTTGCCTATTACTCCTGCTGTTGCATATTTCCTTGCTAATGCAGTATTGCCTGCCGGTAGATGATGCATTCGGACTCTGTCCTGCTGCTGGCGGTGTTGGATTTGGCTCTATGCTGTAGGATGCCTCATTGGTGCTGATGCCACTTGCTGGTGGGCAGTGAACCAATCTATTGACTGGAGGGGATTCCCGCTGATGCCTGGGGCTGTTGGAACTTGTAGATGGGCAGATGCTTTCTGTTGGGTGCTGGGTTGGTGCAGCATGCTCACGAAGCTGGCTTCTTCTCTTGAGCCTCCTAGATTTGCTAGGATGCAGTTCCTGCTTTGAGTCCATGATGTGGTGCTGAGACCATGCTGAGCTGCTTTGTGACCATTACTGGTCCCTGTTGTCTGGGCAGTTGCAAGTCTGGCCTATGCTAAAACTGGGCCCGGTGGCACCGCCAATGCTCTGGCTGGTGTTGTTTGCGGCAGAAGTGCCTGTTGCTGCTTTGAGGAGGATTTAGTGTCTTCTTTTGTGTCGTTTTTACGCTGATTTAATATGTAAATTCATTTTACATGTTTTGTGTTTGTTGAACGGTGTCCTCTTAGAGGCTTTTTTGGTATTATTGGTTGTACAGGTTGCTCGGGGTATGCCCCAGCATTTTATGTTTTACTTTCCAAGTCAAAATACTTGGAGATAAGACATAGCTTTTGTAATTTTTCTCCCGTTAATCCAAAATACTTACTTACCAAAAAAAAAAAATAGCAACATCAGGCAAAAAATGCAACAGGCAACAGCCCAGTAAACAGAACACATTTAGCACCACGAACAGCGTCAAGATCAAGTTGAGCATCGTGCAAAAAATGGCCAAGTGATATTCAACCACATCGGTGATGACTCCCACCAAGCCACCAAATGTTCTAGCTGCAACTTCAGAACCCAACCTCAGGCCACCATTGTGCTCACATCAGCACACCAGCCAGGCCAAAGCATTAGCAGGCACTAGTAACACGCTCGCATTGCATCATGCTGCAATACTTCCTCGACGGTAGAGACAACAGACCAACAGCTAAATCCATAGTTGCAATTAGATCCAGCAGATCATTTCAGGCCTTCACGGTGTAATCATTGCAGGATACAGGCATTCCAAAATGCACATCAGCTGGCAAGCAGCTCTAACCGGGTAGGTGGCAAGCATTAACAAAATTAGCCCTTTTGGCTTGCTTCCGTCTACGGGCCTTAGCCCTTTTCCACTCTTTATGTTGCAATTCCTCCAGTTCCCAAAGGGAGGGCAAATAAGTAGTGCCCGACTTCGTTTGGGGACCGGGACCATCAGCCACATCTTCGACTGGAGACCAAACAGGAGGATTTGAATCCTCGGGATTACTTGGGGCAGGCCGAACTTGGTTCAGACAATAAGTCCGAGCAATCCGAGAGATAGATTCAGGCGTTACATCAGGATCAATCACTGCTAACGAACCAGGAGCAACACTAGCAGGTGAGGGAAGGTGTGCCAACACCACATCATCTCCAGCCTCCACATGGAGAACGGCAACATCAGAAGGGGGTGCACAACAGGCCAATTCTGCAGAAGGCACCACACTTTTCTCGTTTGGGAACCCAGCAGCAAGCAAAGGCGCAGAAAAATTAATCCCATCCAATGCACATTGTACAACCCCAGACACACCATCCGGAGCCACAAAAGCACCATTTGAGATGCCAGGGGCGTCAGAAGAAGCAGCAACGTGATGTTCATCACCCAATTCAGAACCGTCAGATCTGCTACCAACATCACAGCAATCCCGTGAAGTTCACAGCAACGTGAAGTTCCATACTAGCAGCAACCAAACACGCATCCAGGAGCAGCCAGATAAAACAGGCACCAGATAACCCAGCACGTACAAGGCATAGCTACCAAGAAATGGATAGATATTCCATGTAAATATCCATCAGCCGCAGAGACCACACCAATCTACAGGTTGCTGCTTCAGGCACAATGCAGCAACAAAATGAGGCAGCACAACCAGGTCATGAGCACCACCTCATGAGTACTGCAATGAGCCATTGCAGAGGAGCATCATTCTTCAAATTAGCACCAACAGAAATAATTATCCAGGCTGCCACCAGAAGGAACATCAACATAGCCAAATGCCATTTGCTGTCATCCAAGACAGCACCAGATGATGAAGCCCAACTAACCGGATCTCCATCAGACATAGCAGGTACCCATCTGTTAAACAGCAGTACGGCACCAGCCCCTCATTCCTGAACACACCATTCAGCACATCAATTTTTGGCAGCAGAGCCATCAGCCTACAGATGGAGCCTCCAGCAGCATCCTCCGGCTAAAGCTCGAGAGAAAGAACCTGCATCTCCACTGATAACCAATTCTACAACAGGCCGAGAACCAGATTGAGCCAACAGCCACATCACCTAGAGCAGCATACAGCCAGTACCAGCTGAGTGAGACTCCAACTCCATGCCAATCCAAGATCAGCAAATAAACCCAGCCACAAATCCAAAAACTGAGAATCAGCTCTCTCAAGTGTTGGAGCACAACTGCAATAGCAGCAAGAACAGCAGGACAGGAAAACTTTCCACTGCATCGCTGCAGATCAAATTGAAAACAAAGGCACCAAAAACTGTAACCATCCGGGGGCCTTACGTCAGAATCACCAGATCTCAACTAAGACAGGCAACAACAGAATCAAATTCAACCATTCCTACAAAATTACAGCGCAACTGGAGGCCAGCACAACAGCAGGCTGGCACAAAAGGACCAGCAAAGCCAACTTTATTCCAACCACAAATTTGACAAAACATCAACAGCAAGCCCCTAACGGGGGGAAGCCTTGGATTTTTTGGACTGTTTCTTTTTCCGAGATCTAGCAGGCTACCATGTATCACATTCCAAAGCCAGCGCCTCATTTACATTAAGAAATTTCTCTTTAGAATAGTCAGAGACTCGCCCCGTACAAACTTCTGATGCAGGGACAGTTCCACTATTCTTAGAAGAGCCCAAACCATATTTGTTTATAATACGAGAAATTGAATTTGGGATTTGGTCGCTATCGGAGCCAGAACCAGTAACCAATTCATCAAGGTTCTCACCCGTAAGGCCTTCTAAGCATTCAGCATATTCTGAGGGGCGTAAAGGCAGCCCAAATTCAGCAGAGGAGTGCTAATGACACAGACCACTGACATGTTCTGGAGGTAAGACAGCAGGTGGGCAGTCAGGATGGTCCAGAGGAGCCTGGGACGCCAGAGCAGGATAAGGGGGATCTGGGTTCAGGGGAACCGGCAGACCAGGAATGGTTTGTGAGCCCAAAACGGTCCCATTTGGGGAACTACTAGCGCACCAACCATTAATTTCATCAACTGCAGCAGTTGAAGGAGGGGGGGAAATCGAATTATTCAGAACATCTACATCCCTTGAATTTGGCACACAACCATCGGTCGAGAGCCCAGGGACCAAAGATACATTCACCTCATGGGCAGAGAAGGAAAATTTGGAGCGAGAGGTGCCAGTAGGAGGTTTAGCAGTCATGGGAAGGCATTGAGCTTCCTCATGACCCAGCAAAAGGCAGCGACTACACCTTATAGGACGCCAGCTATACTCCACCTTCACCAAGATGGGAGCCGAGTCGTGGGAAGCCTTAATGGTTATACTTTTGGGAAAGGGGCCATCAATACCCACTTCAACACAAATTCTAGCGAAGGAAACGTTCTCCATACGGGCCGTCCGGGGGTCGAGCTGGAGAGGAATACCAATAGCGCTAGCCACCCAGCTGAGGCCGGCATGGGTCCAATATTCAATCGGCAGATTGAAAATTTTGATCCAAATTGGAAAGCGTTTATGAACATCCTTGTTCAGAGTCATACCTGGCGACCACCGTTTTAGGAAGATTGGCTTTCCAGCCATGAGCCAAGGTCCAACTTTGAGACATTTCTCCAACATCTCCAACGAAGAGAAGCGGAAGAAGAAAAATCCAGCTTCGTTTCCAGCGGTGTGCGTGAGTCCGAAACGGGCCCAAAGCTTGTTGGCTATGGCTTTGACCGCCAAATAGTGAGGAGTAGAGTCACAGAAATAGCCGAATAAAGTGAAGCCCCAAAGTGATTGACCTTGTTGGATGACCTCTTACTTACCAAAAAAAAAAAAAATTGTTGGACGACCTCTGGCGGAGGTGACAAGATGGACGAATCAGCTTCAACGGCCACTGGGGGGAAAAATTTCAGCTCACCACGGGCCTCAAGACAATCCTTACGAACAACGTCAGCCCACCGAGGGGAGCTAAGAGCGAGGCCATCGGAGGCGACGACAGCATCTTCAGGAATCGCTTCGCCCAGAATCGGTCTGTTCGGGACGGGAGAAGAGGGTCTCGAAGGCGACGGAGCTTTTGGCGAGGTTGGAACGGGGGAGAGAGGGAAGTTGGAGCCCGAGGGAGGACCCGAAGGGGGCTCGAGATGGCGGCCATGGCCGTCGAAGCCGAAGATTCAAAATCTCAGGCGGGACGACGCCGCCGACTGGAAAGTGACCAGCTGCGCCAAGAACAGCATCATGCCCCCTAGCGATTATGCATTATCTCCAAGTCAAAACACTTGGATTTATTACATTGTCTGTATATTTTTTTCTCCCATTAATCAAAAATTCTTACTTACCAAAAAAAAAAAGGGAAGCCTCAATCTTCCCTCGGACTGTCGCAGAGATCTGGGAAACCAGCTGCGTTGCATTAAGGTTCCCTGCATCCGTAAACATACGATGATTCCTCTCTTTCCAGATGAAGTAGACGGAAGCTGCAAGGGTAAGGCGGAATGAAAATGATTTGAGATACTTGTCCTTCCACCGCTTAGCAGCCCATAAAATATTAGAGTTCCAATTTGGGTGGGGCTATCTACAACCGACTTTGTGGCGCAATTTCCGCCAGACGGACGAGGAAAAAGGGCATTTAAAGAACAGGTGATTATGACTCTCCCTATCAGAGGAGCAGAGAATACATAACGCAGCCCTATTTTTTTGGGTGGCTGGTTGATTCTGCCCATTGGTGTGGTTTGCTCAAGTTGCCGCCCTATTTTTTTTTTTTTGCTTAATATTTGCTGTGGTATGTTGGCGTGGTTTGCTGGATGCTGTGCTTCTCTCCGGCCGTGTGTGGTTCTAAAACTGGAGCTGTTTATTTCGCGCCCAACTGTTGTTTCTCAGCTGAACCAATTCCCCCGTTGGATCTACGGGTCTTGGCTGCTACTGGATTTTTTGCTCTCTGTAATTTTGTACTACTTGGATGCTGCTGCTATTGATGGTATTGAGGCGCTGAAAATGTTGCTTCGGACCTTGATGCGAACAGCTGGAATGGGGGGCCTGGTGCATATATCAGCGTTCCCGTTCGGTTACTTTTTTGGCTTGGGCTGAAATTTATTTGGTTGGCTTGTCAACGTTGTTTTATGCCTGTTTTTTCTGTGGAGTCTGTAATTAGTCGTCCTCTAAGAATCTTTGATATTTTCTGATGTAACACTTGCTCGGGGCATGCCCTAGCGATTATGTCTTATCTTCAAGTCAAATTACTTGGAGATAATACATAGTTTCTGTAATTTTCTCCCTATTAATCCAAAATACTTACCAAAAAAAAAACAAAGAGAATACATAACGCAGCAGTGTGAAGGTATCTACCAATCCTGTCTAGAGTGTTAAGTCTCTGGCGGATGGCCAGCCAGAGGATAAAGGAGTGAGCCGGGATTGAAAACGGGCCCCAGACAAGGCAGGACCACTCCACCACACCTCTCACCTCACGGATAAGCCCATAGGCAGATTTTGAAGAGAAGACCCCACTGCGGTCAACATTCCAGACTACGACATCATTGAGAGTTGGGTCAGGGAGGTATGAAGGCATATTGTTCAAAATCCTATCAACCTCCATATCAAATTGGTTTGGCCAAAACTTTTTCCTTTTTTTTTCTTTGGTAAGTAAGTGTATATTTAGGATTAATGGGAGAAAAAATTTACACAAAATAATGTTATAACTCCAAGTTTTTTGACTTGAAGTTAGAACAAAGGAAGCTAGGGCATACCCCGAGCATCTGGTACATCAGAGAATACCTCAAAAAAAACCTCTAAGAGGAACGATCTAACAGAAAATAGAAAATGAACACAGTCATTTTACAAATTCAAATACAAAAACAGTTACTCCCGAGACGTCAAGCTTAACAATATCCGATCACACCGCAGCAACTTGCTACAGCAACAAGGCTGCCCACAATCTAAATGCAGTCCAAGACCAAGAAGCAAAAGGCTACAGCAGTATCCCTCCGCCCTAGCGCCAGCAAACAAAAGAAAACAGCAGCAGCTGCACAATCAGGAGAACCCATCAGACATGGTCCTGTAAATCTGCCTTTCCACCTCCAAGCAAGCCAAATATAATCATCAGATCAGCCAATCAGCTACCAGAGTAAGACAACAGCATCAGTCCAACGCACACCAGCATATGGCTCCAACAGCAAAAGTGGCACCATCCAGTTCATACAGAGATGACTTTTTTTTTTTTTTGGTACGGTTTGGCCAAAACCACTCCCCGTTTCTGATGATATCCTTTACCTTAGCATCCGAGGGCAAGCCAGTGATACACCTGATTCTCTCATTAAATTTATCCTTGAGCGGACCTAGAGGGTGCCAAGAATCAAGCCAAAGGAAGGTGTCACAGCCATTACCAATATGATGATGAATCTTACTCCGAAGAATAGCACGGAGCTTCATAAGCTTTTTCCAGCTCCAAGGGGCAGAGTCCGGAACTTTGATGGTCCAGATACAGCGGTCTTTGATACGATGACCGTGACACCAAGCAACCCAGATGGAATTCGGGTTCTTAGTGATAATCCTCCAGAAATGCCGGGCCAATAAAGCTTTATTAGAGGCAACCAAGTTTTTGATTCCAAGCCCACCCTCCTCTTTTGGTGAACACACATCCGACCAAGCAACCTTTGCAGAAAAGCAATCACCTGAGGACCTGTGCCTATGAAAGGTACGAAGAGATTTATCAATGTCTTTCTAAATAGCTTTGGGAAGAATGAAAATGGAGGCCCAGTAATTACGGATTGTGGATAATATGGACGAAATTAATTGAAGCCTGCCAGCAAACGAGAGCCATCGATTCCTCCAGGAGAAAATCCGAAGCTGGACTCTATTAAGGAGCGGTTTGCACTCAGAGGCAGAGAGTTTAGTGGTAATGAGGGGAACGCCAAGGTATTTAACAGGAAGGGCGCCCAATCTAAACCCTAGGATGTCGAGAATACCCCTTTTGGCGGCTTCACTTGTTGAGCAACAAAAAATCGCGCTTTTATTGGGGTTAGGGGTAAGCCCAGACATAACACTGAAGGTTTTGAGACCTTCGTGTAAAGTTTGGATGGATTTGCAGTCAGCTTTGGAAAAAAGGAGAAGGTCATCCGCAAACCAAAGAATCACAATTCTAGAACTTGCACATTTCCAAAAAAAAAAAAACATTTCCAATGAAACTGAAATTCCGGATTGGTCTGAGTCATCCTAACCAGGATACCATTAAGGACTTCCATCCCTCGAACAAACAGATAGGGCGAAAAGGGATCCCCTTGTCTAAGACCTTTGGCCCCCCGGAAAAAACCCACCGACTCACCATTAAGACAAATGGAGTACGATGCAGTGGTAATGCATTGGCTAATCCAATTGATCACCAAAGGGGGAAAGTTCATCATATCAAGAACCGCCAAGATGAAGTCCCAATGGATGGAATCATAAGCCTTCATCAAATCCACTTTAATCGCACAACGTGGAACTCCCTTATTCAAGTGGTATTTATGAAGAAATTCTTGTACAAGCAAGATATTATCTCCAATGCTTCTGCCAGGCATAAAGGCAGTTTGACACTTAGCTACCAGGAGAGGAAGTAAAGGTTTGATGCGGGTGACAATAACCTTGGAGATGATCTTGTAAAGAACATTGCAGCAAGCAATGGGCTGAAAATCAGAGACCTTAGTCGGCGATTTAATTTTCGGAATAAGGCACAATAAGGTCGCGTTTATTTGCTTAAGCATTTTCCCATAATGGAAAAAATCCTAGACAGCTTCGGTGATGGAAGGCCCAATTTCGTTCCAGGAAGTTTTGAAAAATTTGACCGAAAAGCCGTTCGGCCCAGGGGCTTTGTTATCATCGATGGAGAAAAGGGCTAGATGAACCTCCTCATTCGAGATGGGCCTACACATCTCTTGCCGGAGCCCATCAGGGACAGAGTGCAGAATGAAAGGCCGGAGTCACTCTTTGGGGAACGGCCCATCCGATCTGCCCGTACCCAGGAGCTTTGAAAAATGATCAATGAAGAGGTGCTGGACTTCCTCCAGGCAACTCGAGACAGTTCCATCATCTTTAGTTAAGGTGAGAATACGATTCGTGTTACGATTGCCAGCAATTGAATGGAAAAAGTATTTTGTACACTGATCGTCTTTCCTGAGCCAACGGATTTTCGCTTTTTGTTGAAGAAAATCGAGTTCATTTCTGATCGCACAGCGATACTCAGATAAAAGGGCACGATGATTCCAGCTGCTGGAATTCTTGGAGTGCATTTAATTTTGCTTTTGTATAATGACTTTGATCACTTTCGATCTTTTAGATTATTCCTCTCAGAGTTTTTGAAATATCCTATGATGTACTAGCTGCTCGGGGTAATGCCTAACTTTTTATATTCTAACTCCAAGTCAAAAAACTTGGAGTTATAACATAGATTTTGTAAATTTATTTTCTCCCTTAAATCCAAAATACACACTTACTTACCAAAAAAAAAAAAAGATACTGAGATAAAAGGCGCTCCTCCTCAAATGCTCCAGGAGGAGGAACAACATACGGGGCATTCCTTTGGAAATCCTTAAGGGCCTCTCTCGAACGAGCGACGGCCTCGGCTACATTCCCCATGCTACGATTAAGCTCTTTAACTGTTAGCTTGACAAGCCTCAATTTTGACACCACCCGGAACTTGGGGACACCCTGAATTGGAATGTTCCAGCAATTCCGAATAGTAGGAATGAACTCAGGATGACTGGTGAGAAAGTTGTTAAATCGGAAACACCCTGCTTTGGAGGGCCTCAAGGATATGGGGGACAAAAAACAGGGAGAGTGGTCCGAGAGGCGAGGAGGGTGGAAGGAGGCCTTGTAGTGGAGCTTCGCCAGCCAGGGACCATTAACCACCACTCTGTCAAGTTTACGGAAGATACGGGATCCCGGGTCCCTACCGTCATTCCAGGTAAAAAAAGCACCATCATAACTCAGGTCATGGAGATCACAGTCATTGAGACAATTGTCAAGGTCCTTAGCACTGTTACCATGCCAGCAACCCCCAAGATTTTCAGAAGGCGTTCTAATAGCATTGAAATCACCGAAAACAACCCAAGGATTTCCTGAAGTAAGGGTGTGGATGGAACGAAGGTTATCCCAGAGGGCCCTCCTAAGAATTTCAGAGTTAGAAACATAAATGAATGTAATGAGAAAGGATGAATTATTGCTCCTAGATACCGCTCAGCAGTGCATGAATTGGTTAGATTTGGACAGGATACCTAAACCGACAACGGAATCATCCCATCCAATCCAAATTCGGCCAGAGGGGGTTTTTTGAATAGTTCATCTCCCACTTCCAAGAAGGCATCAACATATTTGAAATATGAGCTGCCTTATTCTCTTTGACCCTAGTCTCCACAAGGCCAAAAATGGAGCATCGGGAGGACCGCATGATATTCTTAACTTCATGGGATTTGATTGCCCCATTAAGTCCACGGACATTCCAAACAGCGACCTTAACCATGAGGTTTGGAAGAAAGGGAATGTCTTCTCTTAGACCCCTTGGGTTTTTTTAGGATTGATTTAGGTTGGAACTGAGCTCCAGTCCGAACACCAGAAGGCAGGGGGCAGAACCTTTCGGAACCCCATCGTCAGCCTGCTGCCAAGGAACAGAATAGTCAGGAACAGGCAGACTGGACGGTCCAACATGCTGAAGATCAACACCAGGTATAGGAGATGATGGAGGGGGAAGTCCATGGACACCACTTCTGTCAAAGTGTCCATTGCAGCTGGGCTCCTGGAGGGATACAGACGGAGGCGCTTGGACCTCAATGGAGGGAGTAAGGAGAGCTGGCACAACATCCTCCAAGGCCGGACTGGGAATGGAATCCGGCCCAATAAGACGGACTTCCGCTAGTTCCGGAGTAACATCAGGGCACTCCGGAGGAGTGTCGTCCTCCGGAAGTTGCAACGCAGCAATGGAGTTAGCAGAAAACACTGGAATAACAGAGGAGCCAATGGAGGCAGCCGTGCCAGCTTTCTGCGCATGAACTCCACCAGCATGGGTCTTGTTCGCAGGTCAGAACGAGGAAAACGACCCGGTGGTTTGGGCTTAGGGGCAGATTTCCTAGGACTAATGGGAGGATCACCCTTACCAGGTTTCCACGGGTAACCTACAGCAACGTCCACACCCAGCGAAACTCTACGCTGATCACCAAGGTAGACCCTGATACAATCGGGCAGAAGGGAAATGGCTGTAATTTCCACACATATACGGGCTACCCGTAAGCGATCACCCTTGGCAGTGGCGGGATCCAACTGAAGGGGCTTCCCAATAGCACTAGCAATCCAGCTGAGGCCAAGGGGGGTCCAGAACTGGACCGGCACACCCTTCAGGTGGATCCAGATAGGGAAAGATTTATGGTCGTCTTTAGAGAGAGTCATTTGTGGGGACCATTTCTTCAGGAAGAAAGGTCGACCCACAAAGGTCCAAGGACCATGGTTCAGACAATCCTGCATCAGGGCTTCACTATCAAGCCGAAGCGGAATTTGCCTGGTGGTTAAACACACGGAAGTGTGCCTCCCCCACCCAGGTTCGATCCCCCGCGGAAGCACCAAAGTGGTACTGTGCCTCCCAAAAAATCCCGCAAGGGGTTTCTGGGTTATGGGGCCACAAGTGCAGTGGGGCCACTATAATAAAAAGCTTACCCTTAACACAGTTTTTACTTACCAAAAAAAAAAAAAAAAGGGCTTCACTATCAAATCTAAACAGGAAAAAACCATGATCCAATTCGGCGACATGGGCAATTCCAAACTTCGCCCAGATCTTCCTAGCGATGTGATTAACAACTTTTTTTTTGGTAAGTAAGTATTTTGGATTATAGGGAGAAAAAAATTACAAAATAAATATTTTATCTCCAAGTATTTTGACTTGGATTTAAAATATTAAAAGCTAGGGCATACCCCGAGCAAACGGTACAACAGAAGATACCAAAATAGCCTCTAAGAGGACTACGAGCAACGGAAAACAACAAAAGTAATCTGAAAATACATCTAATCTGAAACACAAGCATAAGCAGAGTAGGAGCAGCATGCGTTGAATCTCAAGCACCATTTGGGTACCAAACAAGGCAGCAAACTACAGGATCAGCGGGCTGGAGGTACCAAAATAGCCACCAGCACACCAAAATAGCCACCAAAATAGTGCAGCAGCCAGTCCAGAATCAGCAAAATAAGCCCTGGCATCAAATATCAACATTATCTACTCAATGCCACACAGCAGCCACAGGAGACTGAAACCATCTTCATCACCATTTAACAGCCCATGCTTCAGAAGCATCACACAGCCGGGCACTAACCCACGTGTATATTAGCGAAGCATCAGCAGCAAAATTCTAAAGGAAAGATCAGCATTTCCATCAGCAACTGCCAGGAAATCTGTCAATCACTAAGATTAACAAAACAGTTTCAGCTGAACATCAATCCCTCGAACGGACCAGGTCTTGCTACATCAGCCGGTGCAAAATAGATGCAGAGAGGCTATACCCCAACAGCATCCAATGCAACATCCGCATTTCTCCCATTGTCAAAGCTGGGCCAGCAGATTACCAACCACAGCCTCACAAAATTGGCAGAAAAATGAAACCGGCAGCATGCAAAACTGCAGCTAAACAGAAGCACATCACCAACCAATTCAGAGGCAATGAACTTGCCACCTGGGCCAGCAAACAGCCAAACACAAAATCCACTGCAGCAAGCAGGAGAGAGGAAATCAGGAGCTTTCCACCTCCACGCAAGCCGAACAGCAATAGCAGCAGCATATGGTTCCACATCAAAAGTGGCATTAGCCACTTCATACAGAATCAGCATACCGAGCCAGCACCCTTCTGCATCAGGATCATCCTAAGCCATGCATCCGCAGAACAACAGAAAATCCCCCAACCACACGGCAGGTGCAGAACTGCCAACATGGATTGAGCAACTAAACCTTTCAGGCTCACAGTGCCAGGAAATCCTCTCATCAGGCATCAGCAAGCGGGAGGATTCCCCCACCGCAGCATGATCGATTACACCCAGCTGGTGTACCGCAGCTCTGGGAGCTGATGGCTCTGATGCTTTTGTTGTCTGAGTAGTTGGCCTGCATGCTCTGGCTACTGTACAGGCACCTGAATCCTTGGATGGTTATGCTGGCTTTGACTTGGTGTTGGTGAGCTGGTGAAATTAAGGCTAGGCTGTGTTCAGCTATCTAAGATGCTGGAATGTGGCAGGCTCTCTAATGGTTGTGCTGCTGAATTTGTGGCTGGGGTGTTGATTCTGTATTTTTGTGAGGCTGAAAGATTGTAGATGTTGGATCATTCTGTGTGTAACGACCCAAATTTCAAAACCGAGAAAATTAGTCATCGGGTCCGGACAACGCTAGTTGACCGGAAATTATAATAAGGTTGCCCTAAGACAAAAATCAAATGGGCCTATCAAATTCGGCCCTGCTTAATGAAAAGGAGTTCCGCTTTTGAACTACAAAGAGGTCCGGCCTCGAACAAAATCCAAACCCAAAATCAAGTCCGGATTTTCTAGGAGAAAAGAAGTCCGGACTTCCCTTGGTAAAAAGGAAGTCCGGATAACAAGGGAAAATTTCCATCAAATCCGGTCAACGCAAGTTGATCGGAAAACGAAAGAAGAAAAATACATCGGCTTAAGATGGAATCAAGTTAGGCCTTAAGAAGTCCGGATTTCCGGAATAAGAAGAAGTACGGATTTCATTGATGAAATTTTAGTCCGGATTTCTGGATGAAAAAGAAGTCCGGATTTTCTTAAGAACTCCGGATTTCTGAAATAAAAAGAAGTTCGGATGTTCCTTAGTAAAAAGAACTCCGGAATTTCCGTGTTGAATGGATGTCCAGATTACATTGAAGAAAAGAAGGCCGAATTCTTTCGGAATTAAGAACTCTGGCAATTGTCACTAAAATGCACTCCGGATTCCCATAAAAAGTCAGTCCGGTCCTGAAGCAGTTGTGAAATCAAAGGTTGTGAAGGAGCCGGAATGATGACTTGAGACATTGGGAAGATACGACAATGAATGATTTAGCTATTCCCGAAACTTGTTGGAAAAATGTAAATCATAAATAATCTAGCTAATTCCAAGGTTTTGGAAATACAAAGCCATAAATAACAAACTTGGAAAAATGTGAAGTCATAAATAAAGACCATCTAACTCAGGGCCTATAAATAAAGACTTAAGATCAGCAGAAAAAGGCACCACTAGAAGCTCCTAGTAGAGGAAGAGACCAAAGGCTAAGGCAACGTAAGAAAAGAATTCAGGCAAGATACTCACCCCTATTTCTAAAACTCATGTTTATTTATGTTGCTATGAAAGTATATGATTTCTGTATGAAGTATGTTTTTGATGACTGAAATGCATGTTTAAAGGAAATTCTGTTATGCATGATGATAGACTTATTCTGTTTATGATTGTTATGAATTTTGATAATTTCATGTTTACGGAAAGGAAAGTTTAGGCCTTAAAATGAAACAAGAATTCCTATTGTTGATTTCTGTTTCTGTCAAAAGATCTCTGAATTTAATGATAAAAGACCTCTGGCAGTTTTTATAGAAAACAATTTAGAACTCCGGCAGTTTAAGAAATGGTACTCCGTCCAGTTTGAATAAAGAACTCCGACCTTAAGATGGAACAAGAATTCAGGATATCAATCTTCGCTTCGAAAAATCTCTGATTTAATGAAAAGAGCTCTAAGATAAGTACTCCGTCCATTTTAGCAAAAAGAACTCCGGTTTTCGGTTTAAAGAACTCGGCCTTTATATCTTTAGAGGCACTCCGTCTTTGTTTTGAAATGAACTCCGGCTTTGAACTCGGATTTAGAGCTTCAATTTTATAAGAAAATGAACTTGATTAATTAAGTAGATCTGACTTTAAAAAGAAAAGCGCTCCGTTCTTTGAAAAAGAAATCACTCCGTCCCTTTTATTTTGAAAAGAACTTCAGTTTTGAAGAAAAACCACTTCGGATTTAAAAGAACTCCGAATTTTGAATTATGGCTTTCATTGAAGAAAGAGCTCTGGCTGTGAAACATGCCTTACTCAAAGAACTCCGTCCGTTTAAAAGAAAAGAGCTCCGTCTGTTTTAAAAGATGCTCCGTCCATTTTAAGAAATGATGCTCCGTCCATTTAAGAAATGCACTCCGAAATGAAAAGCACTCCGGTTTTGATAAGAAAGGCACACCGTCCGTCTCTAAGACTAAAGAACTCCGGTTTTTCTTATGAACTTCGAATTTGAACTGCGGCTTTGATAAAAGGACTTTGGCTTTTGGAACTACGGCCTCCTAATTAAAAAAGAACTCCGGAAATTTATGAAAAGTACTCCGTCCTCAATGAACTTCGGATATTGAACTTTGAATTTTGAAAGATGGTGAGAAAGGAAATATGGACTTCAAATGTTGAAGTTAAAGAACAAAGACTATAAGAACAAGGAAAATGCATGAACTATGGACAGCAAGTGGAACTCTTCCGACTTTTGATCTATGATGAATGGCCAATAAAGAACACGAACCAAGAACCGAGTTTCCATTAAGGTTGCTGTTAAAGATGGATGAAGAATATTGGAGTGACACTCGAGGATGCCTCCTGGGCCACGGGAGGGGACCTTTTGGTGGCATAAGAACTATGGACTATGGCCTCGTATGCCGGGTTAAAGGCATTACCTCCCGCCCCGGGGAGCACAATGAGGGGATACGGCTTTATATTGTGGGGTAGCACACAACCCGTCCTCGATGTTGTCCGCTCCCGTCCGGTCCCTAAAGATGATAAGAATTTCGAACAATGTTGATGAATTTTCGGAAGACAAGATAAAATGAATAAGAATTGAAAAAGAAACGATATGATGATTTTCGTATGCTATGTTATGAAATTATGTTTTGATCAAAATATTGTATGTTTTCTGCATGTGAGTATCCTGCTGGGCTTTGTAAGCTCATTCTTGCCACTTTTCAGATGACGAAAAGCTTATGGAAGATGAAGCTGAGTAGCACCGTACGGTGTAGCTAAAAGGCTAAGCTGGCAGGAGCAGATCTGAAGAGCTTTGTTTATTTTACTTTTGGATATTTTGAGGAGACTTGTAAAATTATTCCGCTGCTTATGAATGTTAGTTTGTTTCCGTGACACTTTGGGTTAAATAAAAGTAATAATTTCTAGAATGCATCTCAGGTTTGAAAGAAGAAAAGAAAAATTTTTATGTCCACCTATTTATCCTTATCATAAATTATATGATTTAGATTTGACGTCGGCTTTTGATGGTATTAAAAGTCGGATCGTCACACTGTGTGCCTTGCCACTGATGCTGTGTATGCAGTTTTTCCAGCTTTGGACCCTGCTGTAGTTGTTGAGCTGTGGTGTTGCAATGGGTGGTCATCAACAACGTGTATCATGGTTTTTTTTGTTGCCATACAAGCCTCTATATATGCTGAACCATGACTGTTGTGCTGAAGTATGGAAAATGCTTTGCTGGTGCTGGACATTGGGTGCTAAACCATGACTGCGGTCGTTGTCTGTGCCAGGCTGTCCTCTTTTTGACCTTGTGGCTGCTGTGATTTTGGATGCTTCTACTGTGGCACTTTAGTTTCCTTTTTGTTCTTTCTTTTGTATACTCGTGGAGCCGGGTAGCCTTCGGTTCTCTTGGAATTCTCATCTAGATGAGGTTTTTTTATAATTTCTTTTCTGTAACTCGGTTCATGATTTTGTTCATGATGTTGCTCGGGGTATGCCTTAGCTCGTTGTTCTAAGTCTAAGTTGGCAAAATACTTAGAGTTAGAACATCGGTTCTGTAAATTTTTTTTTCATTTAAATCATTAAACTTACTTACCAAAAAAAATGATCGATTACACCCAATACCAACAACAAACTGGCATAAATAGCCAAAAAACAGTAACACAAACTCACCACAATTAAGCGGCGAACATACATGGGCACCATCTCAACAAAAAGGGAAGAAAGTCACCAAAAGGCACCTCATCCAGCTGCTCAGCCTTCAGCCGAAATGTCCCAAACCAGAAACACAAGGGCTCCCCCAACCCAAACAACAAATGGTACACACAGCCCCAGAGCAGTCAGAGCAGCACCAGAGGACAGTGAAACCTCATATCCTTTGAGAAGAGACAACAACCTGACCGGAAAAGCTGTTCCAGGATTACAACAAAGAACAAAACGGCATTGTACGCCAGACTGAGAAAAAAATTGTTGCAAGGCAACAACATTAACACACTGGCTGAATTAGCCGAGACAAAAGCAATCCAATGGACTGCACCACAATCGCCACAATTAAGCAACGCACAGGCAGGGCATCACCTCAAACAAGAAGAACATATAGCCACCATCATGAACCACAGCCATCTGCTCAGCCCTCAGCAGAAGAAACCCAATCCATAAGCCCACGGGCTCCCCCTACCCAGTCACCAAATGGAAAACACAGCCAATCGAGCAAGCATCCGGGTACATTCGGCAGCATCACTTCCTTCAAGATGAGACAACAGCCCACCGGAAGCCCAATCGCAGGAGCCCTCCACTAATGCAAACAAGCATCGCACCCCATAATGCAGCGAACAGATAGGGGAAACACCACACCAAGAAGGAAGATTAGCAACCGAAAAGGTCCTCAGCCAGCTCTTCGGCCCTTAGTCGAGCAGTCCCAATCCAAATACGCACGGGCTCCCCCAAGCCTTCCAACAAATGGAACAAACAGCCAGAGAGCAATCAGAGCACCGCCACAGGACCAGTCGACTGCAACCAATCCATCGAGCTGCACGTGTGCCAACCAAGACTCCAGATGGCACCTCCCAAACCAGAAAGTGCCGTCCCAAACTTCATTGGAGTTTGTCAAATGAAGGAAGCAGCTTTGCTCGCACAAATGAGATACGAGAAAAGGCACAATCAGTTGATATCAAGCAACAGCCCACCGAGACCGCGGCACACGAAGCTCATGACTCCAAGCCACAGCAGAAAACAGAAAAGAAAGGACCTCACCGCAACCAAAGGGAAGCAAACAACCAATCAGAGCTTCAGCCAGCTCTTCTGTACCCCGCCAATCGGTTTGAAACCAGATCTGTACGGCATCCCCAAGCCCTCCAGCAGGATCGAAAACACAAAAGGAAGGACTTCAGAGCGGCAGCACAGCCAATCGGAAGCGCAAGAACCTTCGAGAAGCACAGGGGCCAACCAAGGTAACAAACAGCCTCGCGAGCGAATGAGCCATAGTCACCAGAATCCCAGGCAGGAGACCGGCCGGCAACGACACCACCCGGCCATAGGAGGCGAAGCCCTAAGGCAACTCGCAGGACAAGCGAAGAAAATAGAGCCACACGAACTTTCCAGGACTAGCAGGAGATGAGAAGGAGAAGGGGGGCGGCCGGGCTGAGCAACCAGGAGGCCGGCCGAGGCCGACTCCAGCGCCGCCCTGCCAGAGGAGGGACACCGAAGGAGACACCGGGAGGGCCGAGTGCCAGCTGATTCAAATTTCAAAATTTGAACCTAGAGAGAGGCGAGAGCACCTCTCTCTAGAATGTTTTCCCTTTATGTGATTAACAACATGAAAGTTTAGTGGAGCTTCATAGAAATACCCCACAAGAGAGTTCTTCCAAGTGGCATCTCCCTGCTGAATAACCTCAGCAGGGGGAAAGAGCTCCAAAACAGAACCCGAATGGGAAGGAGGTGGGAAGAATTTGAGAGGATTACCTGAGACCAGATTAGATTTATTGACGATGGAAACCCACGACGGCTGAACAGAGGAACTCATCGACGCAGAGGAGGCGACAACAGAAGGAGCACCAACGCTAGCAGCAGAGCAAGAGGAGCCCCCAGGGCCATCACCGAGCCCAGCCCCCAGAGCACCAGGAATGTTGGACAGCTTAGGGTTCGCGGCCTCATCCAGCGAAGGAGAGAAGTGGGTCGACTTAGGGAGAGATTCATCTCGAGACTCAATCGGGGGAGTCTCGACTCCAGATTCGAAGGGGCAAGGGGCAAAGAAAGATCTGTCAGCATCAGCAGACCTGGAACCCACCAATGAAACATTTGAAACCCTAGCTGAATAGGCTAAGGGGGGAAAAGGTTGAGAAGGAGAAGAATGGAGAAGAGGAGGGGAAAGAGATGAAGGACCAGCGCATGGAGGCGGAAGGTTGGACGATAGAGAAGCTAATGGAGGAGAGCCGTAGCACGGACGGAGGGCGCCGGTGAGGAGATTGAAAGGCGGGACAGGGCGAAAAGGCAGCAAGTTTGAAAAAACGGGGAAGAGAGAAGGCAGAGCTTGTCTCTCTAACTTCTCTCCCTGGCAAAGTTGGGAGTTGGATATAGAGGGTTGCATTTCGGTGTTCGGCAGGTCTTGGTCTATGCTGATGCTGGTTCCGCGGACGGTCTGTGGTTGGCAAACTAAGCTATAGTTGGTTTTGCTGCCTTCATGGGGACTGTAGCTTGGTGGTTCAAGTGGACTCGAGGTCAGCAGCAGTTGGAGGTTATGGTTTGCCAGGTCGTTGTATGGGGTTTTATTGTTATGCAATGTTGATCTGATGGGAATGTGATATTGCTGCATTGGCTTTGGGGCAGATCTCTACTGGTTATGGTGCTGTTTTCCTTTGTTTGGCTGGGTGCTGGAAATGTTGAGTGTTGCATTTTTGTATTGTGATCACTGCCTCTGGTTTGAACTGCCCTTGGTCTTTCGCTTGTTAGTTGTGGTGATGTGGTGCAGGTTTTTGAATGGCGATGCTCATGGTTGCTGCCTATGGTTCTTCTGGTTTGGCACCTGCGCTTGATGATGCTGCCGTTTTGGAATTTTGGCTGGTGGCCTTCACCGATTGTTTGCACTGTTGACTGAATTTGCTGCCTCCGTTTGTGATGCTGGATGCGGTTGGGCAGTTGTTTAATTTTCTTATTTTGAGTATGATGGCGCTGAATTGACCATGTCTTAATGGAGTTGCTGGTTTGCCTTTCTGGTTGCTGTGGCTGAATTTATTGGACCTTTGCTGCTGGTCGAGCTGTCCACCTTTTCGTTCGTCACTGCTGCTGGCCTGGTGCGATGGGATCATGGCAGAAGTGCTGTTAATGCTCCCACTGTTGCTGTTGCCGATTTTGTTTGCCCGGAACAAATGATGGTGCTGTTTTACTTGCGCTCTCATGCTGTTATGTTGTTCGGTCAGTGGGATGCTGCCCTGTACAGATGACGCTCCTAGATGGATCTGTTATTTGGTTTTGCTGTGTCATCCTCGTTGATTCAGGCGGTGTTTATCACGATCTTGTTCTTGTGTATTAGATGTCATTTTTTTATCTTCTGTTTTTGTGGTAGTTCTAAAAGTTTTTTCTATTCTGTTGTTCCAGTTGCTCGGGGCATGCCCTGGAGCTTTTTGTTTTACCTCTAAGGAAAATACTTGGAGTTAAAATATTTTTCTTGTAATTTTTTTCTCCCATTAATCCAAAATTCTTACTTACCAAAAAAAAAAAGGTATGCCCTAACTCTTTGTTCTAATTCCAAGTTGGCAAAACACTTGGAATTAGAACATCGCTTTGTAAATTTTTATTTATTCTAATCCAAGTTGGCAAAGGTTATTTGGCCTTGCTTCGCAAGTGGCTTGCATCGGGCTGATAAGTTTTTTGTTTGCCAAAATGCCGATTTTGATTTGGAGCCTATAAGTCGATTCTGAATGCCGATTTCATCCTGCGTGCAAAATGCCGAGTTGGATTTGCTGCCCAAATGCCGATTTGGATTTGCTGCCCAAAAGCCGATTCGGTTATGCGGCCCACTTGCCGATTTTGAATTGAGGCCGGGTATATTTTTACCGACTTGGTATGACAAATGCCGAGGTGGTCTTACAGGTGCCAATGTGGACTGCGTTTCAAATAGCCGATTTGGATTTGAATGTGAAATGCCGATTTCGTTTTGCATCTCAAGTGCCGAGTTGGACTTAAATGTGAATTGCCGATTTCGATTTGCATCCCAAGTGCCGATCTCGATTGCTGTAGCTTCCGATTGCTTTGCCCAATTTGGTCTGTGGAAGATGACTGGTCTGGGTTTTCGTTGGATGGATCTGGCTGAAGTGGCTGATGATGCTGATGTGGATTCTTAACGGTTCTGTTTTCTGTTTGATGTAAGCCAGTTTTGGTTTTTGTTTTTTTTTCTTTTTTTCGATTTCATGACTCTGGTCATGGTGATGCTCGAGGCATGCCCTAACTTGTTGTTCTACCTCTAAGTCGGTAAAACACTTGGAGTTAGAACATCATTTTGTAATTTCATTATTATTTTTAATTCATTACTTACTTACCAAAAAAAAAAAAAGGATTCGCTTTCTGCCCAATCGATTTTGGTCGATTCCTTCCCCGTTGAAAAGCACTCTTGTGACGGTGCGATGTCTGTGTCTTACTGCGGTGGGGTTGCGAGTTTCTAAAAACTTCAATGCTGCCCGGTCGGGCCTTCTCCCATCTCGGCTGGCCCTCCATCCGGTGTGTTGAACAGGCCAGTAGCCCTGGAGACCGAGCCTGGCATGTGCATTTCACAAGAGCCCACTTCCGCCAAGTCCGATTTTAGATCTGCTGAAGGCTTGCATGTTGTCCCTCCACAGAGAGTCAGTGACTCGAACAGAGCCGACGCCTCAGGCCAACCTGATGTTCATGCCTCCTGTCCGACGGGCGTCTCATGGGCTTCGGTTGTCGAAAAGAGGGCTATTGGAGGTAAGTTTTTCCTTAAATTCTACCCTCTAAATATTTCCGATATGGAGAATATCATTTTATCCCCCCTCCTGATGTTATCCAACAGGGTGCGGACCTGTGGGGAACTACACTCATTAGATATTTCGTTGGTAATCTCGTTCATTTTAATGCAGTTAACAATATCACTAGGAAAATATGGAAGCGGTTCGAGCTACAACACTTGGCTGGAAACGAATCAGGTTTCTTTTTCTTCCGTTTTTCCTCAAGCTCAATGCTCGATAAATGTCTTGCTAGTGGCCCGTGGACGATAGCTGGCCGTCCTTTTTTTCTTAAGAAATGGAAGCCGGGAATGATATTGTCCCGGGAGGAGCACAAATCATTCCCTATTTGGATCACTATGTCTGGGATCCCGGTTGAATACTGGACTGCGAGTGCGGTTGGGAAACCTCTCCTATTAGTCACTGTCACTGAAAAACTTGAGCGAATGGGTTTCGCTAGAGTTTGTGTCGAAATGGGGGCTGACGCCCCCCGGCCGGAATCTGTGAAGATTCAAACAAGCGGCTACGCTGATCAATCGGATGATCAACTCAGAGAAGTTAAATTCGAGTACCAACATAGGCCGGGACGCAGTGCCGCCTCCGAAAAGAGTGGGAATAAGGGTCATCCAATCAAAACTTCTTGGGTCCCTAAGCAGGTGGACATTCCACGGTTTAACACCTCCGCACCTCCTAGGGTGTCTCCCTGCTTGAAAATTCCTGCCGCAGCTGTCCCCTTGGCAAAAGTTATAGACCATAAGGCCATAACAACATCTAACTCGTTTATGGCCTTATATGAAGAAAATATGAACGACTCACCAGAAAGCCTTGTTCAAGCCTCATCAGCTCCGATCATAGGAGGTGGTCCAGAACTTCCTCCTAGCCATGATGTTTCTGTCCCTGATACGGCGACCGTTGAGGCCCTGGCCGCACCTGCTCTGCTCAATTGCCATGACGTTGAAGGCTTCTCCTGTAGACTCTCTGAATCGTCTACCCCCCCGGATCCGGGAGCCCAAACCTTTGTTCGGAACCTCCTAGTCCGTTGAATGTGAGGCATGAAAGGTCCTCCTTCGATCCTGGTTTGATTGATGCCCTTAAACAACGTCCTCCTTTCATACCAGATTCACCGATCATCACCTCCCAACGTGCTACATTGAGAAACCCTCTATCATCTGGTACATCAGGTGGAATGATAAACGGTGGCAAAACTCCTGTAATTCCTGCCTGTTGGATGCTGATTTGATCTGATGCTGGCGGTTGATGTGCTGCAGTGGCCTATTGCCTCCTGCTGTTGGAAAACTTGGGATGCATTTAGGTTGTTAACAGCATTATTTGCTGTTGTAAGTTGCTACGGGGCGTTCGGATGTGTTGATCCGACGTCTCGGGAGTAACTGATTTTGAATCTGCTGATGTATAATGACAATGTTCATTTTCTGTTTCCTGTTAGATTGCTCCTCTTAGGGGTTTTTTGAGGTATTCTCTGATGTACCAGTTGCTCGGGGTATGCCCCAGCATTTTATGTTCTAACTCCAAGTCAAAAAACTTAGAATTATAACATAGTTTTTATAAATTTTGTCTACCTTTAATCCAAAATACACACTTACTTACCAAAAAAAAAGATAAGCGGTGGCAATTCTACCAAAAATGGTGAACAAGTTTTTTCTAGAAAAAATAAAAAATCACGGGGGAGTAAAAATCCACCCCCCCTTCTCCCATAACCCATGATTAGCATTGCCTGTTGGAACGTAAGGGGACTAAATGGGTTTGTAAAAGCCCACGAAGTCGGCAACCTTATTAGCTCCCATAGGTGTAGTATTGCTGGTCTGGTTAAAACCAAGGTCGCGGAGAGGAACTCTATGATGGTCTCCACTTGTTTTTTTTTTTTTTTGTAAGTAATTAAATGCATTAAAATTTGAATAAAATGTACAAGCAGTTATGTTCTTTACCAAGTGTTTTGCCGACTTGGCAAAAGAAACATAGAAACAGGGAGTCCCCTAAGTCAAGCCTAAAGTCATTAAAAAAAAACAAGATTACAATATCGGAATTGGCACTCCGACCCTTGAACTCCGGAATCAACACTGCACTCCAATCTTCCGCCTAACGAACTCCGGATTCTTCCAATACACTCCGTGCAAAGCACTCCGAATGAAAAGAGTAAAAGCACTCCGGCCTTCAGATAAAGCAGAGTCCAACCAAAACCACTCTGTCCAAAACCACTCTGTCCAAAGACTCTCCGAACAGGTCACTCCATCCAAACTCACTCCATCCAAATTCCCTCCGTCCCACGACACACCGACCAAAACACTCCGTCCAACAGCACTCCGGAAGAACTAAGAGAAGCGCTCCGTCCAAAAGGAGGAGATATACTCCTGCTAATCCACACCATCCAAGGATTCACACCGGGTGATAGGGGAACATGCGCGATTGGAAGCACGAGCCAACAAACACTCCGTCCACAGTGATAAAGCACTACGCCCAAAGTGTGAAAAACACTCCGTCCAAGAAGACAAGGAGAGTAATCTGGAAAGGGAAAAGCACTCCGGAAACATTAACAAAGAGGCTCTTCCAAACGATGAAACAGACCAGCCATCTCAAAAATATCTATATATTTTTTTTCTAAAGCACTCCGGATAAATACACAAAGAAGCAAGAAACCAAGGAGCTCCGCCAAATAGGGGAAACCTCACTCCGGCAAATCCACTTCGTCCAAAGTAGAGAACATATGCACTCCGGAAAGAGCAGAAAATCTCTTTGACCAGGCAGAGAAGAGCACTTCGCCCAAAATGAAAAGCCACTCCAGCCAATAAACACACCGTTTTTTTTTAAGCCACCGGAAAGGGACCAAGGCCGCCCAACCTATGTATAATGCAAGGGTTTACTCTGGTCTACAATGAGTTGCCCGGGGGTGGCTCGGGGTTCTGTTGTTGGGGATGAATAATGGCTGATTGCATTCTGGATTTTTAGTGACTTCTCCCATTCTTGGTCTGATGTGGATAGCTGGTTCCTGAGTTGTAGGATGGAAGGTTCGTGCTGTCTGTGTGGATGCTGTGTGTGAATGAACAGTTGGGTATTGTGACAGCCGTGGATGGGTCCTTATGCAGTGCTGGTTTTGGGGGGATGCCGGAACTGCTGGCTCAGCCCATCATTGGTGGAGGGGTGAGGGATGAATTGCCGTATCATAAAGAGCTGGCCTGTTTGCTTTTTACTGATGTAAAGGGGCTGTGATGGCATTGGTTTTTGGAAATAGAGAAGCGTTACGGATGCCAACAAATGTTGTTTCTTGCTACAACCGGGTGTTCACTGGCCCTGGCTTTTTCCACTGGTTGGCTGTCGGTATGGGTGATGAACCATGATACTCTTCAGTCCCGAGTGTGGTTATGACTTGCTGGGGTTGTGCAGGTTTTAGACCGTGTACCTGGGGGTGTTGCTGGAACCTTTTGCGGTTGCTGGAAGAGGGATGGGCTGCTGCCTATCTCGTGTGGGGTTGAAGCTGGGCTGTTATCATAGTCCTGCTTTGGCTGCCTGTCTTCGGGATATCTGGGGAGGGTGATGGCGTTGGGGTTTGGGTGATTGAAGTAGTTTATTTGCTGATGCTGACCTGTTGAAGGTTTGCTGATGGCTTTGTCTTAAAGGGATATGAAGTTGCCCTTGTTTGCTGGCTGTCTGTTGTTTATATGTACAGGGGCCCGCTGCTTATGCATCTGATCTTTGCATCTCAGATTTTCTGGTTACTGCAGGTCTTGCGGCTGACTATTGCTGCTTCTTTCAGCTGAATGAAGTTGGTGATTGATTATGACCTTCTGTCTTGTTTGAGCTTCGACTTAGAGCTTTCACTACTGTGGAGTTTTGTTGAAAAGGGTTATGATGAATCTGATTCGGTGACTGTGATAAGCCTCATGTGCCATTTTTGTCATCTGAAGGCTGGACTGTTTCCTCTGCTTGCTACAGTCTTTGGCCAATTCCTTACGGGTTGATGCTGGCTCACCTCTGCCTTGATGGATGCCTTGTTTTGGTGTGGTAGGGGATGATAGCTTTGCTCCTACGCGGTGGGGGTAGATGCCGGATTAGCTGCTTCCCCATGGTTGATGAGTTTGTAAACATAGTTGTGGCAACTATCTGCTCACTGGTGCTGGCTTTCGTGCTTCTTGGTTCTTCATGTGGTGATTGGACTGGGCAGTGTGGTTCAGCCCATTATGCGTGAGCTGGGGTGTTTTGTATGGATCCTTCTTGGCGTGTTCTGCTGATCCTTTGCCGGCGAGTGCCGTTGCTGTCTCCGCCCTGCGGTATGCTGGCTTGTGAGCTGCCAATTCCCTCTGATGCATGTTGGAGTTGGTATTTCGTAGCCGACTTCAATGGATTGTTTGGGGCAGATCTAGGCTTTGTACCTTGCTGCTGAAGGAAAACTGATAAGATGGGCTGCTGATTGCTGCATCAGTTTGATTGCCTAATGTGAAATCTGGCTGGCTTTTATAGATAATGGTGGGACTTGGTCTTGTTCTGGAGGTTTGCTGTGGTGTAGCTATGAGATGATGCTGATCGGCTGAATGCTGGCAGCATCTTGATTAAGCAGTTGCCTATTACTCCTGCTATTGCATATTTCCTTGCTAATGCAGTATTGCCTGCCGGTAGCTGATGCATTCGGACTCTGTCCTGCTGCTGGCGGTGTTGGATTTGGCTCTATGCTGTAGGATGCCTCATTGGTGCTGATGCCACTTGCTGGTGGGCAGTAAACCAATCTATTGACTGGAGGGGATTCCCGCTGATGCCTGGGGCTGTTGGAACTTGTAGATGGGCAGATGCTTTCTGTTGGGTGCTGGGTTGGTGCAGCATGCTCACGAAGCTGGCTTCTTCTCTTGAGCCTCCCAGATTTGCTAGGATGTAGTTCCTGCTTTGAGTCCATGATGTGGTGCTGAGACCATGCTGAGCTGCTTTGTGACCATTACTGGTCCCTGTTGTCTGGGCAGTTGCAAGTCTGGCCTATGCTAAAACTGGGCCCGGTGGCACCGCCAATGCTCTGGCTGGTGTTGTTTTGCGGAAGTGCCTGTTGCTGCTTTGAGAGGATTTAGTGTCTTCTTTGTGTCGTTTTTACGCTGATTTAATATGTAAATTCATTTTACATGTTTTGTGTTTGATGAACGGTGTCCTCTTAGAGGCTTTTTTGGTATTATTGGTTGTACCGGTTGCTCGGGGTATGCCCCAACATTTTATGTTTTATTTTCCAAGTCAAAATACTTGGAGATAAGACATAGCTTTTGTAATTTTTCTCCCGTTAATCCAAAATACTTACTTACCAAAAAAAAGGGATAAAAAATTACAAGATAAATGTTTTATCACCAAGTATTTTGACTTTGATTTAAAACATTAAAAGCTAGGGCATACCCCCGAGCATACGGTATAACAGAAGATACCAAAGAAACCTCTAAGAGGACTACGAGCAACAGAAAACAACAAAAGTAATCTGAAAATACACCTAAGCTGAATCATAAGCATAAGCAGAGTAGGAGCAGCATGCGTTGCATCTCAAGCACCATTTGGGTACCAAACAAGGCAGCAAACTACAGGATCAGCAGGCTGGAGGTACCAAAATAGCCACCAGCACACCAAAATAGCCACCAAAATAGTGCAGCAGCCAGTCCAGAATCAGCAAAGTGAGCCCTGGCATCAAATATCAACATCCTCAACTCAATGCCACACAGCAGCCACTGGAAACTGAAACCATCTTCATCACCATTTAACAGCCCATGCTTCAGAAGCATCACACAGCTGGGCACTAACCCACGTTTATATCCGCGCAACATCAGCAGCAAAATTCCAAAGGAAAGATCAGCAGTTCCATCAGCAACTGCCAGGAATTCTGTCAATCACTAAGATTAACAAAACAATTTCAGCTGAACATCAAGCCCTCGAACACACCAGGTCTTACTACATCAGCCGGTGCAAATTAGATGCAGAGAGGCTATACCCCAACAGTATGAATGCAACATCCGCATTTCTCCCAATGTCAAAGCTGGGCCAGCAGATTACCAACCACAACCCTCACAAAATTGGCAGAAAGATGAAACCGACAGCTTGCAGAACTGTGACGACCCGACTTTTATTACTATCGAAAGCCGTCGTCAATTCTAATTCATATAATTTATGATAAGATAAATAGATGAGTAATAAAATTTTTCTTATCTTTATTCAAACCTGAGATGCATTCTAAAGGTTAATAATTTCATAAACCCAAAATGTCACGGAAACATTCTAACATTCATAAACAGCGGAATCAAAAATTACATGTTTCCTCAAACAAAATAAACAAAACTCCAAAAATCTGCTCCAGCCCGCATAACCATAGGACTCTACTCAACTTCATCCTCCAAAAGCTTGTCATCTGAAAATTTGCAAGAATGAGCTTACAAAGCCCAGCAGGATACTCACATGCAGAAAACACAAGCATACATATAATCAAATTATAGATCATAATATAGCATAATAAAAATCATCATATCATTTCTTCTTGGTTCAGATTCTTATCATATTGTCTTCATCAAAATTATAATCTTTAGGGACCGGACGGGAGCGGACAACATCGAGGACGGGTTGTGTGCTACCCCACAACCTAAAGCCGTATCCCCTCATTATGCTCCCCGGGGGGGAGGTCATGCCTTTAACCCGGCATACGGGGCCATAGTCCAGGGTTCTTGTGCCACCAAAAGGTCCCCTCCCGTGGCCCAGGTGGCATCCTCGAGTGTCACTCCAATATCCTTCATCCATCTTTAACAATAAGTTTAATGGAAACTCGGTTCTTGGTTCATGTTCTTTATTGGCCATATATCATAGATCAAAAGTCGGAGTCATAGAGTTCCACTTGCTGTCCATAATCTATATGTTTTCATATAGTCTTGTTCTTCACTTTATTCATTGAAGTTCATATCATCTATCAAAAAGCCGAAGCTCATTTTTCAAAAGAAATTCGAAGTTCTTATCTTGTTAATTTCCGAAGCTCTTTTTAAACGGAAAGCTGAAGTCCTGAAACCGAAGTTCTTTTATTATTGTCGGAGTTCATTTCCTTTCGCCGGAGTTCATTTACTTTAGTCAAAACCGGAGTTCGTTTTCTTTAATCTAAAACCGGAGTTCCTTTCTTTAATCAAAATCGAACTTCTTATTTATGAAGAACGGAGCACATTTACATTATGCTCAAAAGTGGAAGTTCTTTAAAAGGGACGGAGTGCGTTTCTTAAAATGGACGGAGCATCTTTACTTAAATCGGACGGAGTGCTTTTCATGGTGGAGCTCTTTTCAGGAGACGGAATTCTTTTTATTAAGACAGGTTTCAAAGGCCGGAGCTCTTTTGAGGGACGTATTTCAAAATTCGAGTTCTTTAAAAACCGGAGTTGTTTTTCTTCAAGGCCGAGTTCTTTTCAAATAAAAGGATCGAGTACTTTTCTGTTTAAAATCGAAGCTCATGAAATACAAACTCATAAGCCGAGTTCATTTCAAAACAAAGGAACGGAGTACTTTTTAAAAATGTAAAGGCCGGAGTTCATTTTGGACGGAGTTTCTTAGTTAAACAGAGGCCGAGTACTTTTTTTAAAGGGACGGACACATTATTCATAAAAAGGTCGGATTTCTCTTTTAATCAAAGCCTAAGTTTATTTCAAAACAGAAGGCGGCGTACTTCATAACAACTTGAATTCTTCTTCAAAGCCGGAGTACATTAGCAGAGGACGGAGCACATTTAAAGCCGAAGTACTTTTGAACAGAGTTTTTCTTTTTTAACAGAATATTTCCCTAACACAGAAAAGCCGGAGTTCTTCGGTTCTCAAGGCCGAAGTTAAATAACAACAGACGGAGCATTAATCAAAGACCGGAGCTCTTAAACCCAGAAATGATTTCAGCAGAATTAAAAATCATCATAAGTTCTTAGGTCATCAACATGAAATATCAAAATTCATAATATCTATCAGGAAATCATCTACAGTATAAAATCCATCATTATGCATAACAGAGTTTTATTTTAAACATGCCTTTCAGATCAAGAAGTCATAAAGCAGAAAAACATATTTCATACAGAACATCATGAAATTTTATAGTAACATACATAAACATGAATTTTATAAATAGGGGTGAGTATCTTGCCTGAGTTCGTTTCTACTTTTTCCTTAGCTTTCAGCCTTCTACTTTTAGGAGAGTTTCTAGTGGTGCCTTATTCTTGAGGCCCTAAGGCCCTTATTTATAGCCCTAAGTTTGGTGGCCCTCATTTATAATTTTTTCCTATTTTTCAACGTTGCTATAAATTATCCTACATTTCCCAAGAGAATTAGCTTTCCAACACGTATCGGGAACTGCCGACATTCAATGCTGCTCCTTCCCCAAAATTCTGCCTTAATTGTGACCGGACTTCTTCAACAAGTCCGGACTCACATTTTACTGAAAATCGGAGTGATCCGACGCGCGTTTTGCATTGGGAATCCGAGTGTTTTCTTTGCAAATCCGACGCTGCTTTTTACTCCGGAAATTCGGAGTTCATTTACCAAGGGAAATCCGACTTCATTTGCTAACGAAATGGACTTCTTTTTATGGAAATCTGACTTCCTTAAGGAAATCGACAGCAATTCCTCAATACCAATTCCGGACTTCTTCACCTTTGGATTTCCGGTCAACGCCCGTTGACCGGACCTGATGGTTAAAATTTCCTTATTCAAATTTTGGGTCGTTACAAGAACAGCAGCTAAGTAGAAGCACATCACCACCCAATTCAGAGGCAATGAACTTGCCACCTGGGCCAGCAAACAGCCAAACACAAAATCCACTTCAGCAAGCAGGAGAGAGGAAATCAGGAGCTTTCCACCTCCACGCAAACCGAACAGCAACAGTAGCAGCATATGGTTCTACATCAAAAGTGGCATTTACCACTTTATACAGAATCAGCATGCCGAGCCAGCACCCATCTGCATCAGGATCATCCCAGGCCTTGCATCCGCAGAACAATAGAAAATCACCCAACCACCCGGCAGTTGCAGAACTGCCAACATGGATTGAGCAACTAAACCTTTCAGGCTCACAGTGCCAGGAATTCCTCTCTTCTGGCATCAGCAAGCGGGAGGACTCCCCCACCGCAGCAGGATCAATTACACCCAATACCAACAACAAACTGGCATAAATAGCCAGAAACCAGTAATACAAACACACCACAATTAAGCAGTGAACATACTTGGGCACCATCTCAACAAAAAGGGAAGAAAGTCACCAACAGGCGCCTCATCCAGCTGCTCAGCATTCAGCCGAAATGTCCCAAACCAGAAACACATGGGCTCCCACAACCCAATCAACAAATGGTACACACAGCCCCAGAGCAGTCAGAGCAGCACCAGAGGGCAGTCGGCAACCTCATATCCTTTGAGAAGAGACAGCAACCCAATGGAAAAGCTGTTCCAAGATTACAAAGCAACAAAACTGGCATTGTACACCAGACCAACAGATAGGGGCAACTTTTTTTTTTTTTTGGTAAGTAAGAATTTTGGATTGATGGGAGAAAAAATTACAAACTAAATGTTTTAACTCCAAGTATTGTACTTAGAGTTAAAACAAAAAGTGATAGGGCATGCCCCGAGCAACAGATACATCAAAGGAGAAAAAACATTATGAACAAAAACAAAAACAGGACATGGAAGTGTCAACATTTTCACACAAGCAAGAACGTGGAAAACACGCCTAAAAACCATGAAGAACACTTCAATCCATCTAGGATCTTCATCAGTTCAGGAGCGTAATCCATAGACCGGACAGCAAGAGACCATGAGGGAGCAGGCATAAGAGTGCTTTCAATTGCATCGGAAGACAGCCGCATGCACCCCGCAGGAAAGCAGCACATCAGCCTAGCACATGTCCAACACCAAAACCGGCAAAATCCAGCACCTCTGGGCAGCAACAGGAGGAGGCAGTTTCACCCGGCTCCGCAGAGGAGGGCATCATGAAGCTTCAGGAGCTCCAACCTTCAGCAAGGGCCAAGGCAAATCCAAGCAGCGGTGACCCATCGAGTAGCAAAAATCAGCCAAGATCCCATCGCGCCAGGCCAGCAGCAGAGGCGGACGAAACGGTGGATATCCCGACCGGCAGCAGAACCAAAACATTCAGCCACAGCAGACCAGCAGCACCAAATGGATCGGGACAGTTAGGCGCCAGTTAGCACAACAAATAAAATAAATCAAGCTGCGCAACTTCGGCAGCATCACGAACGGAGGCAGCAGCTTCAAACGACAGTGTAAACAAACAGTGAGGGTTATCAGCCAAAATCCAAACCGGCAGCATCAACAAGCTCAAATCCTAACCAGAAGAAACAATGCAGGGACCAATAGCAGCTACAATCAAAAAAACCTGCATCTCATCTCCACAGCCAAGCGAAGACCAAATGCCGATCAAACCAGAGCTAGTGATTATAAGACTAAAAAGCAACACATTCCCAGCAACCAGCCACTCAGATGAAACATCAGCACCAGAACCCACAGAGATCTGGCCCAAAGCAAGTGCAGCAATATCTCAATCACAGCAGGTCAACATTTCATTACAATAAGGCCTCAAACCACGACCAGGTCTACCAAACTACCGCCTGCAGCACCCCCAGATCCACTTCAGGATCACCACAGCTGCAAGGCCCCCGCAAACCAGCAGAACCAACTATAACCAATACCAACCACAGACCGACCGCGTAACCAGCATCAGCAAAGGCAGAACCAAACCCCCTACACCATCAGTTCCAACAGCACATTGGAACAGCAAGTGGCATGGTCAGTACCCCCCCGACAGCCAAATTCAAGCAGTAACAGGGACATAGCCAACGGGATTAGCATAAGAGTCTTCACCTGCAGCTAAACCATAAGCAGCTACACTCCAGGACATCCACACCAACCAAACAAAACCAAAACCCAGCAACTCCCACTGAGTTTTCAAACACATCTGCACAAAAAGTTCCAGAGAAAAACCAGCTGGGCAGGGAATAGGCAACGGAGGAGAATGGATCGGCACCAGCAGCCCACAACACAAGCATCAGTAAGTTGCAAAACCATCCACCATCACACGATATAGACCAATCCAGCAATGGCATCATCCACCAGCAAAGGTTACCCATCCTCAACCAAGCCACACTGAAAATATCTATACCAGCACCAGGGAATCCTTCTGTAGGGACCAATTCGTTAGACAGAGGAGGAGAGAGATGGTATCACCAGAATCCAGATTCAAGCCAATTGAACTTAACCATCACCAAAAAACTAACCCAGCAGCCAGCTAAATCAACCATTACCCAGCTTGCAACCCTTCAAAAAACAGCCAAGCTTGATGTAACAAACTGGAACCAAAAAAGCCACCGGATGCCACAGCATTGCCCAAGGGATGAGCCCCCAATAACTACAGAATTTTTTTTTTTTTTTTTAATATCAAAGAAGATGACCAGGGACGAAAAATCATTTTTTTTTTTTTATAAAATCCAACACCTAGCTAACGAACGGTGCTGAAGACCAGCACGGGGCAATGAGGCCTCCAGCTTATCCCGAACAGCATTTGATATCTGAGAGCATATATGGGAAATGTCTTGAGGGAGAGATTTCTCAAAGATACGGTTGTTTCGTTCTCTCCAAATATAATAGACATAAGCCGCCAGAGAGAGGCGTTTGGATAAAGCAGATAGATTTTTTCCTTTCCAAATGTGAGCAGCCCATATGACGTTTTGTGACAGGTTTGGGTATGGCCAATGAAACCCGGCATTCCTTTGAATGGTGGTCCAAACCGAATTAGAGAACGGACAGGAGAAGAAAAGATGTCCATGATTTTCAGCATCCGAGTCACAAAGAGAGCAGGTAAGAGATGCCGTGAACACGGTCGGATGTATTAAGTCTGCATTTGATTGCCAACCAAAGGGTAAAAGCATGGGCAGGGAATATGAAGAGGGCCCCATCTAATTTGGTCCAACACAATTTCAGCTTGGGGGTGAAAAGGAGGTAGAGGCAGACTTAGTCGAAAAAATACCATTTTGGCAACCAATCCATCTCAGAAGTCTTTTTCGCTCGCATTGGGTAGATAAAGGGGCATGTTATCGCCTAAACTACGAAACCTCCCGATCATAAGGGTTAGGCCAAGCCCATTGATCATCTCTAACTATCTGAGATACCTTGGCCACTAGATAGCCCAAAGGACAGACGAATGCGTCGGAGCAAAACTATTGAGAGGCCTCGAGGATGCCAAAGTGGTCACGCTGCATAAAGGTATCCATGCCATCTCCGATGATCTTAGAGGTGTGGGCGACATGAACGGACGGAGACTCATGATTTTCTTCCAACTCCGGAAGCGTGAGTCAGGAACTTTGAGAGTCCAAATACACCGATCTTGATTCTAGTCTTGTGGACCCAAGTAGACAAGCCGAATCGGGATCTTTAGACAAAGATGCACCAAAGGAGTTTACAAATGAGGGCTTTATTTTGAGCCTGCAAATGCTTGATACCCAACCCTCCTTCGCTCTTTGGGTAGCGGGATATCAGCCCAAGCCACTTTTGCATTAGCCCTACCTTCCGAAGATCCATTCCATAGGAATCGCCTCAAGACGCAACCGATCGATCAAGAATGGATTTGGGAGGATGAAGATCGGGCCGAAAGAGGTGGACAGATGAGAGAATCGGGATGCAACCAATTGTGGCCTCCCAAAAAGAGAGCCACCTATTCTTCCAAGATTTAATGCGACGGGTAATTTTCTCGGTAAGGATCGTGCAATCACGAATCGACAACGTTGTAGAGATCAGAGGGACGCCAAGGTATCTGATTGGGAGAGAGCCCACTTTGAAGCCCAAAACATCAACAATGTTCTCGGGTCGGGGGCTGGGTCTTTAGAGCAAATAAAGGTCTCACTCTTATTTATGTTCGCGACAAGCCCGCTTGATAATGGAATTCCCTCAAGGCATTCCTCGAGAATGGGATGGAGCACACGTCAGCCGGAGAGAATGGAGAAGGTCATCGGCAAAGGCCAGCATGACAGTATGAGTCGCATCGTACTGATAAAAATGTGAAATTATTATTCCTACGAGCCTTAAGATCAATGATGCCATTCAACACCTCCATCACCAGCACAAAAGGGCTATGAGGCCGAGTGAGAATGGCCGGACAACTCCGAGCACCGCAAATGCAGTGTCAGTTATCATGCGGCCGGGTGGAGGCTCTGAAATTCCTCCGTGAGGCTATAAACGAGTTTGAAGTCGTTATAGCCATACATTCATATCTATGGTTGGGGGCTGCACCAGCCGAGATTTTGAACGGGGAGCCTTCCAAGGGGAACCGGGGAGGAGGATACCCCTGAAGAGACCGCTTGCTTTGGAACCCAAGAAGTTTTGAGAGGGTGACTCTTGTTCCTAATCTTTTCGGGAGCGGTCCTACGCGCCGGCCTATGCTGGTACTCAATTTTGATTTCGCATAGATAATCAGACGGGTGTTCAGCGCAGCCTCTAGCATGAACCTTAACAGATCCCGGCCGAGGGGCATGGACCCCCATTTCAACACCATGGCAGACGGCACCCGGAGACGACACCATGATGGACAAGGCCGAGTGGGAAGAAACGGACAAACCCTGAGAGGCAGAGCAAGAGGCCGGCATCATAGAAGCGACGGGGGCCTCACCATGGCTGAATGAGGCATTCGAAGGGGAAGAAGTAGGAAGAGAGCATTGGAGCCCGGACGAGATGTGGGAATCAGGGGGGGTTGATAATTCGAGGGAGGAGATGGAAGCGAAGAGAGAGGCAACAACGTCACCAAAGGGGAAGAGAGGGGAGCGCCGGATCTGGCTATGGAGGCGAAAGCGCTTGACGAAGGGGAGGCATAGACGAAAGTGGCAGAGGATATGGAAGGGAAGAAACGGATTGGGGCTGGGGGCCGTGAGGCCAAGGTGGCGGGCGAGAAGACGGAAGAATTCGGTTTTAGGTAAGAGGGTGAATGAAGGACGGGGGAAGTAGGCTTCGATGAAATCGGACAGCAAGGCAGAGTTGTCCCAATCCAAATACGCACGGGCTCCCCCAACCCTTCCAACAAATGGAACAAACAGCCAGAGAGCAATCATAGCACCGCCACAGGACCGGTCGACTGCAACCAAACCATCGAGTGCACGTGTGCCAACCAAGACTACAGAGCAGCCATCCTAAGACAATCCACAAACAAAGCCGTCTGCATCCACTACCCCAATAGCAGGCTGCATTTGCAACCGCCAATAAGCCATTCCTGGCAGCGGGCAGTGCAGAACACACCAATGGGATCGGCCAACACAGACTGCAGCCCAAGCAACATTGTTGCAAAGCAACAACAGCAATAAACTGGCTGTAGAAGCCAGACACAAGCAATCCGAAGGACTGCAACATAAGCTCACCACAATAAAGTAGCAAGCAGACCAGCACCACCCCACCAAGAAGAAATTAGGCAACCAAAAAATCCGCAATCAGCTACTCTGCCCTCAGCCAAATGATCCCAGTCCATAAACACACGGGCTCCCCCAACCCAATCCAATGGGACACACAGCCATACCAACAGAGCAACACCACAAGAAAAACTAGGAGGATACACGATCAACATAATCAACAAAATATGAAATCAGTCTATTAACTAACTCAAAAACCGCCGCTGCCAAATTGACATGAGAAACACAGCAAACGGGTACCATCCATGCCAGCCATCATAGACTAGAAAAAAACAGCCCGAAGCATCTGCAGCAGTGCAAAAATCCAGATCCGAAATTTCAGCAACATCAGCTCCAGCAACCACAAAATAGAAACTTCAATACAAGCAGCCGGCACATTCTAAACCAGCAAACACCAGCAGCATCCGGACAGCAGAGCCAAGAACAGTTGCACAACCCCAGCCCAAACAATTTAAAGCTAGTGTTAACGCAGTTCTGCATCGATTCCAGCAAGACCGAGAAGCTGCCCAAAGATTTCAATGCCCCCAACACCAACAAATGGCTCCAGCAGCAGCCATTTGCCTTTTTGGTTTACGCCTGGCTTCAGCAAGCAGCAAACAGCAGTCCAGATAAGATCAGTGCTCACCCGTCAGCATCGAGTATATTAGGCAATCTCATCATTGTTCATCAACACAACGCCACAGAACAGCAAGGATGCTAAGAACTAAAGCCGCGGCTCCTGCAACATCTTGATAATGCAGACAGGCCAACTGAAAATGATTTAGCATCACAACCACCCACTCCAACAATGACAACCGAACCAGCAAATCAGACTTCAGCAACTGCATCAAATCTTATTCTTACTATACTAATCAGCACCAACATCCAGCATCAAGATGGCAGCAAGGGAAATCCGAACAACATCAGCACCATGCTCAATCCCAGCACTCCACAGAGAGAGAATGCCAATATAGCAGCAATGAGTGGCACCACCAACCAACCCCATCAAGGCCATTGGTGGAGCCTTCGCTGCTGTGGGCATACTGGTTGTTGTCCTTTACCCGAGGCTCAATCTGGGCACGTTGATGATCTCGGTGCAGCTGGTTACTTACTAGTTTGCTGGGCAGGTGCCGTGTGTACAACATGTACACATCATGCGTAGCTGGTTGCGGCTGAACATATAGTTGCTTTTTTTGAAGGCTGCTGCTGATCTTGTAACTTCATTGTTTTTTTGTTCTTTCGTTGAATGATGCTCTCTTAGAGGCTATTTGGTATTATATGATGTACCATTTTCTCGAGGTATGCCCTAGCCTTTTTTGTTTTAATTCCAAGTCAAAATACTTGGAGATAAAACATAGTTTTTGTAATTTTTCTCCCATTAATCCAAAATACTTACTTACCAAAAAAAAAAAGGCCATTGACGAACCCGAGTAGCCTGCGTCCTCGAGGCAGTTCGATGCTTAGCATGCATGGGGCTGGTTTCGCTTTCATGCTATTGGGATGGCTTATCTCTTGGCTGGCTCTCGCCGTCACCAGCGCCATGGCGGCCCCCTAGTGGCGCCCGTTATTTGAGGTTCTTTTCCTTCTCTGTTCCCAAACCTTTCTTCTTCGGCGCGATTTCGCGACGATGTCGTCTCCTTCAAGAGGCGTGGTACGTTCGTCTTGTGAGAGAAGCTCTGGCTTCTCTCTAAAAGCATTTCAAATCTCAAATTTGAAATGCATGTGGGTCCCGTCGATTGAAGTTGTCACGGCTGGCATCTTCATCAGAGGCCTCGATTGCTCTCTCTGTTTCTCCTTTCACTTCTTCTCGGTTCACCCATCTGGCTTGAGCTGAGGGTAGGCTGTCATTATGCGTGAATCCTCTTTGTTGTATATGCTTGGGGTTTAGGACTTGCCTGTTGGCTCGGTTCTTCGTCTGGCCAAGCTGTTCCTTCCTAGTGCCTGGTGTTCGGGATGATGGCGGTTTGGATTCTGGTTGTCGTGGACCCTTTGTCCTTTGTTGCGATTTTGATTGCTGTAGCTGCCGATTTGCTGATTGGCTGGTGTGACCTGCTCGCATGTTGTGCCGGTTTGGTACTCGGGAGTCTGGATTGGGTCTGTCTGATCGTCTTCGATCGATGTTGGAATTGAGGGTTTAATGCCTGCCGATTTCGACTGTGGTTAAATGACGGTTTGGAATTGAAGGTATATTGCCGATTTCAACTTGCGCTTAAAATACAGATTGGAATTGTGCGTTATCTGCCAATTTCTATTGGCGTTCTCAATTGCCGATTTGGATTTGAAGGTCATTTGCCGGTTTGGAATTGTGTATAAAAGTCGTTTTTGTCCTGGCCGATTTGGAATTTGGGGTTTACTGCTGAATTCAATTGTCGATTTGGACTAGCGTGTCTTTGCCCATTTTGAAATTGCGATTTCAATTGCTGATTTCAACTGTAATTCAGATTGAGGCTCGTTTGCCTTCTTGCCGGTTTGAATGCTCTGATGGGCTTGATGTATTGCTGTGCTGTACTGTGCTGTGCTGTGCTGAGTTGATGAATGCTGTGTTGCTGTATTGTAGAATGCAGAACGTGATGTTGTGTTGTTGTATTGCAGAATGAAGCTGCTTTTGATGCGGAAGCTCATTCAGGCTGGTTGGCCTTGCTGAGAACAATGGGCTTCAGGGCCGGGCTGTTTGGGTTCTGTTGCTCCTTGGATGATTTTGGTTGCTGTGTTGGCGTTCTCTTTGGCGGTGGCAGTGGTTTTTTTTGCTGGTATTTCGAGGCACGTACGTTACGTTTGAAGACTTAGTATTCTCTGATGGACAGACTTAAATGTTTGACCGTATTTTGTTAGTGTATTCCCTCTAAGGGAGCTTTACTCTTATTTCATCATTTTGATGTCTTTTGGTATACATTAACAAGGTATGCCTAGCTGTATGTTTACCTCCATATTAAAATGTGGGTTAAAACATGAAATTTGTAATTTTTCTCCCATTAATCCAAAATACTTACTTACCAAAAAAAAAGGCCATTGGCGAACCCGAGTAGCCTGCGTCCTCGAGGCCGGTTTCGATGCTTAGCATGCATGGGGCTGGTTTCGCTTTCATGCTATTGGGATGGCTTATCTCTTGGCTGGCTCGCCGTCACCAGCGCCCGCATGGCGGCCCCCTGGTGGCGCCGTTGATTCCCGGGGTTTCTTTTCCTTCTCTGTTCCCAAACCTTTCTTCTTCGGCAAGCGATTTTGCGACGATGTCGTCTCCTTCAAGGGCGATGTAGTCGTTCGTCTTGTGAGAGAAGCTCTGGCTTCTCTCTAAAAGCATTTCAAATCTCAAATTTGAAATGCATGTCGCTCCGGTCGATTGAAGTTGTCACCGGCTGGCATCTTCATCAGAGGCCTCGATTGCTCTCTCTGTTTCTCCTTTCACTTCTTCTCGGTTCACCCATCTGGCTTGAGCTGAGGGTAGGCTGTCATTATGCGTGAATCCTCTTTGTTGTATATGCTTGGGGTTTAGGACTTGCCTGTTGGCTCGGTTCTTCGTCTGACGAAGCTGTTCCTTCCTAGTGCCTGGTGTTAGGGATGATGGCGGTTTGGATTCTGGTTGTCGTGGACCCTTTGTCCTTTGTTGCGATTTTGATTGCTGTAGCTGCCGATTTGCTGATTGGCTGGTGTGACCTGCTCGCATGTTGTGCCGGTTTGGTACTCGGGAGTCTGGATTGGGTCTGTCTGATCGTCTTGATCGATGTTGGAATTGAGGGTTTAATGCCTGCGATTTCGACTGTGGTTAAATGACGGTTTGGAATTGAAGGTATATTGCCGATTTCAACTTGCGCGCTTAAAATACAGATTGGAATTGTCGTTATCTGCCAATTTCTATTGGCGTTCTCAATTGCCGATTTGGATTTGAAGGTCATTTGCCGTTTGGAATTGTGTATAAAGTCGTTTTTGTCCTGGCGATTTGGAATTTGGGGTTTACTGCTGAATTCAATTGTCGATTTGGACTAGCGTGTCTTTTGCCCATTTTGAGGGTTACTTGCCGATTTCAATTGCTGATTTCAACTGCCAATTCGGAATTGAGGCTCGTTTGCCTTCTTGCCGGTTTGAATGCTGCGGTGGGCTTGATGTGTGCTGTGCTGTACTGTGCTGTGCTGTGCTGAGTTGATGAATGCTGTGTTGCTGTATTGTAGAATGCAGAACGTGATGTTGTGTTGTTGTATTGCAGAATGAAGCTGCTTTTGATGCGGAAGCTCATTCAGGCTGGTTGGCCTTGCTGAGAACAATGGGCTTCAGGGAGCCGGGCTGTTTGGGTTCTGTTGCTCATGGATGATTTTGGTTGCTGTGTTGGCGTTCTCTTTGGCCGGAGTGGCAAGTGGTTTTTTTTTGCTGTTCCGAGGGCACGTCGTTACGTTTGAAGACTTAGTATTCTACAATGGACAGACTTCATGTTTGGCCGTATTTTGTTGAGTGTATTCCCTCTAAGGGGCTTTACTCTTGTTTCATCATTTTGATGTCTTTTGTTGTACATTGGCTCGGGGTATGCCCTAGCTATTATGTTTTACCTCCTTATTAAAATACTTGGAGTTAAAACATGAAATTTGTAATTTTTTCTCCCATTAATCCAAAAATTCTTACTTACCAAAAAAAAAAAAAAAACGAACCCGAGTAGCATCAAATGCACCAATAGTGCATCAGAAGAAACAGCAGGACATTCACACCTATCCCTACTATCTGGACCATGCGAATGAAATCAGCAGCAAAGATCTTCGAGTGCAACAACAAAGCAATTTTGACAGCTTATAATCACATGGCAGTATTGACACCATCAGTATCTAGGGACATCAATAGAACCAAATTTAAAATTCCTCATGCTGATACTACAACAGAGCAAAAAACCAGGGACAGCCTCATGCACTTCACTCTCACACCAGTATAGCATTAGCTGACTGAATCTTCTCAGTAGGTCAGATCCTTCTCATGCCAGCAGGAACATCAATCACCACAATTCGCCAACCCAGCTACCCCTACAGCAGACCAACCAACAGGTTCACATAGTTAGCAACCACAGTAGAATCAGTCAGGGGTAGCACATCCAAAGCACAGGGTCTCTTCCTATGGAAAATCTTCAACATTGCAACATCCCCAGACCACAATCAGGTATACTCGCCGAACCAACCACTACAACCACAAACAGCTTCCCCACTCAGAGTTAAAACATAGGAGGCAAACCCAAACAACAGTGCAAACCACACAGCAGCCATCGGATTAAATATTGCAACCCAAAAAAAAATCCCCAAACCACGCCCGGGAAAGCCATATACTTTATCAGCTACAGAGCAGCTGCCACAGACCCCATACAGATTTGCCAAAAAATCCAAAGCGTCGCTCTGACATGAGGCAATTTTGAATTCTGCCACTGTTCATCTTCTCCCGTTTTTTCCAGACACGCCATCTCCCCTCTTCGCCGGCGCCCATGGCGCCGGTCGCTCCCCCACCATCTAGCCTACTTGATACGACTCCCTCACCTCTAAATCGTCATCGTCCTCAAAGCCATTCAGCCCCCGCCTCTCCCTCCCGTCACCGTCCGTCCACCCCATGGCCTCAAAAAGCATCGTCCTCGGCCTCATCTTCCCAAATCTCGTCCTCCCCATCCGAACAATCCTTCCCTCTTCTTTCTCCCGTCAGCAATCGTAGCCCCTCGAGGCGTCGTCCCCTGACAGGAGTCGGACCCCTCTGTGCACCCCACTTCGTGGATTCCATCCGACCTGAAGCTCCTGTGCCTGATGTCGATTTGGATGGTCTCCACCCATTGCCTCCCTCGACTGCCTCATGTGTCCCAGATAAGGCTTTCCTTGCCTCGGTTAGGAAGTCCGACCGGGTTGAGCATTCGCCCAAGGTGGGCTCCTCCCCTGCTGATGGGGTTTCTGGTGATGTCGGATGGCGGCAGAGGGTCTCCGAGATTCTCTGATTTCTCTAGATGCCCTGGCGGGCCTCTCCCCTCTTTGGCTGTCCCTCCTCCAGGGGCTCTGATCAGCCCTGCTTCCCAGGCTTTTGCTCCTGGCAATGAGTGCATCATGGAAGCTGACCATGAGCCTCCCCATTCTTCTAGGCTGCTTGCTGCGTCCACACAGTGTAAAGGGGTCCCTGGGTCTAATTCAAATAATGGCTCTGGCCATTCAGATAAAAAGGGTTCCGACACGCCATGCGCCTCTTGGGCTTCGGTTGTGGAAAAACGGGCTTGTGGAGGTAAGCCCACGATTAAATTCTTCCCTCCTACTCCTTCCGATTTGGTTAATCAAATTTTGTCCCCCCCTCCCGAAGTAATCTAACAGAGTGAGGACCTATGCGGCTCCACTCTTGTGGGATATTTTAACGGTAATCCGGTGCATTTCAATGCGGTTAGCATCATTACTAGGAAAATATGGAGGCGATTCGAGCTACAACATGTAGCTGGGAACGAATCGGGCTTCTTTTTCTTCCGATTCTCCTCGAACGCAATGCTTGAAAATTGTCTTAAATGTGGCCCGTGGTCGATTGCTGGCCATACTATCTTCCTTAAGGAGTGGAAGCCAGGGATGGTCTTATCCCGTGATGAGCATAAATCTTTTCCAGTTTGGATTACTATTTCTGGGATCCCGGTGGAATATTGGACCCCTTGGGTTTATGCTGGATTGCGAGTGCCGTTGGGAAACCCATTAGGCTGGACCCGGTCACGGAAAAATTAGAGCGATTGGGATTTGCTAGAGTATGTGTCGAAATGGGGGCCGAAGACCCACGTCCGAGTTCGGTGATGATCCGCACTAATGGATGTGGGGACCATTCGGACGACCATCTTAGGGAAATTAAATTTGTTTACCTTGACAAGACAGAGCGTAAGGAGATCTCTAGGAAGAATGGGAGTAAGGGTCCTCTCTTAAAAAAATTCTGGGTCCCTAAGAAGGTGGTCCCTGAAATTGCCCATCCTCAGGTGTCTCCCAAAAAGACCGATGTCAGACACCTAGGAATTATTGATCAGAAGGATGCGCTTTCTGATAATCCCTTCAGTGCGCTCCAGGAGCCTCCCCATGAGGACCCCTTGGCGTGCGATGTCTACCCCCCGCCGATTTCCCGGGCTGTGGCTTCCATGGACCACTCTAATAGTGTCCTCGTCCCTACAGTATCCCCTGATTACCATCAAGGCCAACCATCTATCGGCCTTGATCTTTAGATTCAATAACTTTCTCACCAAATCCGCAAACTTCCTTCCACTGGTTAAAGAAGCTTGGGAGACGGAGAGGGCTGGTACGCCGATGTTTAGACTGGTTTCCTCCCTCAAAAACGTGAAGAGTGCGCTTAAGAACCTTAATGCTATTAATGGAGATGTTCATGAAGAGGTTCTACGGGCACGTAAATGCCTTGAGGAGGTCCAAACTATGTCCCATCCTCATTCTGGGACCCATGACTTTGAACGCCATTGTAAGGCTGAGTACTACTCAGCTATTGCAAGGGAGACGGATTTTCTCCGCCAGAAAGCCAAGATCAAATGGCTCAAAGAGGGGGACCAATGTACTAATTACTTCTTTAAGTCTGTGAGTGGGAATCTTAATCGGAACCGGATTTTTTCCCTTCTCGATGAGTCTGGCAACCCTACTAAAGGGTCGGAGGAGCTCTACAATCTAATTAAGGGCCACTTCAAAAATGCCCTGGGATCTGGTCGTTCCCACGGGACGGCAGAGGCTAACCGGATCCGTCCTTTCATCCTCCATTCTGTTCCTGACTCACTAACTGGCCCCCTTATTAGGCCAGTCAGTGAGGAGGAAACACGCTCTGTGATTTTTTCTATTGGTGAGGACAGAGCGCCTGGGCCTGATGGCTTCACCTCTAAATTCTTTAAGGATTCGTGGGAGATCACCGGCCGTACTGTTTGTGAAGCTATCCAGGATTTTTTTAAGAATGGGAAGCTCCTTAAACAGTTGAATACCACATTGATCAGCTTGATTCCTAAGGTCCAATCCCCGAGCTCCGTCACTGACTTTCGCCCGATATCGTGCTGCAATGTCATATATAAGGTGATATCTAAAATCATTGCTAACAGAATCAAGAACACCCTGCCCTACCTTGTTGACCGCTGCCAAACGGCTTTTGTGGAGGGGCGTCAGATTAGTGATAATATCCTCTTAGCTCAGGAGCTCTTGTACAAGTATCATCTAGGGGCGGGCCCTCCTAGGTGCACCATGAAGGTTGACCTTAAGAAAGCCTACGACTCTGTCTATTGGGATTTTATCATTAATATCTTGACCCTTATGAAATTTCCGTCTCAAATGGTCAACTGGATTGACCAATGCATCACGACTCCGACTTATTCCCTCAATATCAATGGGGAAATGGTCGGCTTTTTCAAAGGGGGTAAAGGCCTCCGCCAAGGGGACCCTCTTTCCCCCTATCTTTTTGTCTTAGTGATGGAGGTTCTCAATGGAATTTTAGAGGTCAAGGCTAGACGGGATAACAACTTCAGATTCCACTGGAAATGTGCAGAAACTCAAACTGTTATGCTGGCCTTTGCTGACGATCTCCTCCTCTTCTCCCATGCTGATACCAAGTCCATCTCGATTCTCAAGGAATGCCTTGATGAATTCCATAATGTCTCTGGTCTCTCCGCTAACCCAAATAAGAGTGAGTTCTTCATCTGTTCAAAGGACTCATCTCTTCATCAGAATATCGCTGCTAACATAGGCTTCAAAGTGGGCAAACTCCCCATCAGATACTTGGGAGTCCCATTGATTACCTCTTGGCTCTCGGTCAAAGACTGCAAATCTCTCACCGATAGGATCACTAAGAGGATCAAATCTTGGAGGAATAGATGGCTCTCTTTTGAAGGTCGCCTGCAACTTGTTGCCTCTATCCTCTCTTCTGTCCACCTTTATTGGGCTTCCATCTTTATCTTACCAAAATCCATTCTTAAAGATATTGAATGCATCCTCCGCCGTTTCCTTTGGAATGGCTCTTCTGAAGGCAGATTCAATGCTAAAGTGGCTTGGCATGATATTTGCCACCCCAAGAACGAAGGCGGATTGGGCATTAAGAACTTTATTGATCAAAACAAGGCTCTCAATTGCAAATTCATGTGGCGTCTACTCACTAGAGATACGAATTCTGCCTGGTCTTTATGGATTTACAAGAATAAAATCAAGGATCGTTGCATTTGGACCATCAAAGTCCCGGCCTCGGCCCCGTGGAGCTGGCGTAAAATTATGAAACTTCGGCCTTTTATGCGCGCTTACTCTATTAAGGACATTGGGGATGGTTCTGATACATTCCTATGGCATGATAACTGGCATCCCCTTGGCCCCCTAAGTGAGGTGAGTACCGATCGTACCCGTCTTGTCTCGGGTCTGCACTGGGATATTAAGGTCGATGCTTTAATCAGAGAAAACAGGTGGGTCTGGCCCAACCCCTTCGACACCGAGATTTCCCACCTTGCCGTGAATATGCCAATAAACCCTCCTTGTAGCTATCTAAAAGACTCGCTGAGATGGGCTGGGTCGCTCAATGGAAAATTCTCGACCAAATCCGCATACTTTCTCATTCACCCCCCTAGTCCAATGGTCTCATGGGCCCAATTGGTGTGGGGCCCTTCCCATATCCCATCCCACGCTTTTACACTCTGGCTCGCCATTAGGAGGAGACTGAATACCACCGATCGACTCCACTATATTCCCAATATTTCTCCCATCTGCATTCTCTGCAACGCTGGCAATGAAAACATTGAACATCTTTTCTTCTCCTGCCCATTTTCCAGAGCGGTTTGGAAGGAAGCTCAAAGACATGCAGGGATTCATTGGCCCCACCCTCAGTGGTATCAAAATATTCTTTGGGCTGCCTCCATCTGGAAAGGGAGTAATCTTATGGCCGTTTCTAAACGTTTGACATTGGCCGCCACGGTTTATTTCATTTGGAAGGAACGCAATAATCGTTTTTTTCAAAAATCTCCCCCTCAAGACATCTCTCGTATTTCTTCTTCGGTGGTGGATATTGTGAGGACTAAATTGATGACCATCTCGACTTCTAAGAGGGATGGCTATTGGTCGACTCGGAATCGGTGGGGCATTTAAAAAAAAAAAAATATTTGGGGCTGTTGATCTCATCTCCCCAAAAAAAAAAAAAAAAAAAAATGTTGTAAGCTTTGTTTTATAGTTGTAAGCTTCTTCTGCTTTTGCAGAATTGCGTTCTCGCCTGTTTGACCCCTTCCCCCGTCTGTCCTCCCTCCCCCTCCAAGAAAAAAAAAAAAAAAAATTTTGCATGTGTGTCTCTTGGGTGGCCGGTTCATCTGCCGGGATGGACGGGGTCGGCTGTCTGCTAACTTGATGCTATTTCATTGCATTAATGTTGATCTGGTATTTTGGTGAAATGATTTGTTATGCTGATACTGAATGAGGTATTAGCTGGTGTTGCTTTGGCGGTTTGATATCAATGGTATGGCGAGGGGCATGATGCTGAGTATTGGGTGTAGTAGTATGCTGGTTTTTGAATATGCTGAGTTAAAAACAGGGTGCCAAAGCCTCCAACTTGCTGTTGGGAGGATCTTGAAGATGGGAATGTGTATGCCCTCGGACTCTTAGGTTCTGATGTAGTCACTGCCATTGGTTGTTGAGTTTGGTATGGTAGTATGCTGGCATGGTTTTCGTGTTGGATTAGATGAAAATCAATGGTGTATCTCTTTATTCACTTGATGCTGCTGCTATGATCCGGAGCCGATGGCTTTGTTGGGAGGTAATGATGTTGCTCGATTTTTGGTGGCTAAGGTTGCCTGATTGTGCCTCCTCAGTATTCTTGAAATGGATTGCTGCTGCTTGTCGGGTCCCCCCTGATGCCATTCTAGTGCTGGATGTTGGGCTGATGTTGTTCACTACTCGGGTGTTGTTTAGGTGCTTAATATGTTGGCAGTGGTGCATTGTGGTAGATGTTCTGTTTTCCGTCTGTTTCTGCAACTGGCCCCGATTTAGGCTGTTGTGCATATGAAGAATTGTATCTGATTCTGGTGGATGAATTTAGGCTGTAGTCAGATTAGTACTGCCTGTTACTTTTAAATTCATTGATTATGGCTGTTGAAGACCTTCAGACGGTTTGGTTCATCGATGAGTAAGCTATCTGCTGATGGAAACCCGAGAAAGTCCTTGGTTTTCTATTATGTGCTGATCAATCAGTCCCACCTGTTTTGTTGAGTTATGTTTTGGTGCATCCTGTAAGCTGCTAAGGGGCCGAATTTCCCATTTGTTTCCCCTGGCCACTGAGTCACCATCCGTTTGTTTGGGTGAAATCTTTGATGACAGTGCAGAAGTGTTGCTGCTCTCTGGTATGGGGTCCCAACAGCTGTTGGTGTGATATTGGGTGATCTGCTTCTTGGTTGATGGGGCTATTAATTTGGTATCCGGAATAGTCAATGCTGCTGCTTAGTTTGCTCTCTCATGCTGCACTCCACAATCGCACTGCGGATGGGAGAGTATTTCCTGTTGCTGATGGTGATAGCGCTGGCTTGCATGGTCAACCATGCTGATGCAGGGTGCGCTGAGAAGGTGTGATGCTGAAGTGTTTTCTTTGCTTAGCTGCTCTAGTATGTGTTGCGATGCTGGTGCCGTTGTAGTGAACTGCCCTCTGTTCACTGAATTGCTCCATCTGATAGCTGCTGAATGAAGCTGTGTTTGGTTGCTGGTCCTGCCATGTTTGGATCCAGTTTGCCTGCATATTTGCCTGCTGGATTTTTGGTTATGCTGGTGGGTTTGGGTTTGCTGTCCGGCCATGTGCCTGCGGGGCGGCCTACGATGTTGGTTTGCTGGCCTGTACTGATGTTGGTTGGGCAATTTGATTACCTTGAATGCCGTTGGTTTTGCCCTGAAAATGCCGTTTTGCCTCCTGCTTGTGTATCTTTGGGATGCATTTGGGTATTCGGGAGCATTCTTTTGTAAAATGACATGTTCATTTTCTTTATTTTGGTTGATCGCTCCACATTGAGGTTTTTTTTGTGGACCTATCTGATATAATTGTCGCTCGGGGTATGTCCCAGCGTTTCTTTTGTTCCAACTCCAGGTCAAAAAACCTGGAGTTTCCTTTGTAATTTTTTCTCCCTTAAATCCAAAATACACACTTAATTACCAAAAAAAAAAAAAAAAAAATCTATCGGCCTTGAGGAGGTGAGACATCTTGTTGGGTGTGCGCCTCAGTCGAGGTCATCCCTTATACCCGACTCGAATAGGCTACAAGTTGGATATGAATGCTCCAATGTTGGGGCCCCGGCCCATGACATTCATGTCTTTTTTTTTTTTTTTTGGTAAGTAAGTATTTTGGATTATAGGGAGAAAAAATTACAAAATTAATGTTTTATCCCCAAGTACCTTGACTTGGATTTAAAACAAAAAAAGCTAGGGCATACCCCAAGCAAACGGTACAAAGAAAAACCAAAAAGACCTCTAAGAGGACTACACGTAACCAATAACAACAAAAGAAATCTGAAGAGACTCCTAAGCAAAAAAACCGGCTAAAAACAATCCAGCGTGTAATCCACGTCAGCATAGTTTCCAAACCGGCAAAACCAAATGCGTAAAGGCAAAGCATATCTAAGCACACGATCTCCAAACCAGCATAAGATCCTTTGCAAGCAAGATTTCCAGCCAACTCAACACCAGCAGCAGTGAGCGTGTTAGATTAGTAGATCATCAGCTGCAGCATCACAGCAGCTACCCGCAACACAGCCAGCACCTCCTGAATCACAAAAACAGCAGCTAGCCAGATTGCTTCAGCAACACATCCAGCAGCAGGACGAGATCCACAACCCATACATTAGAAGATCCACACAGCAGGGCATTAGCCCACGAGAAGGTCATCACAGTATCAGCCGCAATACACTAAACAGATTCAGCGTCCAACAAAACCATCAAAACCAGCAGCTTGTAACAAATGGCACCAGCAACTCAGAATAATTCAGGAGTGCTTCAAAGAGAGTAGAACAACGAAGAGAGGACCGCCCGTCCTTCAGAAGATTACAGCAACAGCAGCAAAACTCCAAACAAACTCAGCATCACTTAGCCGCACACAACACCTCATCATCAGCAACTTCAGCCATCACCAGCATCAGCAGAGGACAGGTCAGCCGCTCTTCACTGCAATCCAAGGCTCCTTCACCAGAAGCTACTCTTCACAGCAACTTCAGAAATAAAGCAGCCGAATTCCAATTCAAAGCCATAGCTACTTCACACAAGTACCAGTTACATCAATATATGCCTCCCACTTCAGCAGTCCAGTATACATGAGCATAAATCTGCTCCGAGATCAGCTTCAATCCAAAATGGACCACTTCAGCTATGGCTTCCATCATGTCTCCAAGTATACCAGCACAACGACAGCTCCCAACAGCATGAACAAAAGCAATATTAAGTGCATAAAAGCACACCAAACAGGCCAGCTAGGCCTCCAGCATTTGCAGCCTCAGAAAGCAGGGCATTAGCCCACATGAAGGTCATCACAGCATCAGCCGCAATCCACCAATTAGATTCAGCATCAACTGCAGTACACAATACCACTACAGGACAACAGAAGCAGCAGAAACTGCCCCAAGAAATCGGCATATACAGGATTGTGCATGAGAGGTCCGGTTTTTTGCAGCTTTACGCCGTCTCCCAGGCTTGTTCTGACTCCAGGTTGCTTCATTCGCGGTCTTAAGAGCAATACTGTGTAGCCCATCTAAAAAATCACACAGATTACCATTCAGGGATCCGGCCACTTTAAGGCCGAATTCAGCAAGGAAGACAGGAATCCAAAAACAACCTGCTCCTCTATTAGAGAGAAAGAGGCACTATGGGATTTAGAGGAATTAACCGTGAAAACTAATTGGAATGCCAACAAATAGGCTTCATTGGGAAACCCATTTTCCGCCACATTTGGGAAGACAGAGCGGAATTTACTAAAGTTTTCAACAGTAACATCCTGCCAGCACTTGTCCAGGAAGGCCTTAACAAGATTCGAATGCTCAGCGGGGGTGACTTGGAATAGTTGACGAGAACCGTCTGAGACCATGAGCTGCTGAAAAGCCAAATACAGCGGATCCTTCTCATCAGGAACCACATCATCTGAAACAGAAGGGGTCTGATTTACAATGGGAGGATTTGGAACCGCATCAACAAACCCTCCAGATGACATAATGGGATGATTTTCATCCAAGTGATCAAAAAGGCGAGGAGAAGCCCGACCAGCAGAATTAGACTCCAATCCATATTTCCGGGCAATCCGCACGATAGAATCCGGAGTAATTTCAGGATCAATTTCGACTGACAAATTCGGAATCGAAACCACCACATCACTTTCATCAGCAACCCCAGCAGCATGCATAGGCTGCTGAAAGGAAGCTGAAGCTGACAGCTCTTCAAGATCCGCACCACATTCCCCCAAACCAGGGATGGTCAAACAGTGCCCCTCAACAGAGCAATCAGACCTCATCAGAGATGGAGAGCTGCCAGGAGGATCAGATGGCTCAGCAGTGAGCAGATGAGCCCTATCCTCAGCAACATAGCCATCTAAAGCAACATCCTCAACAGCCCTCAATCCGTGCGAGATTCCAGAGTCAAGGTCCGGAGAAGGAAGCGGAATTTGAGACAACCCCAAATCAGCATTTCCCACCGATGAGTGGACAACACTCTCAGAGAGGGGTTCACAGTTCACCACCTCACAACCATCTCCAAGAACTCCAGCCACCGAAACAGATTGCAAATCAGGGAGCGCAAGCTGCCAAGGACCAAATGCTTGAATCCGGGCCACCAAGCCCAGTAGGGACGGCTTCAGTTAGAGGCCCTCCAAGTTGAACTGATAATTGGGAGGCCCCAGCATAAGAGCACTCAACCGAGCCTGCCGTAGCAGGACCAACTTCAGGAAGCTGGGGGGGCCGTGAAGAGACCAAATCCTCACTTACTGAGGATTCATCCCTGACAGAGCAAGACATCTGCAGAGCCTTAACAACCTTTCCAAGATCAAGAGAATTCTTGACCTTACTACCAGGGGGTCCCGCATCGAGATGCGGCCGGAGCTGAATAATGGCATTGTGGATGACTCTGGCCAATCCTCCGTAGAGAGCCCTCACAATCCATGGAGTCCTGGCCTTGTTTCGGATTGATATGACTCCATTGGCCTTGAAATTTTGCCTAAGAATAGGAGGCGTAAATCCTCTAAGAAGACGAGGAAAGTCCAGAGGCCTCAAAAGAATAACCCCCTTCTGCCGGTTTCTAATGATTAACATTGCATGCTGGAATGTGAGAGGACTCAATGGGGTAGTGAAAGCCCATGAAGTCTGAAATCTCATCAGGGCCCACGATTGTTCCGGTAGCTTTTTGAAAACACAATTCGAGCCTGTTACTGTAGCTTTCTCTCCCGTTTTGAATTCCTGCCCAGCCCGCCACCGTTCTCCCTGCCGGCGCCCATGGCGCCGGTCGACTCTTCTCCTTCCCCTTCGTTGGGCTCCGCCGTTCCGCTCTCCCCTGTCCTCCTTCCTCCCCAAACCAGCATAAGATCCTTTGCAAGCAAGATTTCCAGCCAACTCAACACCAGCAGCAGTGAGCGTGTTAGATTAGTAGATCATCAGCTGCAGCATCACAGCAGCTACCCGCAACACAGCCAGCACCTCCTGAATCACAAAAACAGCAGCTAGCCAGATTGCTTCAGCAACACATCCAGCAGCAGGACGAGATCCACAACCCATACATCAGAAGATCCACACAGCAGGGCATTAGCCCACGAGAAGGTCATCACAGTATCAGCCGCAATACACTAAACAGATTCAGCGTCCAACAAAACCATCAAAACCAGCAGCTTGTAACAAATGGCACCAGCAACTCAGAATAATTCAGGAGTGCTTCAAAGAGAGTAGAACAACGAAGAGAGGACTGCCCGTCCTTCAGAAGATTACAGCAACAGCAGCAAAACTCCAAACAAACTCAGCATCACTTAGCCGCACACAACACCTCATCATCAGCAACTTCAGCCATCACCAGCATCAGCAGAGGACAGGTCAGCCGCTCTTCACTGCAATCCAAGGCTCCTTCACCAGAAGCTACTCTTCACAGCAACTTCAGAAATAAAGCAGCCGAATTCCAATTCAAAGCCATAGCTACTTCACACAAGTACCAGTTACATCAATATATGCCTCCCACTTCAGCAGTCCAGTATACATGAGCATAAATCTGCTCCGAGATCAGCTTCAATCCAAAATGGACCACTTCAGCTATGGCTTCCATCATGTCTCCAAGTATACCAGCACAACGACAGCTCCCAACAGCATGAACAAAAGCAATATTAAGTGCATAAAAGCACACCAAACAGGCCAGCTAGGCCTCCAGCATTTGCAGCCTCAGAAAGCAGGGCATTAGCCCACATGAAGGTCATCACAGCATCAGCCGCAATCCACCAATTAGATTCAGCATCAACTGCAGTACACAATACCACTACAGGACAACAGAAGCAGCAGAAACTGCCCCAAGAAATCGGCATATACAGGATTGTGCATGAGAGGTCCGGTTTTTTGCAGCTTTACGCCGTCTCCCAGGCTTGTTCTGACTCCAGGTTGCTTCATTCGCGGTCTTAAGAGCAATACTGTGTAGCCCATCTAAAAAATCACACAGATTACCATTCAGGGGATCCGGCCACTTTAAGGCCGAATTCAGCAAGGAAGACAGGAATCCAAAAACAACCTGCTCCTCTATTAGAGAGAAAGAGGCACTATGGGATTTAGAGGAATTAACCGTGAAAACTAATTGGAATGCCAACAAATAGGCTTCATTGGGAAACCCATTTTCCGCCACATTTGGGAAGACAGAGCGGAATTTACTAAAGTTTTCAACAGTAACATCCTGCCAGCACTTGTCCAGGAAGGCCTTAACAAGATTCGAATGCTCAGCGGGGGTGACTTGGAATAGTTGACGAGAACCGTCTGAGACCATGAGCTGCTGAAAAGCCAAATACAGCGGATCCTTCTCATCAGGAACCACATCATCTGAAACAGAAGGGGTCTGATTTACAATGGGAGGATTTGGAACCGCATCAACAAACCCTCCAGATGACATAATGGGATGATTTTCATCCAAGTGATCAAAAAGGCGAGGAGAAGCCCGACCAGCAGAATTAGACTCCAATCCATATTTCCGGGCAATCCGCACGATAGAATCGGAGTAATTTCAGGATCAATTTCGACTGACAAATTCGAATCGAAACCACCACATCACTTTCATCAGCAACCCCAGCAGCATGCATAGGCTGCTGAAAGGAAGCTGAAGCTGACAGCTCTTCAAGATCCGCACCACATTCCCCAAACCAGGGATGGTCAAACAGTGCCCCTCAACAGAGCAATCAGACCTCATCAGAGATGGAGAGCTGCCAGGAGGATCAGATGGCTCAGCAGTGAGCAGATGAGCCCTATCCTCAGCAACATAGCCATCTAAAGCAACATCCTCAACAGCCCTCAATCCGTGCGAGATTCCAGAGTCAAGGTCCGGAGAAGGAAGCGGAATTTGAGACAACCCCAAATCAGCATTTCCCACCGATGAGTGGACAACACTCTCAGAGAGGGGTTCACAGTTCACCACCTCACAACCATCTCCAAGAACTCCAGCCACCGAAACAGATTGCAAATCAGGGAGCGCAAGCTGCCAAGGACCAAATGCTTCGAATCCGGGCCACCAAGCCCAGTAGGGACGGCTTCAGTTAGAGGCCCTCCAAGTTGAACTGATAATTGGGAGGCCCCAGCATAAGAGCACTCAACCGAGCCTGCCTTAGCAGGACCAACTTCAGGAAGCTGGGGGGGCCGTGAAGAGACCAAATCCTCACTTACTGAGGATTCATCCCTGACAGAGCAAGACATCTGCAGAGCCTTAACAGCCTTTCCAAGATCAAGAGAATTCTCGACCTTACTACCAGGGGGTCCCGCATCGAGATGCAGCCGGAGCTGAATAATGGCATTGTGGATGACTCTGGCCAATCCTCCTTAGAGAGCCCTCACAATCCATGGAGTCCTGGCCTTGTTTCGGATTGATATGACTCCATTGGCCTTGAAATTTTGCCTAAGAATAGGAGGCGTAAATCCTCTAAGAAGACGAGGAAAGTCCAGAGGCCTCAAAAGAATAACCCCCTTCTGCCGGTTTCTAATGATTAACATTGCATGCTGGAATGTGAGAGGACTCAATGGGGTAGTGAAAGCCCATGAAGTCTGAAATCTCATCAGGGCCCACGATTGTTCCGGTAGCTTTTTGAAAACACAATTCGAGCCTGTTACTGTAGCTTTCTCTCCCGTTTTGAATTCCTGCCCAGCCCGCCACCGTTCTCCCTGCCGGCGCCCATGGCGCCGGTCGACTCTTCTCCTTCCCCTTCGTTGGGCTCCGCCGTTCCGCTCTCCCCTGTCCTCCTTCCTCCCCTCTCTGCCTATCCTTCGCCCCCCTTCCACACTCGGCCCGCCACCCCGTGGCCTCACGACACCCCTAATCCTCCTGCCTCCTCCTCTCCCTCCTCCCCATCGTCCGCCATTGAATTCCCTCCCCTGTCCGCCGCCTCAAATCGCCGTCGTTCAAGGAGAGGGTCTGGAGCTTCCTTCCCTACTGTTGCCCCGTCGACCTCTGCTTTTCCCTTTCCAAACCCCTCTCCCCCTCCCTCCTCATCAGTCGCCCAAAATTTGGGTCCCCTGATTCCCAGCCCCCTCTCGCCTCCCCCTGTTGGCTTCGATCGACTTGGGCTTGGACGCTCTTGCTTCGGTCGGGCCCTTTTCACCGTTGGCCCCCCCGTCTCTCGCCGATTCTCTCCCCGTCGTCGAGATGCCCTGCCTCCTGTCGACCGATTCCGTTTGGGATGGGGATGTGAACCTTCCAAATCAACTCCATTGCCATGTCGGTCCCTCATCTGGCGCCCCTATGTCCCCTGCTGGGTTGCCTCTCGGCGTGAATGGTTGTTTGCCAGTAGCGAGTCTGTCTGCTTCCCTGCTGTCTTCTTCCAATTTGCTGGCCGATGCTTCCCTAAAACCTGGTTCTGATGGTTTGCTTATGGACCCCCCTCAGAATTCTAGTCCCCTGGCCTTGCCCTGTGCTGATTCTTCCCCCTCTACTGTTTCTACTGTCTCCTGCCCGCCAGGCACCTCATGGTCCTCCGTTGTTGTGAAAAGGGCTCTTGGAGGTAAGTGTTCCCTTAAATTCTTTCCACCAAATATTTCAGATTCGGATAATATCATTTTATCCCCCCCCGAGGTTACCAAACAGGGGGAGGACATGTGTAGTCCAACCCTTGTTGGATATTTTGTTGGCAACCCGGTTCACTTCAATGTGGTCAACTATATCACCATGAAAATTTGGAAGCGATTTGAGCTACAACATGTGGCTTGTAACGAATCGGGGTTTTACTTCTTTCGTTTTTCATCTACTTCCATGCTTGAAAAATGCTTGGCTTATGGCACGTGGACGATCGCTGGTCATCCGTTTTTCCTTAAACATTGGTGGCCTGGTATGATTCTGTCCTGGGAGGAACACAAATCTTTCCCTACCTGGATCACAATATCTGGGATCCCGGTTGAATACTGGACCCCGCTAGGTTTAAGCTGGATCGCGAGTGCGGTTGGTAAACCACTCTTTTTAGATCCGGTCACTGAAAAGCTTCAGCGGTTGGGCTTCGCCAGGGTATGTGTCGAATTAGGGGTCAATGCCCCTAGACCAAATTCTGTGAATATTCGGACAAAAGGAGGCCCCGGTGAACTAAATGAACATCTCTGTGAAATCAAAATTGAGTACCTTCATACGCCGTTGCGCAAGGGCGGTCCCGCCTCGCGCAGGTCTTCGAATCAACCAAACAAACCTTCTTGGGTTCCCAAGAAGGATGTCCCTCATCGGGTCTTACCCTCATCCTCTGGTCCATCTAGGTCGCCTTCCCGAATAAAAAATCCTGTTGTGGCTACCCCCACGTCCATTGATATCGTCCCTAAAGCCATTACGACCTCTATCTCGTTTATGGCCTTACAAGTGGATGACACAAATGAATTGTCTGAATGCCCCACCCTGGTTTCGTCTGCCCTGCCCCTGGGATGTGATCAAGTCCCTCCTCCTAGTCACGAGGGTCTTGCCGCTGATGAGGCGCGCATCTCGGTCCTAGCCGACCCGGCTCTGCCAAATGCCCATGACGGTGTCGTCTCGTCTAGTCTTCTACCCTCCTCACCTCCCCCTCCTGGGCCTGGTTGTCCAAACCGTGATTTGGAGCATCCCGGTTCGCTCCCTACGAAGCTTGAAAGGGCTCCCTCAGCCCCTGAAGTGACTGAAGTGATCAATTCGTGTCCTTCTTCCATTACAGACCCGCCGGATGGCACCAAACATTGTACTGCCATGACGGGCGCCCATGGCTGCTTGTCAAATGGTGGCCCCCCAACCAACATTGGGGCCCGTGCTACTCCTCGTAGAAATAAAAAAACTCGGGGGGTTAATAATCCGTCCCCCCTTTCAACCTTATCCCATGACTAACATTGCCTGTTGGAATGTGAGGGGAATTAATGGGAGTGTAAAAGCCCACGAAGTCTGCAACTTCATTTCCACCCATAGGTGTAGTATCGTTGGCTTAGTGGAGACCAAGGTTGCGGAGAGAAACTCTGTGGCTATCTCGACTAGAATCAAACCAGCCTGGTCTTGGTTTATGAACTACTCTGCGTGCTCTGGTGGTCGTATTTGGGTGGGCTGGGACCCCAATCTGATCTCATGCACCATTCTTTCCTCCGAGGACCAGGTTGTTCATCTTGATGTCCTGCTCCTTCAGGAGAATACCCGCTGCATTCTGTCCTTTATTTATGGTGCTAACTCAGAAATTTCCCGTAGGCTTCTATGGGATAGCCTTCGCGCGGTATCTAACCATCCGGGTGACCTCCCTTGGGCGGCCCTCGGGGATTTCAATGCTATCCGATACCCGTCCGAGGCTCTGGGTGGGATTTGGCACAACAAAAGCTCTATCGAGCTTGAAAAATGTCTTAGAGATTGCGATCTCAACGATGTGAGTCATGAAGGCATGCACTATACCTGGAATGATGGGCGTGACTCTTCCCTTCGCATCCACAGAAAGCTTGACCGCGTTGTAGCCAATGGGTCTTGGTTTGACAAATTTCGTAGAGCTAAAGCCCTCTTTCCCTCCCAGACTCTCGACCACTCGGCCTGCATTCTCTTCCCTATCATGATCCTCCCGGGAAAACACGGCAGTTTTCGGTTCAATAATTTCCTTACCCAATCCCCGAATTTTCTCCCTTTGGTTGTTGATGCCTGGTCGGATGACATCAATGGTACTCCAATGTTCAAACTTGTGTCCAAACTTAAGCGGTAAAAACTTCTCTCGAAAATGCTAAACGTCCATGAAGGTGATGTGCACGGAGGTCCTTCGTACTAGGGAGAAGCTTGATATGATCCAATGTCAAACTCCCTCTAGAATTGGGAACTCTATTGAGGAACGTCGTTGCAAGGACGCTTACCATGCTTTGCTCTTGCTAAGGAAGCCGACCTTACTAGGCAAAAAGCTAAGATAAGGTGGCTCAAGGAGGGTGATCAATGCAATAAATTCTTTTTAAGATCAGAATGGCAATAATAATAAGAATCGGATTTATTCCCTCCTTGATCAAGACGGGAATCCTATTAGTGGTGTTGAAAACGTTCAGAATCTTATCGTGGACCATTTTAGAAAGGCGCTCGGGTCTGGCCGGACGTACGGATCGGCTGATGCGGCCAGGCTTCAGCCTTACATCCTTCATACTGTGCCTACTTCTCTTATGGACCCTCTTGTGGCCCCGGTCTGCGACGATGAGATCCGCAAAGTGATTTTTTCCATAGGCGACTATCGGGCTCCTGGGCCTGATGGTTTCAGCTCCCATTTTTTTAAGGAGTCGTGGGACACCATTGGCCCATCTGTTTGTGAAGCCGTTCGTGACTTTTTTAATCATGGAAAGCTTCTCAAGCAAATAAACTCGGCGATTATCAGCCGATCCCAAAATCCAATCTCCTCGGGTGGTCACTGATTTTCGTCCCATTTCATGTCAGAATGTCATTTACAAAGTCATCTCGAAGATCATTGCAAATCGTCTAAAGATGACTTTACCTCATCTTGTCGATAAGTGCCAAACGGCTTTTGTGGTCAAGGCCAAATCAGTGACAACATTCTCCTGGCCCAAGAGTTTCTCCACAAGTATCACCTTGGTCATGACCCGCCACGATGCACTATGAAAATTGACCTCATGAAAGCCTATGATTCTGTTCATTGGGATTTCATTATCAATGTCCTGACCATCATGAATTTTCCGCCCGTAATGATTAACTGGATTAAGGAATGCATTACCACCCCATCGTACTCTGTAAATATTAATGGTAAAGCGGTTGGGTTTTTCAAAGGGGGTAAGGGGCTTCGCCAAGGTGACCCCATTTCTCCTTACCTTTTTGTCCTGGCGATGGAGGTTTTGAACGGGATTATTGTTTCCAAGACTCGAAGGAACAAAAATTTCAAATTCCATTGGAAGTGTGAAGCGACCAATACTGTCATGCTTGCCTTCGCCGATGACCTGCTCCTTTTCTCTCATGCTGATGTCCACTCTATCCGTATCCTTAAGGATTGTCTTGAGGAGTTTTATTGGTTTTCTGGCCTGTCAGCTAACACAAACAAGAGTGAGGTTTTCCTTTGCTCTAAAGACCAATCCCTTAATCAGATTATTGCTGACGCCCTGGGATTCAAAGTTGGATCCCTCCCCATTAGATACCTTGGCGTTCCTCTAATATCAACCAGGCTATCCATTAGGGACTGTCAGGCCCTCACTGAGAAAATTACTTGCCGCATCAAATCTTGGAAAAACAGATGGCTATCCTTTGGGGGTCGCCTTCAATTGGTGAACTCGATTCTCTCTTCGATTCACCTCTATTGGGCTTCTATCTTCATCTTACCCAAATCTATTCTTAACCAAATCGACTGCATTTTGAGGCGTTTTCTCTGGAATGGCCCTACGGACGGAAAGGCTAATGCAAAAGTGACCTGGACCGACCTTTGCTACCCTAAGAGTGAAGGTGGGTTGGGGCTTAAGAACTTGCAGGCACAAAATAAAGCTCTCATCTGCAAGCTTCTTTGGCGTATCATATCTAAAGACCCCGAATCAGCTTGGTCTTCTTGGATCCACAAGTCTAGAATCAAGGACCGGTGCATTTGGACCCTCAAGGTCCCTGATTCTTCCCCTTGGAGCTGGAGGAAGATTATAAAACTTCGTCCGTTTATGTGTTCCCATACTATAAAGATCATTGGTGATGGCGTTGACTCCTTCATTTGGCATGACAATTGGCACCCTGACGGCCCGCTCTCTAGGATTTGCACGGATCGCATTCGTATGGTCACTGGTCTTCCCGGGGACAGCAAGCTTTATCAGATAATCAAAGATGACCAGTGGGTCTGGCCTAATCCCTTTGATCAGGAGGTTTCTCGTCTCGCCACAAACATGCCCCATTATCTGCCAACCAATGTGCATAAGGACTCCTTGAGATGGGCTGGGAGCCCTAATGGCGTTTTTTCGTCTAAGTCTGCATACCTCCTTCTTCACCCACCCAAACCGAAGCTGAGCTGGACAAACCTTGTTTGGGGTTCTTTACATATCCCTGCCCACTCATTCACCCTTTGGTTGGCAATAAAAGGCCGGCTCACTACCGCTGACCGTGTCCACAGTGCTCACAACCTATCCCTCACTTGCTCTCTTTGTGATGGAGATGCTGAAAACCATGACCATCTCTTTTTCTCTTGCCCTTTCTCCTCCTCCGTGTGGACCTCTATCCAACGGATCGCTGGCATTCACTGGCCTTACTCCTCTTGGTCCCAAAATGTTGATTGGGCTGCGCAAATGTGGAAAGGCAAGAACCTCATTGCCCTTTCCAAGCGGATCTCTCTGGCGGCCACTGTTTATTACATTTGGAGAGAACGTAATAATCGTGTTTTTGAAAAATCATCCCACCAGGATGCCTCCCAGATCTCCTTCCAGATCTCGAACGTTGTTCGCACTAAGTTGAAGACTTCCTTGCCTGCTGTTGGTTATCCTAACCAAATGCTGGTTAGGCGTTGGAATTTATAAAAAAAAAAAAAGTCTTGTCCTTTCTGCCGCTGCTGGCCTTTTTGGCCCGGAGGGCTGTGTTTGGGGTAAAAAATAAAAAATAAAAAAAAATAAAAATAAAAAAAAAATAAAAATAAAAAATAAATAAAAAATAAATAAAAAATAAAAAAATAAAAAAATTATTATCCTGGCCCTGTGCTTCTGCCGTGGGGTTCTGGCTTTATCATTTTCCCCCACTTGTAAATTCTGTAACACTGTGTTGTCTGGTACTTATGTTTTTTTGGGTATAACATGGAGTGCTGGATTTACTTTCGTACATGATGTGGTGGCTGATGGTTCTGATTACTTCTGATGGTGTGATTTGGATTGAGCTTCTGGTCTAGACTGTTGTCTCCCCCTTGGATGAGACCTTGTGGTTCGGCTGTGTCTGCTGTGGGGCCCTGGGCTTGCAAACGTTGATGATTGGAGTATCTTGAAGGCTTGAAATCCCTGTCCTGTGGAGCAGCTTCAGCTGGTTTCTGTTTTTTCTGTGGAAATGATGGGCATGAGTCTGCTACTGGCCTTTTGCCTGCTGATGCCATCACGTTGCTGTTGTATTTAGTCCTCTTGCTGCTGGTGGCTACTGGACCATTGCACTGGTGCTGATTGGTGTGGGCGTTGGAATCCATGAGTGAGCTGTCCTTGGTGTACTGCCCGACTGTTGTTTATGGGTGCTGTTGTGCTGTGGCCGGAAGTTGAGGTCCTGGCTCTGAATGCAAATTTTTGCCGATGATGATTGTTGCTAGATTTGCTGCTGAAGCATGCTGCTGCACCGAGTGTAGTATGCTGCTGATGTGCTGCTGTTTGCTGCTGTTTTTAATGTGCAGCTGTTGCGTGCTTGATGCTGCATTGTCCTCCTTGCTGCTGGAAGTCTAGGATGCTATGGGTTGCCGGCAGATCAGCTCTGCTATCATTTTGATGCTGCGAGATGATCGCTGCTGCTTTCTTGGTTGTGATTGATCTTAAAATGGAATGTCCTGATGGTTTGGTGCATCTGAAATGGACACCGGGTTTGTAACTGCTGAAGGATATGGTTTGTCTGGTTGTTGAACCGTTTGCTACACTGTGCTGATATGATGGGGCAGTGAAGTTGATGAATTTTTTTTGGGGTTGCTCTCTGTGGTTTGGCACTGATCTCATTCGTTTCACTTGGTTACTGGACATATTAGAATGTTGCACTGTTCTTTTAGTGAACTCTGCCTTTGGGTGCTTTGCAGTGAAGGCAGTTATACCTGGTGCAGTTTTTTTTTTTTTCGCGCTTGCTGATGTATTGGAAGCTTTAAGTTGCTGCTGCTGTCATTATCTTCATGGTGGCTTGTGCTGAGGATGGACTGCTTGTGATGGTGTTTGTTTCCATTGCTGGGCTGTTTTTTAAATGAGAAGGCCGTCGACTTTGCAAAATGTTGATGCTTGTGTATTGGGCTGCTGAAGCTTGTCGATTTCTTCTGTTTTTGTGGAGTGGATGTACTGGATTGTTGCTGCATGTGGTTGGGTGCAGGATGGAGTTTCTTGCTGTGTTTGTTGGCTGTTTATTTGGAATTTGGCCTGCAACATCCTCTGTTGGTGTGATCACTGGATGTGCTGTGATGGCTCCTGCGGTCCTGGCCTGGATGCTCATTTTCCTTGGCTGCTGAAGTTCATTGCTTGAATTTTCTTCATCAGTGCTGCTGTTGTTGATTTGATACTGAATCTCAGCTTGCTTGTGCTCCCCTATTAATCTATTGATGGATGGCAATTTGATGCCATTTGTTGATGTTGGGGGTACAGCATCGCTGGGGGTGCTCTCGGGTTTGCTGGAACTCCTGGAATTCAGGGTTAAATCTAGATTTATCTGATCTGGGCTGGGATTTTGAAGTTGTTATCGATTAAGCTGTCCGGATGCTGCTGTGGTTGCTGATTCAGTTGGTGCCAGCTGCCTGTTTTCTCTTGGGGTTGCTAAATGTGTTGCTGAAACCTTGGCTCCAGATTTCTGCACTGTTAATGCTGCTGCTGTTTCTCCTCTAGTCTTTGATAGCTGGATCGGTATCACTCGCTCAATTGCTGCTCGCACCGGATCTGTTGTTGGCGGGTATTGCTGTACGGTAATTGCCCTGCTGGCCCTGTGTGACTGAAGCTGATCCTGATGTAGGAATTTTTGGATGCTGCTGGCCCTGCCGTCTCGCCTCATTTCGTGGTGCATATTGGTTGTTGGTAGTATGCTTTTGTAATTGACAATTTCATTTTCTCTATTTTGTTTTGATCGTTCCTCTTAGAGGTTTCTTGTGGATTTATCTCGATGTACTGCCGCAAGGGTATGCCTAGCGTTTTTGTCTAACTCCAAGTCAAAAAAAAAAAAAAAAACTTGGAGTTATAACATTATGCTTTGTAATTTTTTTCTCCCATAAATCCAAAATACACACTTACTTACCAAAAAAAAAAAAAGCCCACGATTGTTCCATTATTGGCCTGGTTGAAACTAAAGTTGCAGAGAATAATGCGGCCTCTATCTCTGATAGGATTAATCCTCATTGGATGTGGTCCATGAACTATTCCACCTCCTCTGTTGGGAGGATTTGGGTGGGATGGGACCCAACAAAGGTGGATGTTAAAGTTATTTCCAAGGATGACCAGGTTATCCATACCGATGTGTCTTTCCTTGGAGATAACGCTCAGTGCCTCCTATCTTTCGTGTATGGTGCTTACTTTGAGGGTCCTAGAAAACTCCTTTAGCTAAGCCTTAGGAGCCATTCGGGCCTCTCCAGTGATGTACCCTGGGCTGTCCTTGGCGACTTCAATGTTATTCGCTCGGCGTCTGAGGTCCTGGGAGGATCCTGGCACCATAAAAGTGCCACTGACATTAATGATTGCTTTAGAGACTGTGACCTTAAAGATGTCAGTCATGAAGGCCAATTCTTCACCTGGAACGATGGTCGCGATCCCACTACTCGTATCTTCTGGAAATTAGATAGAGTGGTCGCGAACGGTTCGTGGTTTAATCTTTTTAGAAGATCTAAAACAGTTTTCCCACCAGCTAGGCTATCTGATCACTCCCCATGCATTCTTCTCCCTACTGGCTAGGTTGCCCGTAACCGCGGCATGTTCCATTTTAATAACTTTCTCACAAACTCCCCAAATTTCCTTTCTCTGGTACTCCGATGTTTAAGCTTGTGTCTTCTCTTAAACAGGTGAAGAGTGTGCTCAAAAATCTTAACGTTCAAAACGGGGATGTTCATGAAGAGGTTGTACGTACCCGAAAATGCCTGGATGAGGTCCAATTCATGAACATCCCTCACACAAGGAATTGTGGCCTGGAGCGACATTGTAAGGCTGCCTATTATTCTGCTATGGCTAAGGAGGCAGACTTTCTCCGCCAAAAAGCCAAGATCAAATGGTTCAAAGAGGGCGACCAATGCACAAAATTCTTTTTCAAGACCGTTAGTGGGAACAATAACCGGAATAGGATTATATCCCTCCTTGATGAGTCGGGTAACCCTACTAACGGTACGGAGGAGCTTCATAATCTTATTGAAGGCCATTTCAAAAAAGCATTGGGATGTGGTCGATCCCATGGGACGGCGAAGGCAAACCGGCTTCGTCCCCACATCTTAAACACTGTCCCTGTCTCATTAACTGAACCCTTTGTTAGGGTGGTTAGTGAGGTGGAAATCCGCTCTGCGATCTTCTCCATTGGTGATGATAGAGCCCCTGGTCCTGATGGTTTTACTTCGAAATTCTTTAAGGACTCTTGGGAGATTACGGGCCCTACGGTTTCTGAAGCAATCCATGACTTCTTTAATCATGGAAAGCTCCTTAAACAGCTGAACACCACCTTGATCAGCCTTATTCCCATGGTCCAGTCCCCTCGGTCGGTTTCAGACTACCGCCCGATTTTCTGTTGCAATGTCATTTATAAAGTGATATCTAAAATTCTTGCTAACAGAATCAAGACCACTCTTCCCTTCCTTGTCGACAGATGCCAAACGGCCTTTGTGGAGGGGAGGCAGATTAGTGATAATATCCTTTTAGCTTTTTTTTTTTTTTTTGGTAAGTAAGTATTTTGGATTATAGGGAGAAAAATTTACAAAAACTATGTTTTATCTCCAAGTATTTTGACTAGGAAAAAAACACAATAAGCTAGGGCATACCCCGAGCAAACGGTACAACATATTATACCAAAAGAGCCTCTAAGAGGACAACATTCAACTGAAACACAACAAAAATTGAAACACTAGAACTGAAACAAAATTCAGGATAGCATCCGCCACATTTTTCAGCATTTTAGCAAAGTTCAAGATAGGGCACAGCACAGGCCCCAGATCGCCCACACCAAATGCAGAATACCAACAGCAACGGTGAAGCCAGCAGCCGAACCCCAACAGCAATCAGCTCTTCAGCATCATGCTGAAACCACAGCGTGGTAATTCTAATGGCAGCAACCAGAATTTGCAAGCGGGAGGGCTTCAGCAAAAGCTTCAGCAGCTCTACATCACCCTTCAGCAGTGAATCTTGGTGTTGCCAGCAACTAGCATTCTGCAGATATTCAGCATCAACCGAAGTGGAGTTCCAAATCATCATAGGCCAATCCAGCTGCTTTTGATGAACCAAAGCCTGAGAACCAGGCGCACCATCCATCAGCAGAGTGGAACTACCAATAGCAAAGCAGTTCAGCCACCTCACAATAGCATCCCATGAAAGTGTAAGTTAAACCAACCACAACCTGACCAAGCAGCCAATTCGTCCACAGCTTCAGATCCACGAAGACCTCAGCAGAAGACAAGATCAGCAACTCAGGAGCAGAGCCAACAGCATCAAACAATGCTGGGACCACAGCAACGCATCAGCATCAAACATTCATCAGCTTGCCAAAACAGCAAGAGGACGAATGGATCAGCTCAGCAAACCCGAAGCATAAAATTCACCGTTGCATCAGAAATGCAGCAACCGAAATTCCTTCAGCACAAGGAAACAAAGAGATCGAGACAGTAGTATAATCCAAAGTTCCACAATCCCATTCGGCCGCAGCAATAGCATCAATAAAAGCCAGAGGAGGCATGTACAGACCATTGCAGCAAACAATAGATCATATGATTCAAAATTGTTGCAAAGCAACAACTTCAACAAACTGGCTGAATTAGCCCGACACAAGCAATCCAATGGATTGCAACACAATCACCACAATAAAGCAGCAATCAGGCAGGGCATCACCTCAAACAAGAGGAGCATTCAGCAACCAACGGGAACCACGGCCAGCTGCTCAGCCCTCAGCCGGAGTTTCCAAATCCATAAGCACACGGGCTCCCCCAACCCAATCAATAAATGGGAAAAACAGCCAGAGAGTAAGAGCAACACCAAGGTACATTCGGCTGCATCACTACCTACGAGATGAGACAACAGCCCACAGGAAAATTGTTGCCAAGCAACAACTTCAACAAACTGGCTGAATTAGCCAGACACAAGCATTCCAATGGAATGCAACACAATCACCACAATAAAGCAGCAATCAGGCAGGGCATCACCTCAATCAAGAAGAGCATTCAGCAACCAAAAGGGACCACAGCCAGCTGCTCTGCCCTCAGCCGGAGGTTCCCAATCTAAATGGGGAATACAGCCAGAGCAATTAGAGCAACACCAGGGAACATTCGGCTGCATCACTTCCTTCGAGATGAGACAACAGCCCACAAGCAGACTCAGCCTCCAGAGAGCAGCCACAAAACCATGGACCGCAATACAGACAGACAAGGCCAGCAATGGATGCAACACGGGCCAGCAGATCTCCAGGCCACAAAGGAATCAAGAAGGAAATTTAGCCTCCAAAAAAATCCACAACTAGTTACCACCATAGGACTTTCGGCAGCATCACTTCCTCCAAGATGAGACAGCAGCCCGCAGAGAGCCGCAACTCCTACACAGTATCTTCTGCCAAGAACAGAAGGAAAATGGCAGCTGGACAGGCCAAGCCTAATCCAACACCCAAAGAGGTTCACCAGCATCCGACCAGAGCCTTGCCAACTCAACCGAACACCACCATAGAGATCCAAATCCAAGCAGGACGATCCCCCAACCCGTCCTCCTGGAAAGAAACTCAAAGGCAGAGGCACCATAGAGTCAGCAAGACAACAAAGTCAATTGTGGCAGAACCAGAGAGCTTCATAAGTGCCCAATCAAGCTTCAGACAGCTTCACCGAAATCCAAAATCCAGTTGACTAGATAAAACTCAGGAAGCCAGAGGAAGCAGCTCCCGAAGCCAGACATCTGAGAGAGACCAGCATTCGCAGAAGGTTCAGAGGCATCCAACAGGTCCACGGCTGGCACTTCAGATCCACTGCCAAGCAACACCAAACCAGCGCATCACGGCATCCCCCAAAACCGCCCACCAGATGGAAACGCCCAGGCAACGACACCTCAGAGCCAGCAACCAGACCTTCGAAAGCCCATCCCAAACTGAATGTTCGAGGCGAAACAAAACTAACCCTAGGCGCAAATCGGGGATAAAAAGAAGCGCGCTGGAGAGAGATGCGAGGGCTCAAAGGACGAGCGCCATCGCACTCTCAGAGGCCATAGGACCCCAGCCACGAAATCTTCAACCGAAGGAGAGCCTTCGCCCCAAATCAGAAAACGAGAGGGGAAATCCAAGCTCGCAGGAAACTTCAAAAGTTTCGATGGCGCCGAGACCGACAACCCATAGAATGGAGACGGAAGGGTGAAGACGGAAAGCCGGGTGAGGGTGGGGGGCCGGGCAAGAATCCGGGAGGCCGGCCATGGCAGGCACCGGAGCCGCCGGCACCCAAGACGGGACCGCCGAGGACGACGCCGGGCAGATTCAAAATTCAAAACGAATTTTGAAATGAAGAGAGAAGCGAGAGCTTCTCTCTCTAGCCCTACCAGCCAACGAGTCATTCGCTCTCAACTTTAAATAGGCAGACTCATCATTCTTCAGCTCCTTTTAGCTCAGGAGCTCCTGCATAAGTATCATCTTGGATCTGACCCTCGTAGATGTACTATGAAGGTCGATCTAATGAAAGCTTATGACTCTGTCTATTGGGATTTTATTATCAATATTCTGACCCTCATGAAGTTTCCCCCACAAATGGTTAATTGGATCAGCCAGTGCATTACTACTCCAATGTATTCACACAACATCAATGGGGAGGTTGTTGGCTTCTTCAAAGGTGGTAAAGGTCTCCGCCAAGGGAATCCGCTTTCTCCCTATTTATTTGTCCTTGTGATGGAAGTTCTAAATGACATTATTGAGGTCAAGGCTAGGTGGGATAAAAATTTTAAATTTTATTGGAAATGTGCCGAGACACAGATTGTTATGCCTGCCTTTGCTGATGACCTCCTTCTCTTCTCCCAGGCTGATTCCCAATCAATCCAGATCCTGAAGGAATGCCTTGATGAATTCCATGCTACCTCTGGGCTATCTGCTAACCCGAAGAAGAGCGAAATCTTCATCTGTTCCAAGGATGTTTCTCTTAACCAGGACATTGCTGCTATCACGGGATTTAAAGTGGGCAAGCTTCCAATAAGATACCTGGGGGTCCCATTGATCACCTCCAGGCTATCGGTTTCTGATTGCAAATCTCTCACAGACAGAATCACCAAAAGATCACTTCATGGAAAAGTAGATGGCTCTCCTTTGGTGGGCAGCTACAACTCATTGCCTCCATCCTCTCGTCTATCCACCTCTACTGGGCCTCTCTCTTTATTTTACCCAAAACCATCCTTAAAGCAATTGATGGCATTTTGCGGCGTTTCCTTCGGAATGGTTCCTCTGAAGGCAAAGCTAGTGCTAAAGTTGCATGGAATGACATATGCTCCCCTAAGTCGGAAGGTGGGCTGGGTATCAAGAACCTTTTGGATCAAAATAAGGCTCTCAATTGTAAGCTTCTATGGTGTCTTTTAAATAAAGACCCGAATTCGGCTTGGTCCTCTTAGATTAATAAAAACAGAATCAAAAACCGATGCATCTGGACCTTGAAAATCTCAACATCTGCCCCTTGGAGCTGGCGCAAGATTATGAAACTGAGGCCTTTCATGCGCGCCTATTCTGTCAAGGTCATTGGGGATGGTTCTGACACCTTCCTCTGGCATGACATCTGGCACCCCCTTGGTCCTCTGAGCAAGGTGAGTACTGATCGTACTTGGCTTGTTTCGGGTTTGCACCGGGATGTTAAGGTTGAAGCTATAATTAGGAATAATGGCTGGCTTTGGCTTAACCCTTTTGACACCGAGGTATCCCACCTTGCCATGAATATGCTGGAAAATCCTCCCCGTAGTAACCAAAAAGACTCAATAAGGTGGATTGGGAATGTCATGGGCAAATTCACGACTGAATCTGCATATCATCTCATCCATCCTCCCAAACCTAAGGTTAATTGGGCTCTTTTGGTGTGGGGTCCATCACATATCCCGTCCCACGCTTTTACCCTTTGGCTTACCATTAAAGGTAGACTGAATACCATAGACCGCCTCCATTATATCCCAAACTTATCTCCCCGCTGCTCACTCTGTAACTCTGGAAATGAAGACCTTGGCCACCTGTTCTTTTCTTGCCAATTCTCCAGAGCCTTATGGGATAATATTCGAAGACACTCTGGTATTCAATGGCCCCACCCTGAATGGAATCAAAACATATCTTGGGCTGCTTCTATCTGGAAAGGGAAGAACCTTCTGACTATCTCTAAACGATTATCTCTGGCCGCCACGGTTTATTTTATATGGAGGGAGCGTAATAACCGTATATTCTAAAAATCTTCCCCCCAGGACATTTCCCAAATTTTCTCTTCGGTGGTTAATGTTGTGAGACTCAAATTAATGACTATCGAGGTGCTTGACAAGGGTGTCTCCAGGGCGACTCGGTTGCGGTGGGGTATATAATAATAAAAAAAATTGTAAAAAAAAAAAAAATTTGGGGTTGAGTTTGAATTGCAGATGATGCTGCCCCTTGCCTCCTGGTTGATCATTAGCGGATATTGCATTCCTTTCGAGTGGTGTATGCGATATTTGTTGTTTGGTTCGGTAGGCCCTTTTGGGGGTTTGGCTCCCGGTCTTGGTTTTTTTGTTCTGTGTTCTGTAATTGGGGGGTGTTGTTGCTAGGTTCTTGTAATGTCCCCTTTCCCTTTTCTGTCTCCCCTCCCCCTTCCCAAAAAAAAAAAAATAAAATTAATATAAAAAAAAAAAAGCAAATGTGTGTATGTTCTTAGCTTGGTTGGCTGCTGAAGGAGATTGGTGCTGGATTCTAGGTGTGGGTTCCTTGCAGTTGATATTGCAAATGTGCTGCCTGGTTGTAAATTGGTGTCATTGATATAGGCATTTTTTGGATATGCTGGGACTTTGGTGATGCGGGTTGCTGTCTTGTGGCTGTATTCAGGGAAGGTGGTGCTTACCTTATTGGACAAGTGCTGATGCATTTCTGGTTAGGTGGAGTTTCGGTGTGTTGGAGTTTGCTGATGTCTATGTTCTGATAACTGAGTATTGTGGTAGCTTCGTTTGGCTTCTGCTGAGGACAATTGGGGGATGAACTGATGATGCTAGGGCGGATTAATATCAGTGGAATGGTGCGGGGTAGGATGCTGTCTCATGGGAGAGGCATTTCAAGCCGTTTGTAGATTGTGCTGCCAAGGGACGTTTCTGGACCTATTCGATATGCTGATTGGCTGGTAATGCAGCTGGGCATGTGCATGCCCCCGGCCTTTTTTCCTGATCTAATATTGTCCTTGCCAGTGTTTTGCTGTTACTGTTGGTGCTTGAATTTGTGGAGTTTTGTTGCTTATGTATGATGGTGATGGGATCCTGGCACTGATTTTGTTGGCTCGATGATGGTGTTCTTTTCTTCTAAGTTGCTGTTTGGATAAGTTATTTGATGGCTATGCTGCAGTGCTGCTACTATCTGTCTTGGGGCTGTTACTGTGGCTGGCCCGAAATTGGTAGCCATACTTCCTGGTAGATACGGCTGTTTCTGGTGCACCGAAGTAATGGTGCTGCTTAGTATGCTCTCTCACGGTTTTACACTCGGTTTATGGCCTGGTTGCAGCGTGATGATGCAGATCTGTTGAGGCCCGGTTCCTGCTGTCCTTAACTTTGAAGGTCAACTAATTTGGCTGCTGATGAAATGCCACTGGTCTTCCGGGATCTCTGTTCAGCTTCGTTGCATCCCGGAGTATTGTTATGGGCTGAACTCTACAATCACGTCGCGGCTGGTCCTGGCAGTGCTTTTACATTTCCAGTTGACTGTTTGTGCTCTGCTATGTAGGTGCCACGTTTCTGATGATGGTTTAGACACTCTTTAGGCGTGAGCAGTGCTTTGGTGATCTGTTGCCGGAACACATGGAATGTTTGACACGTTTCTGATTCTGATGTAGCTGCTTTCGTAACAAGGAGTGTTGCCGTTAGCCTGATTTTTATTCGCGCTGCTGTGGTTCGGCATTCTAACTGCTACCTCCTTCTGTTGCACGATGGATATGGTGCCTCGCTGCCGATCCCTATTGGTGTTGCTCTTGATGCATGGAGCGCTCATGTTGTGTTTGCTGAACCATTCATAGATAAGACCCATATTAGTAGTTTCTGTTGATTGATCGTCCTCCTAGAGGACTTTTTTGTACTTTTTTTACGAACTCATGTTGTATTTGTCGCTCGGGGTATGCCCTAGCGGTTTATGTTTTTACCCCAAGTCAAAATACTTGGAATAAAAATATAAATTCTGTAATATTTTTCTCCCTATAATCCAAAATACTTACTAAAAAAAAACAGACCCCATACAGGCACACCAGCCACTGAAGCTCCAAATCACCGGTGCAGCCCCACTCCATGTTCAAGCACAAGAGCACCCACCACATGAAAACCAATCCACCCGATAGGCAACAACCACTATCATAGCAAAGAAGAAGAAACTCATGCTAGGGCGCCGGACAGTGAAGAGAACAAAACCCACCCATTTTTATTTATTTATTTATTTTTTTTTTTTTTTTTGGGGGAGGGAAAGCGGTGAAACCATTTTCGAAGGAAAAACAATGCAACAAAAAAGCATAGGCTAATTAAGCATAACCGGGAACCAACCCCTCAGGAGCACCAGTCAAACCAATAAACTATAATAGACAAGCTCCAAGAAGGGAAAACGACAATATCCAAGAGCACCAGAAGCATCCAGATAAAGACAGCCGGAGGGCAAGGCTGGCAGCATATACAAATTAAAATTTTTTTTTTATAAACCCCACCGAATCCGAAATGGCCTAGAACCATCCCTATCAGGCACCGAATGGTCAATAGTTTAAGCCTCACAACATTGACCACCAAAGAGAAGAGATGGGAGAAGTCTTGGGGAGGTGATTTTTGAAAAATTCGGTTATTGCGTTCCTTCCATATGAAGTGAACCGTGGCGGCCAAAGATAATCGCTTAGAGATAGCCTGACGGCTTTTCCCTTTCCACATAGAGGCAGCCCAAAGTATATTTTGATACCACTCTGGATGGGGCCAATGAATACCTGAATGTCTTTGAACTTTAGTCCATAAAGCTCTGGAAAATGGGCAAGAGAAAAACAGATGCTCGAGGTCTTCATCTCCTATGTTGCAGATAATGCATTTGGGTGAAAGGTTTGGGATATAATGGAGGCGGTCAATGGTATTCAGTCTCCCCTTAATAGCGAGCCATAGGGTAAATGCATGAGAAGGAATATGGGATGGTCCCCACACCAATTGAGCCCAAATAACCCGTGGTTTAGGAGGATGGATGAGAATGTAAGCGGACTTAGTCAAGAATCTGCCATGGACATTCCCGGACCATCTCAAAGAGTCTTTTTGATTGCTGCGAGGAGGGTTTTTTGGCATATTCATGGCAAGGTGGGACACCTCAGTGTCGAAATGGTTAGGCCAGTCCCATCTGTTATCCCTGATTATAGCATCGACCTTAACATCCCAATGTAAACCCGAGACAAGGCGAGTACGATCGGTGCTCACCTCACTCAGGGGGCCAAGGGGGTGCCAGTTATTGTGCCAGAGGAAAGTATCAGAACCATCCCCAATGTCCTTGACAGAGTATGCTCTCTTAAAAGGCCGCAGTTTCATTATTTTGCGCCAGCTCCAAAGGGCTGCAGCCGGGACTTTAATGGTCCAAATGCACCGGTCTTTGAGTCTGTTCTTGTAGATCCAAGAAGACCAAGCTGAATTCGGGTCTTTAGTTAGGAGTCTCTCGCAAAACATTGCTGATATTCTGTGGTTCAAGATGGGCTCCCTCCCCATTAGATATCTGGGTGTCCCTCTGATAACCACCAGGTTGTCAATTAGGGACTGCAATGCTCTCACTGAAAAAATTACTCGCCGGATAAACTCTTGGAAAAATAGGTGGCTCTCATTCGGAGGTCGTTTGCAACTTGTAGCTTCCATCCTCTCGTCAGTCCACCTCTACTGGGCCTCTATTTTCCTTCTGCCCAAGTCCATCCTTACTCAGATTGACTCCTTGATGAGGAAGTTCCTCTGGAACGGATCTACTGATGGGAAGGCTAATGCAAAAGTAGCCTGAACCGACATCTGCTACCCGAAGAGTGAAGGTGGGTTGGGGCTCAAGAATCTGCAGGCGCAAAATAAAGCCCTTATCTGCAAACCCCTTTGGTGTATCTTGTCAAAGGACCCTGAATCGGCTTGGTCTTCATGGGTCCACAAGACTAGAATCAAGGACCGATGTATATGGACTCTCAAAGTTCCTGATTCAGCACCATGGAGCTGGAAAAAGATCATGAAGCTCCGCCCTTTCATGTGCTCCCATACTATTAAGAACATTGGTGATGGCGCTGATACATTTATCTGGCATGACCACCGGCACCCTATGGGCCCGCTCGGCAATATTTGTACCTGACGGATCGCGCGCTGGTCATGGGTTTATCTTGGGACGCAAAAGTATCTCAAATAATCGTGAGATGACCATGGGCTTGGCCTAATCCCTACGATCAGGGAAGTCTCCAATCTGGCTGAAAATATGCCCCACTATTCACCCAACATCGAGCGTAAAGATTCCTTGAGATGGAACGGGAGCCCAAATGGTTTGTTTTCAACTAAGTCTGCCTCCTTTCTTTTTCATCCTCCCAAGCCCAAACTGAACTGGACAAACTTAGTCTAGGGCCCTTTTTTTTTTTTTTTGGTAAGTAAGTATTTTGAATTAATGGGAGAAAAATATTACAAAAAGTATGTTTATCTCCAAGTATTTTGACTTGAAGATAAAACGTAAACACTAGGGCATACCCCGAGCGGACAGTACATCAAAGTATACAAAATGGCCTCTAGGAGGACAGCGTTTACCGAAAACGACAAAATATGACATTTCCATCATAAACAAACTAAATGCAGCATGTAAAGCTGATACACAAAAAACGGCTTCACACAGTGGCACGCCATAGGCACACTGCACATGAAACAGCAGGATGCTCCAGCTCCGAGACCAGCAGCATCATCTTCGGCTATTTAACATAGCAAAGAACATCTCAAAATAAACCTTAAATCCAAGGCTCCAACCTCAGCAATCAATATACCAATGCATATTGCGTTTAAGTCACAATGGACTTCCTAGAGGGCAGCAATTCAGCTTCTGCCTGGCTGCAACTTTTCCATCAGGAACAATTGATGCTTCTCAGCAGCCGCCGCACGAGGATGACAGACCCCCAAACCATCTTGTACTTGTAATACAAAGAAGACTAAATTTCCACTTAGCAGGCTCACCTCTATCACATCAAGCCAAAGAATAAAGAAACTCAAAGAATAAAGACAAAGAACAACCAAACGGCAGCATTGGCCAACTGGGCTTTCGGGTCAAGGAAATGCCCTGAGAATCGGAATACAACACGTGCAAACATGCACGACAACCGCAAGCTCAACTTCCATTCAGATTTGTGTTCAAGATTGCCCTTCCAACACCAGCACCAAAGCACAGACACAAGGGGCATAACAATGGGCATGGGGCCTCCTGAGAATCATCCATCACATGCACCAGCAACTGAGAATCAGCATACTGCAAAAATCATCCGGAGCAGCACCATCTGCCAGCAGACCATACAGCAAAACCACGGGCTCATCAGCAGGTTTCTTAGCAGGTAAGCCCAAAACACTAGCTACCAAAGATAGCAGCATCAATTATGATCCTTCAAGGGAAAGACATTGACGGATCAGCAATGCTAATCAAAAGTTCTCCCAAAAAGTGGGAGAAAATCAGATGGGATCCGCAACCTACTATCAACAGCAATACCAATTCAGGAAAGCAGGATAGCATGCTGCATACCCAACAAATTCAGGAAACAAAAGGCCCTAAGCAATTAGCTCAAACCAACAAAGGGATCATTCAATTGTTGCACCATAAGCAACACCATCAATGCCAGGGGCATTGAACCATCAGAAAGCCATAGGACCATCCAATCCACTCCGGCTGGCAAGCAGGCAAGGCCAGCATCCAGAACGAAACATACAGCTCCACTAATTGTCAGTTGACAACGTGAGCTCCCTTACATTAATATGAGCTCTTGACCAAACATTCCAGGCCAGGTCGACGAAAGAGCCAAATTCAGTGCAAAGGCGGTCCCCAATCCAACCCTCACACCAGCAGAGGCTCAAAAGCGACACAGACACCAGAACATTGCCACAACAGCCCCACAATCCAGCATCCAGCAACACAGAGAATACCCTTGGGGTATCACCGCATTCACACCCAGCGATTGCACCAATACCGTTCCAACAAAACACCGATCAGATGATTGTGCCAGGACCAACAGAAGAGACCAGGTCTCCATCTTCAGCCCAGCAAATCAACATACGGCGTAAACAGAGGAATTCACCTCACAATAGCAACAATGGCTGCTGCAAACAACTTACCGCATCAGAAGGTTTTCCGCGTCCGAACATGCCACTCCCACTACTTCCGCACTCTAACCCATACCTCCAAACCAGATAAAAAACAGGCTCCCCCAACCCATCAGACAGGAAAGAGCGTACCGGCAAAGAGGCTTCAGAAACCGGGCTCAGGCGTTCGTCAACGACAAAGCCAACGAGCAGCGAAGAGCAATTTCAATGGAGAGGACCCAACATCCCACAGCCGGTGGCTGCGAGCAGATGGAAATCCATCTCAATCGCACTATCAAAGCATAACCGAGGTGATTTAGGGCCAGAACGACACCGAAATCTAAGAGGTCTCATTGCCGCCGCGTGAGAAAAGGAAGAGGAGGAGAGACGAGAGATGGCCGGGCTAGGCAACCAGGAGACCGGCCGAGGCCGACTCCGACGCCGCCCGGCCAGATGGGAGGCGTCGCAGAAGACGCGGCCGAAATCCGAAGATTTCAAATTTCAATTTTGAAATTTGGCAGATACGAAGTTCTAGAGAGAAGGAGGAGCCTCTCCATATCCCTTTCCATATCCCTGCTCACGCATTTACTCTTTGGTTGGCTATCAAAGGTAGACTTAATACAAATGATCGAATTCACGGTATTCCAACCTTATCCAATAACTGCAGTCTTTGTAACTTGGAGGATGAAAACCATGAACACCTGTTCTTCCTGTGTACCTTCTCCCATTCCTTATGGACTGATATCCAAAGGAAAGCTGGTTTTCAATGGCCTTATCCCGACTGGACCAAAAACATTACCTGGGCTGCTCAACAATGGAAAGGAAAGAATCTTCTGGCCCTATCCAAACGTCTTTCTTTTGCGGCCACTATATATTTTATTTGGAGAGAACGAAATAATCGGATTTTCAAGAAATCCTCCCCACAGGATCCGGCCCAGACTTGCTTTTTTTTTTTTTTTGGTAAGTAAGATCCGGCCCAGACTTGCCTTCTGATTACTAGTGTGGTTCGAGTCAAACTGAAGGTCACCTTGCCTTGTGCTGGTCCCCCTTACCCTACGCTGGTTAGGCGTTGGAATCTATAAAAAAAAATGGGTTTGGGGCTTTTTGCCCTGTTCTCTTTCAGGTTTTTTCCTCCTCCTCTACAAAAAAAAAAAAAAAAAACTGCTTGTGGGGCCTTCCTTGCACTGTTTCGCTTTTCACTCCCAAAAAAAAAAAAAAAAAATTGTGGTGAAGGTTGCAGTGCTCTGTCCCTTCTTTTTAAGTATTGTGGTGTTAACTTGGTCATCTGGCCCTTGCAAGTGTAACTCAAGGGTATGCAGTTTTGCTGAATTAGAAAGTTGAAGCTGGTGAATGCCCCTTGCTTTTGTTCTGTTTGAAGAATTGAGTTTGGATTGTTTGGGAGTTAGTGATGCGGTGTTTTGGAAATGGCCTGCTGTGTCTCTACCCTTTGGGGATTCAGTTGGCTGAAATCTTGTTCTTGGATGATACTCTTCTGAAGCTGATGTTTCTGATGGTGTCTGGGGCGGTCGCTCTGTGCTGATGTTCCTTCTGCTGATGCATGTTCTGCCCTGTGGACATCACTCTGACTTTTTTTTTGTTATATACAGTTTGTATGTTGGGCTGTAGGATTGGAGCTCAACTTGCTATACTGGAACGAAATGTGTGCAGCCTCTCTATGTACTACATGATGAATTCGATGCTGCATTGTATTTCTTCTATCCTTTGTCCCACGAATCTGATGCAGATGAGGCACGCTGGGATCATGGATTGCTGCTGATTTAGATGCTTTGGGATAGTTGTCCTTGGCCTCTGATGTAATCAGCTTTGCACTGCTGGTTTGATTCTCACAGAGTCGAGTGATAACTTGCCAGGGTCCAAAGAAAAGGGCTAGAGAGAGAAGCTCTCGCTTCTCTCTACATTTTCAAATTTCGTTTTACGAAACTCGATTTTGAAAATTTAAAGCGTCCTCAGTGGCGCTCCTCCTCTGGCCGGGCGGCGCCGGAGCCGGATTCGGCCGGTCTCCTGGATGCTCCGTCTGGTTGCTTCTCGTCTTCCGCCCCCTGCTTGCTTCCTTCCCGGACTTCTTGTTTGGCTATGTTGGCGCCCTCTGTGGCCTTACCTGAGGCTGTGAGCGTAGTCCGAAGCCCCACCTCTGCCCGATAAGAACGATTCCTTCTTCCTTCTTCTCTCTGGACAGTCTCTTCCTTCTTAGGTCGTCCCCTTGGAAGTGCGCTAAGGTAAGGCTGAGTTGTTTAGCGATTCTTGCTGTTTCGATTTTAATGCTGTATTTTTTTTTTTTTGGTAAGTAAGTATTTTGGATTCATGGGAGAAAAAATTGCAGACTAAATGTTTTAACTACAAGTATTGTACTTAGAGTTAAAACATAAAGTGCTAGGGCATGCCCCGAGCAACAGTTACATCATAAGAGAAAACCATAAAGAACAGACACAAGAACCGAAAATGGGAGTGACATCATTTTCACACTAGCAAGATCGTAGAAAACTACTCCTAAAACAACGAAGACGACACAGCAATCCATCTAGGATCTTCAACAGTACAGGAGCGTAAACCATAGACCGGACAGCAAGTCACCATGAGGGAGCATGCATAATAGCGCTTTCAATTGCTTCGGAGCAAGCAAGGCCAGCCGCATGCACCCAGCAAGATAAGCAGCACATCAGCCATGCTCATAGCCAACTGAAGTCTAGTAAGATCAATCTACAGCAAACGGGACCTCAATCCAGCATTCCAGCAAACAGAAAAAAAGTTTACAGCAAACCTACAAAACCAGCAAAATCCAGCACCTCCGGGCAGCAACATGAGGTCTGTAGACAAAAAGCTGAATGCATGTAATACACCATCAGCACCCAAAAACCAATGGTTCAACCTGGTAAACCTGCATGCTTCAATATTTATAGCACCAGCAGCCAGTGATAGGCCATCAACTTCCAGCAAGTTGTCAGGTCAAGACGGCAGTAAGCACAACAAATATGCCATCCCGTTACTTCATTTGCGAGCCAGTACATCAGATTGATCATCAGCCAAAATCGCAGGACTAGAATATTTCCAGCCCAGCATTACAGACAGATTTCAAGCACAACACAGGGCAATCGGATTAGAGCAGCATACAGCATCAGCAGCCGATAACAGCTCCCAACACTGGCCCGAACAGTTGAAACATCAGCAACATGGGGATTCTCCCAAACCACACCCAGGCTAACTATCAGCATCTGCATCTAACCGCCAGTGCAATCCTTCATAGTGGTCGGACAGCCAGAGGTAACATCAGCAGACCCAAATATCAATGAAGCATCACTTCAGCAGCCAAGGCAAAGCCAACAGTATACTCAGCATCGGGCCACCACTAATCCAAAAGGACTGCAGCATGCTGAAATTGAAACACCAGGCAGCCACTGAACCTGGCAACAGCCAGCAGACTGGGACCAGCACCTACATAATGCCATCCAGCAGGTACAAGAAACTGACCCCAGCTTCAAAACCGAGCAGCTACCCATGCTTCAGTAACCCCAAGCAGCACAAAGCCATAAGTATATCAACACAGCATCAGCAGCTGAATTTCCATCAGCAACCAAATGCAGCAGAATCATTAAATCCATGGTCGCACCAGGTCGCAATACAAGCCGGTGTTAATAAACAAAAACAATGGCCATACTCCAACAGCACCATTGCACCAACCGCATTGCGTCCATCATCAAAGCTGGGCCAGCAGGTCTCCAACCACAGCCTCGCAAAAAAAGCAACAATCTGCTCCCAGTGACATACAAATAGAGGCACGACAGCATCGCTTAGCACCATAATGCTCCAGTACCAAAATCAGCAGCTCACAGGTCTCATCTACAGGTAGAACTAGCAGCAACCAGCAGACTGTCTCTAACATTTGTTGGCTTCCGCATTGCTCGAACGACCTGGCGTAGTCGATTGTCTTTGCTGCCGGCTCTGATGTTCCACTACCCATGGGTTCACTCCGGTTGGATGGGTTGGGGGACCCCGTGCAGGTCTGGATTGGTTCTATTAGGCGGGTGTACTAAAGAGCTGGCCGAGAATCTGGCTTGTTGCTTTTGTCCTTTCCGTTGTAATTGCTCTTTGCTGCTCGTTGGTTTTGACGTTGACGAACACCTGAGCCCGGTTTCTGAAGCCTCTCTGCCGGTACGTTCCTTCCGGTTTGATGGGTTGGGGGGAGCCTGTTTTCAATCTGGTCTGGAAGTATGGGCTGGAGTGCCGAAGAAGTGGGAGTGGCCATGTTCGGACACTGAAAATCCTTCTGATGCGGTGAGTTGTTTGCAGCTGTCATAGTTGCTATTGTGAGGTGATTACCTCTATTTTCGCTGTATGCTGATTTGCTGGGCTGAAGAAGGAGTCCTGGACTCTTCTGCAGGTCCTGGCGCAATCATCTGATCGGTGTTTTGTTGGACCGGTTATGGCGCAATCGCTGTGTGTGAATGCGGGATACTCCAACTGCAGAGCTTCTAATCTGATGCTGGATTAGTTGAGCTGCAATTTTATCATGAAGTTTGTTTGATTTGGGTTCTGATCATGCCTGATTTTGCATGCTGAGTTGAGAGTTGGCGATGCTGATATTAGGCCACTGGGTGGATACAGCTCTTGGTGTATTTGATTTCTATTTGGCTCCGTGAACGAGTCTTTTTCTAATGCTGTTTTTGCTGATGTTGCAATTGTGTTGCACTTCTTGTTGGCATTGTGGCTGGTATTAATTGCTGAATTTGGATTGGCAAGGAGATGGGGGCTTCTTGTTGCCTCTGCTGCTCATTAGTTGGGCCTCTTGAGTCTTAAATTTTCAGATGTGGTAGGCTCGAACTTCTACTAAAGTTGGATGACAGCAGCCGATGAATGAGATTGGCCTTTGTGTGTGATGCTGGGGAATGGTGACTTTTTGTTGCTGATGGTGTGTATAGCCGGCTGCAATATGTACCCACTTACTCGGCGGGATCTTTTTAAGATGCTCAATTTTCTGTTTGTTGGGCTCAAAATTGGTCCTCTCCTCATGGAGGCAGTTTGGTGTACTCCACTTGTAAAGTGCTTCAGTTGGCTGAAGCCTTAGTTGAAGTTGGCGTTCCATGTTATGGTTGTTGCCTTGCATTCAGCTCTTAAATTGGGGCATTCGTGAATTTTGTATTTCATGATGGTGCTGTTGCAGTTTGTTCGGAAGCAGACCATGATGAACATTTCAGTTTTGCTGGTGGGTTTGCACTTCGGCCCTATGCCTGCCGAGTGCCTCTCTTGATGCAGGAGCTATCTGCTGAATTTCCATGACCATTCTCATGTTGATCTCTTGGACTGTGCAGCTGCTGCTGTTTTTTGATGACGTTGGGGCGGTGGACGTGATGCAGCTGCCTAATGCTTCCTGTTGTTTGAAACCTTGGGGCGCATTTAGGTTGTGGGTAGCATTGTGTTGCTGTAGCTTATTGCCGCGGGGCGATCGGATGTTGTTGAATCGTCTCGGGAGTAACGGTTTTTGAATCGGCTTATGCAAAATGACTGTGTTCATTTTCTATATTCTGTTTGATCGCTCCTCTTAGAGGTTTTTTTTGTGATTCTATCCGATGTACCTGGCGCTCGGGGTATGCCATAGCATTTTATGTTCTAATTTCAAGTCAAAAAACTTAGAGTTATAACATTATTTTTTGTAATTTTTTCTCCCATAAATCCAAAATACACACTTACTTACCAAAAAAAAAAAGATTCTCACAGAGTCATGTTTCTGGGTCGTACTCCCTGCTGTTTGATCGTGTTTGTTTCCTGCTTACTTGGGATTAAGTGTTTGGCGGTTGCTGTTGGTGCTGTTCCGGAAAAACTGTATGCTGCTGGGGTTTGGCCGTTGGCTTCACCTTTGGTCGGGCGTTTTAGGTGCTTAGCCTCTTGTTTCTTTATGGAAGCTGTTGCTGATGTACTGTTGCTGAAAATTGGTGCTTCTGTAGCATTTGTTCTTGCTCCTGCTGCCTGTCGCCTACTGGCAGATGCTACAGGCCCTGGGCGAATGATCATTGGGTTTGTTCTCTGCCTCTGGTGCTGAGGGTGGATTGGGTATTGGCTGATTTGGGTATAGTTTGTTGCTCCTGTCTGTGCAGTGCCCCTTCCTGTACACTGCTGAAATGCTGGTTTCAACTAGGATTCTGGATACCTGGTTTTTTGCTGAGTGCTATGCTGAATTCAGTTTCTGATTCCCTATGCTGGCGTATCAGCTTTCTTCTTCCTGCTGATATTGGGCTGGGCAGGTTGCTGTTGATGTTGGATACCTGCGTTGGATGCTCTTGCAGGCTGTGCTACACGTGATTATGGTGAGAGCTGGGTGTGGCCGGGCCATTGGTTTGGAGCTGGTCCTGATTTGCCATTATATATGGCGCTGGCTGCTACTACCCTTGGGCTAATAGAATGAATATGGAGCTGTGGGATGGAGTTCCCTATATTTCGCCTCTCTGATGGTTTTTTTGCTTTTCTTGTTGAATTTTTGCTTTTTTTTTTTTGGTAAATAAGTATTTTGGATTAATTGGAAAAAAATTACAAAATCTATGTTTTATCTTTCAGTGTTTTGACTTGAAGATAAAACATAAACGCTAGGGCATGTCCCGAGCAAGCGGTACAACAGAAAGCAAAAGATCACAATGAGGACACCAAACGACAGACTCAACAGAAATTGAAATCTATACAAAATACAGGCTCAAGATCCGAGGACTATATCAACCTAACAATCATCAGCTCATGCCAAAAGAGAACTGGAAATGCAATGACATGTACAACAGATAACTGCATTTCGCAACCAACAAATAACCATGGGCACACCGGTCTGACAAACAGCAGCAAGGCCCGAAGAAACAAAATCCTCAGCTTTAGTCAATCATCCCTGACGCAGGAAGCTGGCAAGAAGCATTAAGAGAATACAGAGAGCAAGGAAGGTCCAACAACTTGGAAATCGGGACCCGTCCGCCAAGGAACAGCATCAAGGGCGATATCAACAGCACCAGCCTCGAGGCCTTACTCGGCCGGTATGAAGCAAGGCAGCCAGCATTCCACGCCAACATGCCACGGCATGTTTCCACGTCAGATAACCCGATTAAAAAGCAGCGAGAGTACAATATCAGCATTGGCAGCACCGATTCCAGGAGCAGGTGTGTAGGCAACCTGTAATATTTGCTGTGAAATAGTGCATCACAAAGTTTCACATCCACCCAGTGAAATAAATCCAGCACAGCAAAGTTGAGGAAACCAGCGTTGAGGAGACCAAGCAAGGGGACAGACCCAACAGCAGCACATTCCCCCAGCCACACCCGTATGCCTCGTGGATCAATATCATCACCAGCGTGTCATCAAGGCGGCCATGGAATCCCACAGGGCAGAAGTTCACCATTCTACAGCACGCAGCACACCGCACACTAGAAAAGCATCAGCGTGTTCAAGGCCATCAGGAATCCAATACATCCAAGTCACACCCAAAAGAACCACGTTCCAGCATTCCAGCAAATAGAAAAAAACACAATTACACAGCCGCAGAAGAAATTGTGCTTCACATAAGAAAATGTCAAGAAATCAGAAAGCATGCAAAACAGCAACAAACGGTGCACATTTAGAGTAGCCACAGCAACAGCAGCGTGTCCCAAACAGCATGATACTCAACCAAACAGCAGCTCAGAACGGTGGACCACAGCATCGAGCCAACAAGCAGGCAGTACAGACCCTGCTAATAACCATGGGCAACACAGTCCATACTTCATCTTTAGGAAGTAAATTTGCCAGTTCAGTATGATCCTGCTTCACATCCCACACCACATCAATAATTGCAGGCAAACCCTGCACTGAACCAAACCCCAGCCAACCGCAAAATATTTCCGATCCAAATCTTTTTTTTTTGGTAAGTAAGTGTGTATTTTGGATTTAACGGGAGAAAATTACAAAAGAATTATGTAGTAACTTCAAGTTTTTTGACTTGGAGTTAGAACATAAAATGCTAGGGTATACCCCGAGCAACTTATACATCATAGTATACCACAAAAAAACCCCCTAAATTAGCGATTTAACAGAGTAGAAAATGAACAAAGTCATTATACAACAGCTAATACGAAATCAGTTGTTCCCGAGTCGAAGTGATCAAAACATCCGGTCAGCCCGCAGCAACATACAGCAGCCAAACAATGCTGGTTACAGCAGCGCAGCAGCCCCAGTATTCCAGCGAAGGCACCAGCAGCCATCCATCTTGGGGATCACCAAAAGCCGATCCAAAATAGAGGACCGATTTTGGGCTCACCAACCAGCCCAGCGCAAAACAGCAGGGAAACCCACCCCATCCAATGCAGAGGGAACTTCCACCCAGATTCAGCACAATTCCAGCAGAAGGAACAACCAAAATCAGGGTGTAATTCAAATGGAAAAACCAGCAGCTTCAAAAAACTGCAACACTCCAGACCCCAAGCCCAGCAATGCACGCATCAGGGAGCAACACCAGCAACACAGCTGATTCCATGACCATCACAAAAAACACCTGCCTACAACCGGTAGGCATATTTGCATCCGGCAAATAACAAAGGTCGGCTGCAACCCACTTCAACAGATAGCAACATCAACAAAAAGGCGCCCTGCCAAAGGGCCAAAATTCAGCACAGCAGGCCACAGAACAGCCTCCGAATGCAGCTTCAAACCGAAAACAATTTAGCATCCACAAGGAAGTATGCAACAGCAACTGATTTCAGGCCAATGACCCAAAACCCACTTAGCAGGCACAACATCTAATTCACTGGCCAGCAACAACAACTCAGTAACAGCACCAATCTGCAGCATTGGCCAACTGCAGAACCGGGTCAAGCAGCAAGAAACTCCACCAGAAAGTCAGAAGACACCACGTGCACACATGCACACCCAACTTCCATTCAGATTTGTGTTCAAAATTGCCCATCCAACACCGGCACCAAAGCACAGACACAAGGAGCACAACAGTGGGCAGGTAAGCCCAAAACATGAGCTACCAAAGAAAGCAGCATCAATTGTGATCGTCAATTCCATGTAAGCGAAGGAATATCCCAAGTAAGTAGCCATCAACAGCTACTTACGAACGGAAGCCAACTCCAAGCCATCACGATTAATGGATAGAGGCCACTTCACAGCAGCAACGGTAGAGACAAGAAAGGAGCATTGCCCCTGGCAAAGCAACAGTCCAGTCTGCCTCCAGCATACCTCTAAGGCATGTCCCACACTATCAGTTACAATGGCCAGACCACTAACATATTCCATCAAAAGGTGCAAAAGACATCCACCAGCTTTGGCCAAAGTTCAGACCAAAACATAAAACAACACATCCAGCTCCTGCCTCAAGAGGAGCAAAACAACTGAGAGTTTCACAGCACGTCATCATGGCGACAGTCAGAACCAGCATACCAGATCAGCAGCTTACAGCTCTGTAAGCCATTTAGTCTAAACTGCATCTGCGATTCTTTGCCTTTCTCCATTCTTCATGTTGCAACTCCCACATATCCCAAAGGGGGGGCATATCAAAGAAGCTCGGCCTCTTAGGTGGATCTTTTCCAGCAGTCACATCCCCGACGGAAGACACAGCAGGAAGATTGACTTCCAAAGGTTTGCATGAAGGCGGACATCCCGCAAGGTCAGCTTTGTTCAAGCAATATTTCCGAGCAATCCAGGAGATAGATTCAGGGGTAATATCAGGGTCAATCTCGGCTGACGGGCCAGGCTGCTTTTCTGAATCCACTTCTTCATCTGAAGCATTAACAGCAGGCTGAGGCACAGGAATCTGCAGTGTGGACTCAGGAGAGGTAATCTCCTCTAGATTCCCACAATAGACCCCGGGCACACTCTCAACAGCCTCCGGAGCCACTGCATCAGCATGAGAGATGCCAATGGCACCAGAGCTGTCAGCATAAAGGGGACCAGCACCCATTCCAGAGTATGCCGGGTTGCAACCATCAACAAAGCTTTCCACCATCTCCGAAATCTGGTCCAGAGGAGCAGGAGCCTCCACTTTAAACCCAGTAGCAGAGCCATTAGAGCCGGAATCAGAATCGGGACTCAGAATGGCAAGAGTCCCAGAGGACTCCAGACCAGTTACAGAAGAGGGGCAATCAGTCACCACCCTCAACTTAGAATCCACCAAAGAGCACTCAGAGCAATTCAGTTGAGGAGGCCCCGATGGAATCAGGGGATCACTCACAATACTGGGAACCAACACAGCAGGCAAGTTATCAGATGGGCAATTCTTAGCAGACGGCCTGGCAATCATAGGCCGACATTTATCAACATTATGGCCAATACGGTGGCAACGATCACAACCATTCGGTTTCCACGAGTACTCCACCTTAACCTTCAGAATTGAATCAGAGCCAGGGACAGGTCTGATGGCAATGCATTCAGGGAAGGGGCCGTCCACTCCAACCTCCACGCATATTCTTGCAAAGGAGATATTTTCCATTCGTGCGGTTCTGGGATCAAGGGACAGAGGGACTCCTATGGAACTAGCAATCCAACTAAGTCCAGCTTGAGTCCAGAACTGAATAGGTATATTGATCAGTTTAATCCAGATGGGAAAACGCATTAGCTCTGCCTTCGACAACACCATTCCCGGCGTCCATCGCTTGAGGAATATATGTTTCCCAGAGAACACCCAAGGTCCAGCGTGAAGGCATTTGTCCATCATCATCCGGGATGAGAACCGGAAGAAGAAGAAACCGACATCGTTCCCGGCAATGTGCTGAATGCCGAAACGAGCCCATAACTTCGTGGCAATGGCTTTGACAGCCAGGAAATGTGGGTGGGAGTCAATGAAATGACCCACCAGAGTAAAACCCCAGCACATGCGGCCTTGGTCGACCACATCAAGAGGGGGAGAGATGAAACCCGAAACTCCAGAGGGATTTTGAGGGGGGTAGTAAGACAGGTTACATACCGGCCGAGCAGAATCCGTTAGGATACCCTTGTTCCAAGAGAGAGGAGCATCCGCGCCATGCTCGCCAGAGGAAAAGAGCTCCTTTGGCTTCGGACCGGCCAAGGAGGACGCGTCAGGAGCAGAGAGGTGTGATTCGACAGACTTCGTCAGCTGAGGGAAACGAACAGAAACCCCATCGACAGATTTTGAATCGGCTAATGGCGGAGAAGGAGGAGATGGGGGGGAGGAGGAGGACGAGTCCCGACGGGGCCCTATCGGGGCCGACGATGGACCGGCCATGGCCGGCGTCAGCCAGCAAGGGCATAACCTGCGCCGCCCAAATTTGAAATTTAAGAGAGAAGCGAGAGCTTCTCTCTCTAGCTGTCGATCATCCGATCCAAATCTTCTGCTGCATCAATCCTCAGTCATTTATTCATGATCAGCCCATCATCCAACAAAGAACGACAGCAAAGGAGATACGAACATCATCAGCACCCATGCTCAGACCCAGCATTCCTTAGAAAGAATGCCAGGGTAGCAGCAATGAATTGGCACAAACACCAGTCCCAGCTTTTTTTTTTTTTTGGTAAGCAAGTATTTTGGATTAATGGGAGAAAAAAAATTACAAGAGCTATGTTTTATCTCCAAGTATTATGACTAGGAAATAAAACATAAAATGCTAGGGCATACCCCGAGCAACCGGTACAACATTTAATACCAAATTAGCCTCAAAGAGAACCAGCGTTCACCCGAAAATCAAAAAATACACTGAAGATACAAGATCAACGACAAGCAACTACAATGCAGAAGCAACGAGTTGTTCAGCTGCAACCAACATCACATGTAGTGCATCCAGTCCCAGCATCATCAATATTGGAACGTAACCAGCTGCTTCAAGTTCAGCAACGTGGCCAGGAAGAGCATCAGGCCTCCGAATCAGCGAAACCCAAATAACCCACATCATCAAAAGCTCCACCAAGCCTCCAAATACACCAGTAGCAATATCAGCTCCCAGATCAGAACAGAACACAGGAGTGAAAGGTATATACATCAACATACCAACCGAGTAATAGAACCGCCAAATGCAAGAGCATGGGCCTGTGCTTAATTCACCAAAGAGCACAGCATAGAGTATCAAACCGGCTGTATAGACATGCCAATAGACGGGAGCAGGCACAGCCACATAAACCGGCAGTTCAGGGCCTCCATAGAGTACCCACCTTAGAGTGAGATATGAACAGACTAGGTCCACATCCCAGTCGTGCAAGCCCAGCATTACATCGGTCCAGCATATCCCCAACCTTACGAACAGGGATCAGATCCCCAAAACAGTCTTCACAAAACCTGCAAATTAGAGGCAGCAGTGTATCCACATACAGATAGGCTGCATCAGATATCATGAATGAGGACGCCGAGCTTTCTTGGAGGCAGATTTACGCCGTCGGCGTTCAGCTGCCACGCGTTCCCACCCATTTATAGCCTGCCGATCAAATTGCTCGTCTTCATAACATTGCCGCTCATCATAGACATAATCCACTATACCAGCAACAGGATACGCAGCTGATTGAGCATGACCAGCTCTTCCACCAGATTCCATGGAATCAGCCAATAAAGGTTCAATTTTCACATCAGAGCAGCCAGTAATAGGGATAGGCCTAGCTCGGTGGTCCAGAACAGCTGGAGCCACAAAACCATCAATAGATGGATCATTAAGGCTTTTTCCGGGAGAAGAAGCATCCAGGGAGTATTTACGAACAATCCGCGCAATAGACTCCGGAGTAGAATCATCAACCACAGTAGTTAGACCATGCGCAAGAGCCAAATCCCTTTCAGGAAGCCCTTCAATCCCAGCAAGAGACCTATCAGCTTCAAGCATCGGCAATGCATCAATCACTAACGAGGCAGCACCACCCAGCGTTTGGTGATCATTGGGACACCCCGCATTGGGAGCCTTATCAGCACAAGCCTCAGTAGAAGGGTCCGAACCACCAATCCTCAAAGGAAAAGCCTCGGCTAGAGGCCCGTCTGACTGATCAGGATCACAAGGCCCAGCAGGGGAGTGCACAGCAGAGGCACTCAGATCAGGGGTAAAATCAGAAGAGACCATCCCGTTGTTAGATCCATCATCAACCCCAGAAAATTTGGTCATCTGAACCAAATCTTCCATAACACAATCAGTAGAGGATTCAACCACTCTACCTGACCCTGCAGCAGGACAAACAGAATTATCACGATCCGCATACTCATCCAGATCAGAAGGGGGTAAGATGGGTGAAGCATCAACACCATCAGCCCCAACAGTAGCCCCAGCAGCATCATTAGGAGCCGGGGCCTTAGGCACAACTGCAGGCCCCTTAGATCTGCCAGGAAATCTGTTAAGTCCATGCTTAGAGTGATAAGCAATATCAATCTCAATCACCCTGGAAGGAGCAGCAGCCATTGACAAAATTCTGATTTTTGCAGGTCGAGGATCATCCTTATGCAGTTCAACACAAACTCTTGCCACATGGACCCGATGCAAGGAGGCAGTAAGGGGATCACATAGGATTGGTTTACCAATTCTACTAGCAATCCAACTTAAGCCCATTGGAGTCCAGAATTCAACTGGCACGTTAGACATTGAAATCCATTCAGGGACCGACATAAGAGATTCAGGATCCAGACTCAATCCCGGAGACCATCTGGTGAGGAAGACCGGCGACTTTTTGAAGGTCCAGGGTCCTCTAGACAAGCATTTCTCCAGATGAAGCTCAGAATCAAATTGAAAGAAATAGATTCCATTACCATTAACAGCCGTGTGACGCAACCCATATTTCGCCCAAATTCTTCGCGCGATGCCATTAACAGCTGAAAAATGGGGGGGGTTTTCGGGGAAGAACCCCACCAGAGTGAAGCCCCAAAATTCGGAGCATTGTTGCACGACCTCAGCCGGGGGAGAGGCAGGGCTATCGAAATCAACCTCAAGAGAGGGGGAAAATTTAAGTGAGGCAAAGGAGCGAAGACCCTTGTCCTCGGCGACTTGAGCCCATGATTTTGCAGGCAAATGGACATTTGTTGGATTTAAAGACCAGCCAACAGTTTTAGAGGTTACCTTGGGCTCAATAGATTTAGCTGGCGAACACAACGATCCACAGCAAAGAGGACCAGAATCTTCGGAGATGGTGTGAGATGGGAGAACCGGCGACTGTGGGGAGCAGCAACCGACTTCCAAGCCCACGACCTTCGATAGGAAACCGGCATCTGGGCCCTTTGGGGAAGCCAAAGATTTGACGGGAAGAGGAGGATAGTCGCTCGCGCCACACACCTGCGACGTAAGCAGGGAGGAGGGAGAAGGAACTGGACGACCGGGAAGAGCGGGGTCCGAGGACAGTACTATGGGATCCCCCAGGTGGCCGGCCATGGCCGGCGTCGGCGCCGCCAGAGCCGAACGGGCAGCAGAAGGAATTCGAATTTCAAATTCGAAGTTTGTATTCTAGAGAGGAGGAGAACCTCTCTCCTATCTGCAAAACTTCAGCGTAGCTGGGCTGAAGTTGTGAGCTAGCAACACCAGTCCCAGCTTGGCTGCAAATATCACAGGACGAAATGCGGCACCCATAAAAATCAACTACCTCAGGCAGAGACAACATCAGTTCAGAAAGATCCAGTAGCACATCAACTTTATCAGCCAAGCAACAAACCCGAAGGCTCCAGTAGCAGCCATCGACACCCAGTTTTACATCAGCATATTCATAAAACACAGCAAGCCATGGCATTACTAGAAAGAAAGCCCAGGATCAGTAAACGCTTCTTATAACATCAAGTATGCTGGAGACCAGAAACATCACAATCGGCTGAAGATGGCACATAGACAGCAGCAGCTTACCCCACACCACACCACCAAAATCAGTCCGCCCCAGCAGCAGCCACTTTATCCCCCAATCAGCAATAGCAGAAATCAACCGACAGCAGCCACACTACTCAGTAATCTGTTCACTGTCAGCTTCTGCAACCAGCACACCAGGCTTCAATATTACCGCAACAGACTCAGCACTTATCCAAAACTGTGAAATAAGCAACTGAGTCCTTGACACATGCAACAAAGCAAAAATAGCATTTTCAAAGCCCCAATGGGACAACAAAATACCAATAACATCGACCTCAGACCACCCCCGGGCAGATCAAAAACAACAATAGCTGCATGGAAGTCAACAACTAGAAACCAACGCATTCCACTTCCACATCCAATCATCAGCCAAACAGTCTCGACAAAGGAACCAGACCGTCCAAAATGTTTTACCCGCAGTCACAAACCCATCAGAACCAGGAACGCCACTCACAAATCACATACGCACACATCTTTATTTTTTTTTTTGGGAGGGGGAGGGGAGTCAAATAGAGGGAGGGGACTACAATCAGGAAATAGTATCGACCGAGTTCTAAAACACAATACAAATTTTTATGGATGAACAAACAAACCACAACCGGGAACCAAGCCCCAACGGAGCCATCCAAACCAATCGTCGAAAAGCTCAGACACCGCACGAGAGAAAGGCAAAGACCGGAAAAGATCCGCTTGTAGGCCTGGAGGCAGCTTCAATAGCCACTCAAGTCTAAAACTCCCTTTTTTTGGGGTACACCACACCTTTTGACTCTATCTCTCCGCCTAGAGAGAGAAGCTCTCGCTTCTCTCTTCGTTTTCATAATTCATGTTTGAATTTTGAACTGCCCGGCGGCGTCGTCCTCGGCGTTTTCGCCTTGGGTGCCGGGCGGCTCCGGGGCCTGCAATGGCCGGCCTCCCGGTTGCTTGCCCGCCCCCCTCCTCCGGCTATCCGTCTCCACCCTTCCGTATCCCTGCTCTGGATTTGTCGTTCACGGCGACCTCGAAGCTTTCGATGTTGCCTGCAAGTTTGGTCTTCTTATCTCGCCTTCAGATTGGGGCGAAGGCTCTTCATCTGTTGAAGATTTCGTGGCTGGGGCCCTATGGCCTCTGAGAGTGCGATGGCGCTCATCCTTTGAGTCCTCGCATCTCTCTCCAGCTCGTTTCCTTTTATCCTCGGTTTGCGCCTAGGGTTAGCTCTTGTATCGTCTCTATCATTCAGATTGGGATGGGGCTTTCGAAGGTCAGGGTGCTGGCGCTGAGGTGCCTATGCCTGGTCGTTCCCCTCTGGTGGACGGTTTTGGGGGATGCCATGTTGTGCTGGTTTGGTGATGCTTGGTCGATGCACTGAAGCACCGGCCGTGGACCTTTTGGATGCCTCTGAACTTTTTGGTGCGATGGGGATCTTTCCTTGTGCTTCCATTTTTGGAGACTTGCTTGGATGCATATGGTATGGATTGCAGCGAATTGCTGGTCTCTCTCAGATGTGTGGCTTCGGGAGCTGCTTCCTCTGGCCTCCTGGTGGGTCTCGCTCTATGTTCGGCTTCTAGTGCCTGAAAATGTCTTGGGCTGCTGGATTGACGATCCATTGCCAATGTGATTCACCCCTGTTGGTTGGGTTGGGAGTGCCCGTACTGCTCAGGGTGGGGCTTTCTGGCTGTGGTATGTTGATCCGACAGTGATATTTTTGGCTGCAGTGGCTGTCTGTTGAGGTGAGCTCCTGCCGGTTGTTGCCTCTGAGGGGTGCTTCCTTTAATTGATACTGCTGTATATGAATGGATTTTTTTCTAGTCAATTGGTTTTTGGTTTTCGGTGAAGCTGTTTGAAGCTTGAATGGGCTCCTTTGTAGCTGCTTTCTGGTTCTGCCGCAGATGACTTTATAGACATGCTGACTCTATGGCGCCTCTGCCTAAGGGGTTCTTTCCAGTTGGACGGGTAGGGGGATCGTGCAGCTCTGGCTTTGGAACTCTATGGTGGAGTGCGGTTGAGTTGGCGCGGCTCTGGTCAGATGCTGGTGAACCTTATTGGGTGGTGGATTAGGCTTAGCCTGTCCATTTGCCATTTTCCATCTGTTATTGGCAGTGGATTCTGTGGAGGAGCTGCTGCAGTTGGTTTTATTAGCCAAATTTTGCATTTGGCGGCTGCTGCTGCTGGAGTGCTTAAGTGCCTTTGTTATGTGCAACTCCATTCTGGGGTGTGAAGAAAGGCTTTGCAAGTGCCTGATTTCATCCTGCTGGTTGGGGCTGTAATGGTTCTAACCTGGTGCTGTTTATCTTGCTACTGGAAGGGGCTGGCTCTTATGATTATTGATGCTGAATGTATTTCTTTGATGCTGAGGAACGGGATCTGTTGGGCTTAGCTAGTGCCTACGGGTCTGATAAGAGGAGGAGGAATCATGTAGAGAGAGAAACTCTCTCTTCTCTCTTCGAATTCAAATTTGAATTTCTTTCTGACTTTCGTTCGGCTCCGGCGGCTCCAACGCCGGCCATGGCCGGACCATTGGGGGCTCCCCTCGGTTCGTCCTCGGACCTCGATTCCCTCGGTCCTCCTGATCCCTCTCTTCCTCCTAAGTCATTGAAGGCCCCATTTGGCTCTTGCGTGTTTCCGCCTCTTCTTGCTACCTCTCACGCATCTCCATCTGGCCCTGACGCTGATTTCTTAACGAAGTTGAAGGGCTTGGATGCTGATTCTCGCATTCCCCTAGCGTCGGATCCGCCCTCCTGCCCTCCCTCGGTGGTCTCTGCTGCACTCGACTGTGGCTCGCCTCGTTTGGGAGACAACGTGGTTCGCTCTCCTGTGTCGCCATCGAAGACACACACGGTCAAGGTATCCTCGAATACCTTCATAAAACCTGAAACTATTAATGGTTCCTCTAAATCCTGGGCTCAAGTCGCTGGGGATATCGGCCTCTGTTCAATTTCCTCCCTTAAATATTTTCCTCCTCAATCTCGGTCTGATTTTGATAGCCCGATTTCACCTCCTGATGAGGTTGTAAAGCAGTGTTCTGATTTCTGGGGCGCCACTTTGGTGGGATTCTTCCCTGAAAATCATCCACACATATCGGCGGTCATTTCCATTGCAAGGAGGATTTGGGCGCGATTTGGATTGCGTCACATAGCAGTCAATGAAAGAGGTCTCTACTTCTTTAAATTCGAATCTGTGTCTCTAATGGATGATTGTCTGGCTCGTGGCCCCTGGGCATTCAAGAAATTCCCCATTTCCCTCACGAGATGGTTTCCAGGTTTGTCTCTGGAACCAGATTCCCTCACGTCTTTCCCAGTTTGGATCTCACTGACAAATGTGCCAATTGAATTTTGGACTCCATTGGGATTAAGTTGGATTGCTAGTAGGATTGGCAAACCAATCCGGTGTGATCCCCTTACTGCCAAGATGGTTCAGGTTCATGTTGCTAGAATCTGTGTTGAGATGAAAAAAGGTGACCCTCAACCAACTAAAATCAAGATCATGTCCGGTGTTTCTGCTTCCTCCAAGCTGTTGGAAGTTGATGTTGCCTATCACTCTGTCCCTAGCAGAATTAAGAATCGTCCAGCTATGCCTAAGATCCCGGATCCTGCAACTGCGGTGGGTGGATGTATGTCCAAAAAACCCATCCCTGCCCAGGGAGATTATGCATTTCCTGCTGCGGGGACCTATGTTAGGATTGGTGTATCCTCTTCTGCTAGTGATATGTGTGCTTTGGATCAGCAGACCTGTAGTTCTGCCTTTGAAAACTGCTCAGCACATGGGTTGGTTTCTTCGTTGGCGGACCATCTAATTGATTCGGATCCTCATCAGCCTACCTTTGCTGTGTGCTCCTCTGATCTCCCGGGATCCTTGATAGGGGCTCAGTCTGGGCCCTTGAATGAAGAGCTTGATATTGTTGCCAACGACATTGATAACCCAATGTTGGATGTCAGGTATGCTGATGTTTCTTTAGTTAATGCTTTGGATCAGCAATCGTGTAATTCTGCCCCAGTTGAATGCCTAGCACGTGGGCTGGCCTCTTCTATGTCGGCCCATCAAATTGATTCCGGTCCTATCCTGACTACCTCTGCGAAGTGCTCCTCAGGTTTAGTTGGTGATGTCTATGAGAATGATGTGGCTCCTTCTGGGCCCATGATTGCAAATGTGGACACTAACTCTGAGCTCCCTGTGTTGAATGAAGATACTCAGAATGTGGCTGACCATGCTGGAAGGTCATTTGGAGTAGCTAATTCTGTGGTGATTGGCCCAATCCCTGGGGTCGATGACTCTACTCCGGAATCCATCGCGCGGATCACTCGCAAATACTCTTTGGCTGAAGTTGGAGATGTTTCCTTGATCAAGGCTCCATCTGAATTTCCTGAGGACAGCTTGTGCTCCTTGTCTGGCTGCCCGGTTGAGGGCTATGTGGATTCAATGACTGGGGCAGTGATGCCTCGTATCTTGGTGCTCGGATTGGTCCATACAATGCCCATATCCTCTCCCATACCGGAGCTCTGTGACCTGGGGGCCATTAGCCAGGTTGATGGGCCTCCGGTTAGGAATTTGACTTGTGTGAGGTGCATGTCTCCTGGGGCTGATGCTTCTCCTCCAGCTAATCATGCTAAGTCCTCTGTTACCATGGATGCTGGAAGTAGTGTTGGCCCTGCATTGTCATCTGCGAATCCTGTCGCTGGTGATGAGGAGGTCTATGACGATCGCCAACGTTATATGGATGAGCTTTTTGCTCGGCAGGCTATAAAAGGGTGGGAACGAGTGGCTGCTGAACGCAGACGACGTAAATCTGCCTCCAAGAAGGCGCGGCGACCTCATTCCTGAAAATTGCTGCAGTTGGTGCAGTACCTGGTTTTTTGGGGTGTGCTTGATGGTGGGATGCTGCTGTCCGGCTTATGTTTTCTGGGGCTGTGGCTCTGCAATTGGAACTGTCCTGTGGAGTGTGTTGTGGGATGCTGAAAAGCCCTTCTATTATGCTATCACCGTATTGCCTCTTGTGATTGATACTCTAAAGTGGTTGTGATTGATTCTCAATCTCTGCCGTCCTGTGTCGGATGAATTTTGATGATTATACATGGAATCCTTCCTGCTGTTGATAAAGGAAGCTGCTACCTTGCTGCGGCGACCCCTTGATGTCCACGCTGATCTGCTGCTGGGTCCCAGTGTTTGCTTTTCTTGGTTGCTGGTCTTCCTCTGCAACTATTCGAAGATGAAAGCTTGATGCTTTATATGGCATGCAGATGCTATTGCAGTTGCAATGTTTGTTATTGCTAAGCTGTGTTGGTGGCTACTGGTGCATGCTGTAGATATTCCATGCTGAGGGGATCTGATAGATGCTGCTGGCTGTGGATATCCAGTGCTGATGAAGCCAGCTGCTGGCTTGATGTCCCGTGTTGCCCCGTGGTGCTTCTGTCGTCTGGAGTATAACTGCTGATGCTTTAGCTGCTATGAGGCATCGGGAGTGGATTAATGGCAGATGCAACTGCTGTTTGCTTTTAGGTTTGAGGAGGCTGACGGCTTTGCTGTGGTTTGTTTTTGAAAGAAGCTGATGATGATGCTGATGCTTTCTTTTAATTATGGAGTGTATGGATTCTGTCATTTTTGCTGCTGTGGTTTGCTGTTGCTTCTAGATTTATTGCAGATCGTGTAATGGTGTGGGTACTGCAGTTGTGGTGCTGTTAAACAAGATGCAGGTGGGTGTATGCGTCAGTAAGCTGCGTTGAACTGTCTTCTGGCTGGCGGATGTTGATGTAGATGCTCCCGTCGATGGCGGTGAATTGCTGGGTCTGGATGAGTCTTTCCGAAGGGTAGCTGATTGGAGCACTGCAGCAGATGCTATTTTGGGTGCTCAGGGGTGGAAAGCTGTGCTTTCCTTCGACTTTGGGATGAAATTTTCCTTCTATTTCTAGGGATTTAGTAGATTGTTGGTCTCCTTCTGAGGCTCTTTTTGTACTCTCGTTTGTACTCGATGCTCGGGGTATGTCCCAGCGGTTTATGTTTTGTCCCCAAAATACTTGGCGATAAAACATCGATGTTGTAAATTTTTCTCCCATTAATCCAAATTACTTACTTACCAAAAAAAAAAAAAAAAAAAAAAAAGCCTACGGGTCTGATTTCTTTGCTCTCTGTGCTGTATGCTTAGTGAAGAATACGGAGCTACAACAGGCTGTGATCAGGCTTTTCGCTCCTGAGGGGATGCTAATGTTGTTTTGGATGCAGATGGGCACTGGCTGCAGCTGCCTCTATCGCTATTGCACTCGGCTGGACCTTTTCTACTGAATGGAGAGTTTTCTGCTGATGCATGGGGCTGTTGGGTCATGTAGATGGGCAGGTGCCTTCTGCTGGGTGCTGGGTTGATGCAACAGGCTCACGAAGCTGGGCTACTTCCCTTGAGCCTCCCAGATTTGCTAGGATGCTGTACTGCAGGCTGCGGCTGCTGCCTGTCGAATTGATGCACTGTGCGGGTTCTGAGACCATGCTGTGCTTGTTTTGAGACCAATACTGGTCCCTTTTTTCTGGGCAGTTGCAAGTCTGTCCTATGCTGAAACTTGGCCCGGTTGCACCGCCAGTGTTCTGGGCAGGAGTTGTTTGTGGCAGAATAGCCTGATGCTGCACTGTGGATGATTTATCTTTTGTGTCGCTTTTGATGATTTAGTGTCTGTTGATTTAATATGTAAATTCATATTACATATTTTGTTTTTCTGTTAAACGGTGTCCTCTTAGAGGCTTTTTTGGTATTATCTGATGTACCGGTTGCTCGGGGAATGCCCTAGCATTTTATGTTTTATTTCCAAGTCAAAATACTTGGAGATAAAACATAGTTTTTGTAATTTTTTCTCCCGTAAATCCAAAATACTTACTTACAAAAAAAAAACCCATTTTTTTTATACTCCCCACCACATCCGAGTCGTCCTGGAGACTCCCCTTTCAGGCACCGGGATGGTCAATAGTTTAAGTCTCACAACATTGACCACCAAAGAGAAAATTTGGGAAATGTCCTGGGGGGGTGATTTTTGGAATATACGGTTATTATGCTCCCTCCATATGAAGTAAACCGTGGCGGCCAGAGATAATCTTTTAGAGACAGCCATAAAGCTTTTCCCTTTCCAAATAGAAGCAGCCCAAGCTTTGTTATAGGGTCGGGTTACTTTCGGTCTAATTTGCTATTTTCACCTCGATGAGGTTTGTTTTTTTTTTCAGTTGAAAAATCTGTTCATGAATTTGCTCATGGTGATGCTCAGGGTATACCCTAGCTCGTTGTTCTAAGTCCAAGTTGGCAAAACACTGGGAGTTAGAATATCAGTTTTGTACTTTTTTATTTCATTTAATTCTTTTTTTTTTGGTAAGTAAGTATTTTGGATTCATTGGAGAAAAAAAAATTACATAACCAATGCATTAAAACCAAGTATCCCCGAGCAATTCTTACATCAAAAAAACAACCTCAAGGAGGCTAACATTCTACAGAGACAGTAGAAATTGAAAAATACTTCAGAAACGCTAGGGCATACCCCGAGCGGACAGTACATCAAAGTATACCTAAAGGCCTCAGGGAGGACAACGTCTACCAGAAAACAAAACATAACTTTTCCATCATAAACAAAATGATAAGGGATCAGCACGAAAATCGCCAAAGCTGATCACAACAGGCAGCCGCTGAACCACACAAACGGCAGCTCACAGTGGCACGGCAGAAGCACATAGCAAGTGAGAGCAGAATGCTCCAATACCAAAGCCAGCAGCACCATCTTCGGCAGTTGAAACAAAACCAAAAGAGCCGCCAGACCGAGACTGCGCATGAAGCCAACTCCATAAGCATCTGGTCATAGGAACCCTGGGCAATGCTTCCACTACGGCAAACAACCAACCCCAAGTAACCAATGGGCAACAAAACCAACTCGCCAGGGCCATATACAATCCGAGGTCATCAGCATTGCAGATCTGCCAGAGACCAATCAGACCATCGGCAATCCAACCAGCAATAGTATCACCCACCAACTGCTGCCGAGCAACATCTGTGGGTCGGCACCATTTAATTGCAACAAATCAAGAGGATTGCAGCAAGGGAACAAATCGTTGCTGCCGGGCACCAACAGATTGCATGCCAAGCACTTCAGTGTTTGCCAACAACACTGCAAACAGAAACTACATCCAACCACATAGAGAAAAAGCTGGCAGCATAACCAGCACTTCCAATGCAGTGGCATAGGCAATAACAGCAGCAAGATCAGCTTTATACCCGACTTAAATCCAACCAAAAGGGAGAAGATGGAACAACAAACTCCAAGGTTCATAAGCCATCCGAAGGAAAACAAAGGTGAAATTCAAATGCTCTGCAGCATTTACCAACAGCCAGGAGGGGGAATAACCACCCCCAATTTCTCTACTATTAACAGATTTTCTCAACTATTAACAGCAAGAGCAGCGTTCCAGTTCAACAGCATCATGGAACCATCAGAAGCAAGGACAGGCCAGCTAAGAAAATTCACACCAAAGCCACATGCACTTCCAACAAGCATCAGATGCAGCAGCATTTACCAGAGGACATCATTTCAAGGGACTGCTACACAACAGGCAACAAGCAGAAGGGCCTCCACCAACACAGAAGGTCGTTTTCAATCCCCCAGGAAGTAGGCTTCAACGACTGATTGTTGGCAGCAGAGACAGCTTCAGACTTCAGAACAGCTACATCTATCACAGGGCATGGTCAGCACCAGCACCGGCAGAATCAGCAAACAAAAATGCAGACAAAAAGGGACAGGAGATTAATCCAAAGTCTCACAAACCCATTCTTGGTCGCAGCAATAGAATCAGTAAAGAACCAGAGGAGTCATTTACAGAACATTGCAGCAAACTATAATTCAGAGGATCCAAAGCCCTCAACTTCAGCGATCACAATCTCACTCTCAGCAGGAAACACAGTCCGGGTAGAGCAGTCTTACCAGAATCAGAGGTCGGACCAAGTAGGCCAAGCAACCAACAATCCAACCAAATTCTGCGAACCAGACCATACCTTACGGTACGAAAACGCAATGAAAGCCATCACTTAGCTTCACGCATTCTGAATGAAATGGCATAGACCACTCCAAAATAAATCAGATGATTGCGCCAGGTTCAGCAGACGAGTCCAGGACTCCATCTTCAGCCCAGCAAATCAGCAAAAGGAAAATAGAGGTACGCACCTCACAATAGCAACGATGACAGCTGCAAACAGCACACCGCATCAGAAGGATTTGCATCGACCGAACAGGCCACTCCCACTTCTTCAGCGCTCCATCCCATACTTCCAGGCCAGATAAAAGACAGGCTCCCCCCAACCCATCACACCGAAGGAACGCACCGCATAGAGCCATCAGAAACTGGGCTCAGTGCTTCGTCAACGACAAAACCAACGAGCAGCAAAGAGCGATAACAACGGAAAGGACAAAAGCAAGATCGGCACGGGGTTCCCCAACCCATTCAACCGGAGTGGACCCATGGGTAGTGGAGCATCAGAGCCGGCAAACCGTCCAGAGAGAAGAAGGAAGAAGGAATCGATCAAATCGGGTAGAGGAAGGGGCTTCGGACTACGCTCACTTCCTCAGGTACGGCCACAGAGGGCGCCAACAAAGCCGGACCAGAAGTCCGGGAAGGAAGCAGGCAGAGGGTGGAAGACGGGAAGCAACCGGGTGGAGCAACCAGGAGACCAGCCGAGGCTGGCTCCGGCGCCGCCCGGCCAGAGGAGGAGCGCCCCTAAGGACGCTTTCAAAGTTCAAATTCGAGAACGAAATTTGAAAATGTAGAAAGAAGTGAGAGCTTCTCTATCTAAACGCTTTGTGTGTTTGGGGCAAAACACTATAAACTGTGTTAAGGGTAAGCTTTTTATAGTGATCGGCCCCACCGCACCTCAAGCCCCATAACCTGAAACCCCTTGCGGGGATTTTTGGGAGGCACAAGACCACTTTGGTGCTTCCATGGATCGAACTCAAGTGGGGAGGCACACTTCCGTGTGTTTAACCACCAGGCCAATTCCGCTTCGGCTTATTTCATTTAATTCATTAAACTTACTTACAAAAAAAAAAAAAAATGCCAATGAAGCTTGCAATTAAGAGTCTTATTTTGATCCATCTTTTTTTTTCTGGTAAGTAAGTATTTTGGATTAATGGGAGAAAAATTATAAATTTGATGTTTTATCGCCAAGTATTTTGACTTGGGGATAAAACATAATCCGCTGGGGCATACCCCGAGCAGCTAGTACATTTGAAGGTACATAACTTTTTTTTTTGGTAAGTAATTTGAAGGTACATAACAACCTCTAAGAGGCCAAAGATCTACATAATCAATAGAAAATTAAAAAGAAGTACATCACAACCCAGAGGGGAAGCATCGCTTTCCAACCCCCTATGACCAAAACGCACTCCGGCAAAAAATCACACCGGCACATTGCACTCCGGCCAAAAGCACTTCAGAAGATCACGCCGCAAAGAGCACACCGGACCAAGACGCACTCCTGCAAGGGATCACTCCGCCCAAGCGGAGTCCGGGCCAAGAGCACTCCGGAAAATCACTCCGCAAAAAGCATTCCGGAATTTACCACTCCGGAATTTGTAGCACTCCGTCCCAAGCAGTCCGTCCTGCTACAGTCCGTCCCAAGAATCACTTCGGATTCAATGCGCTCCGGAATCCGTCCCAAGCACTCCGTCCAATTCTTTTTTTTTTAGTAAGCAAAATTGTGGTAAGGGTAAGCTTTTTAACGTGACTGGCCCCACCGCTTCGCGACCCCATACCCCAGAAATCCCGAACGATTTTTTAGGGAGGCTCAGTACCACGGGTGCTTCCACGGAGATTCGAACCCGGGTGGAGAGGGAAGGCGTAAGCATTACTAACCACCAGGCCGAACTTCGCTTCGGCCACTCCGTCCAATTCACTCCGGCTTCATAGCACTCCGGATATTTACGTATTCCAGCGAAATGCACTCCGGCATAAGTTCACTCCGGCACGTTCACACCGCATAAAGCACTCCGGAAGTTCCACTCCGGACTCTGCAGCACTTCGTCCCAAGCACTCCGTCCTGCGGTACTCTGCCTTAAGCACTCCGTCCATATCACTCCGGCTTCAATGCACTCCGGAAGTTGCACTCTGGACTCTGCAGCACTCCGTCCCAAGAAAATTGCACACCGTCCAACATGCGTATTCCAGGAAAGGAAAGGAAAACTGGCTGTATAAGCCAGACTGTAGCAATCCAGTGGACTTCAACACAGTCTCACCACATCAAAGCAGCGAACAACAAGGCACCACCTCAACAAGAAGAAAAATATAACAACCAAAAAGTACCTCAGCCAGCTACTCTGCCCTCATCCGAAGGGTCCCAATCCATAAACACACGGGCTCCCCCAACCCAATCAACAAATGGGACACACAGCCAGAAAATAAACAGAGCAACACCAGAGGACATTCGGCTGCGTCAATTTCTTCAAGATGAGACAGCAACCCACAAAAAAGCAAGCCAGCTGCCTAAAACAGCAACAGAGAGCCAGCCAAAATTGACCCAACAGCCAGCCATATAGACAGGCCAATCCACTGATCTGCGACATATACATCTGATCTACATTCCTTCGATAACTGCACGTCCGCATCAGCAGCAAGTCACATTCAGGACCAATAGTTCGAGACAGCATCATAACAGGTATGGCATCTGTCCAAAAAGAAAGCACACACTTGCTGCAATGCAGAAAAAAAACTGAGACAGCGATCCAACAGCTCCAATAGCAAGTCCACCAACATCAGCATGGAGCATCAATAACAATCCTATCTATCACAGGCAGCCGCAACAAAAGCTAACCTAAACCAGATGAAAGGTCAAAAAATCGGAGCCCTGGGAGCAGACGAAGGAGACCCCAGTCAAAAAAATATCCCAATAGAAGAGGCTATGATCCAGAACCGCCCCTGGATTTTTTAGAGCAGACTTCTTGGTAATCCTCTGGATAGAGCAAGGGGTAAGCATATACTCTTCAATATCAAAATGGTGATGCTGGAGCTCTGCATCAGGGGAGGAATGAGATAATTCATTGAGCTGCACATCAAGAGGCCCATCTAAGCACCCAAAGCCATCCGAAAGCCTCAATTGGATTCCAATGTCAGCAGAGGCAGAAGGGGTGCAACCAATAGGGGCCAGAGCTTCTTGGGATTCTGGACCAGGAGGAGCTGGGTTCTGAAGAGCCAGCAGTCCAAGGGTAACAGATACCCGCACAGCCCCAGTAGGGGTTATTTTGATCCATCAAGTTCTTGATTCCCAACCCCCCATCAGACTTGGGATAGCAAATATCGTGCCAAGCCACTTTAGCATTGACTTTGCCTTCAGAAGATCTGTTCCAAAGGAAACGGCGTAAGATGCTGTCAATTGCTTTAAGAATGGATTTGGGTAAAATAAAAAGAGAAACCCAATAAAGGTGGATAGATGAGAGGATAGAGGCAATGAGTTGTAGTCGCCCACCAAATGAAAGCCATCTAATTCTCCATGATGTGACCCTCTTTGGGATTCTATCGGTGAGCGATTGGCAATCGGAGACCGAAAGCCTAGTGGTTATCAAGGGGACCCCCTGGTATCTGATGGGGAGTTTGCCCACTTTAAAGCCTATAATCGCAGCTATATTCTAGTGAAGAGAAGAATCCTTTGAACAAATGAATAATTCACTTTTATTCGGGTTGGCAGAGAGGCCAGAGTTAGTGTGGAATTCTTCAAGACAGTCCTGGAGAATCTGAGTGGACTTGGTATAAGCATGGGAGAAGAGAAGGAGGTCGTCAGCAAAGGCAAGCATAACAATTTGAGTTTCAGCGCATTTCCAGCGAAATTTGAAATTATTATCCCGCCTTACCTTGACCTCAATAATGTCTATTTTTTTTTTGGTAAGTAAGAATTTTGGATTAATGGGAGAAAAAATTACAACAACTATGTTTTATCGCCAAGTATTTTGACTTGAGGATAAAACATAATCCGCTGGGGCATACCCCGAGCAATGAGTATAAACAAAAGTACAAAAATAGCCTCTAGGAGGCCAACATTCTACAGAATCCATAGAAATTGAAGGAAAATTATAACACAAAACCGGGGGGGAATCTTTTTTTTTTTGGTAAGTAAGTGTGTATTTTAGATTAACGGGAGTAAAATTTACAAAAAAATATGTTATAACTCCAAATTTTTTGACTTGGAGTTTGAACATAAAAAGCTAAGGTATGCCCCGAGCACCTGGTACATCAGAGAATTTCTCAGAAAAACCAAAGAGGAACTATCTAACAGAAGAACCAAAAAACAAAAAGTAATACTGTCATTATACAGAAGCTAAGGCAAAAAAGTTACTCCCGAGAAGACCAGAGCAACAACATTCGATCACCCTGCAGCAACTTACTATATCACACACTTACCAAAAAAAAACTTACTATATCACACCGGGACTGCCGACAGCCCAAAGTACCCAAGTACTCCAATCAGCAGGGAGCACATGGCAGCTGCAAACATACATCATCTGCACACCCCAGGAGTTACTATCAATTTAGCAACAGACTGCATCAATAATGCCAATTAAATTTCAGAGCAGAAACTGCCATCAGCAATTACTGCCACCGCAACAAGCAACGGACCATCAATATCCTCAAGTATTCCGTTCAAGATAGCCGCAACTGAACTCTGAAAATTTAAGCTAATACGCACTGCCTCCACACTCCACGGATAGTTCCAAGTGCACGGCTGCCAAGTTCAGAGCATCAGCAGCTTCAACTTCAGCACCAATCTGGGCAGAGAATGAACCTGAGCCTCACTGTTTGCACCAGCAACAGCGATCCGCAGAAGTAGCCATCATCAAGGGAAGGCGCAGATTACAAGATTGTCATGAAAACATGCAAATGGTCATCTACAATTTTCATCAGGGCAAATTAAATGCAGCCACACCCACACAGATTTATATCTTCAGCACTGTAGACTACCCAGCTTCACATTGCTCTTAAAAAAAACTGCAGCTAACTCAAAGAAGAAGCACAGCAGCATCAACCTTCTATGACAGGACCGATGCCCGCCCTCGGCATTGAGACTCAGCAATCACAGGCAACGAGAAGACAGTTCCACACCCCTCCTTCAGCAACCGAGCTGCATGCCTTTAGGTAGCATCCACAGCTTTCCAGGGGGAATCACAGCTTTCCATCCCCCAGCACCCAAGATAACAGCTGCTGTAGTGCTCCAACAGATCAGATCATCTCAGGTCTAGAGAGAAGTTCTCCTCCTTCTCTCTAGAATTCGAATTTCAAAATTTGAAAGTCGATTCTGCCAGACGCTCCTCCGTCTCCGGCGGCAGTGCTCGGCGACGGCCATGACCGACTCCCTTGCTCCTCCTTCGATGCCCGCCCCCCCGTCTGTTTTCACAACTCCTCTCCACAGTCCTCCGTCTCGCCCTCGAAAAAACCTTCCTCGATTCTTCCTTCGCCTTGGACCCAGGACTCTGTTTTGTCGATGAACCCGAAACCTGATCACGTCCAATCCGGCGGTAACGATGTGTCCCCCCATTCATGGGCTGATGCAGTTAAGAAGGACGGAGCTGGGCTAAGCTCTGAGCTCCGTTTCTTCCCTCTCCATGCTACATCGTCTTCTGATGGTACTCTCTCACCTCCGCCAGAGCTCATTGAACAAGGTAACTCCTTCTGGAGTCATACATTGGTTGGCTACTTCCTTAACAATCCTCCACATTTCACGGCTGTTAAAGCAATTGCCAACAAAATATGGTCCCGATTCGGTCTAAAGCAAACCGCTGGCAACGACAGTGGTCTCTTCTTCTTTCGCTTCCCTTCTGAAGAGATGGTGGACAAATGTATACGTGCTGGTCCATGGATCTTCTCCGGCAAAGCAATATTCCTAAAGCGCTGGAAGCCTGGAATGGAGCTGTCAAAAGAGGAACACAAGCGCTTTCCAATTTGGATAAAAATGTCAAACATACCGCTCGAATTGTGGTCTCATGCGGGTCTCAGCTGGTTAGCCAGCACGATTGGGTTTCCTATTCAGATTGATCCCAAGACAGCTCGTATGGAAAATCTGTCCTTTGCAAAGATGTGCGTTGAAGTTGGTGTAGATGGGCCGTTCCCCAGCTCCATCGCTGTTCTGCCTTGTTCTGCCTCTACTGAATGTGCTTCGGTGAATGTGGATTATAGCTGGAAGCCAACACGCTGCGCTCGATGCCAACAGATTGGGCATCTGGAGACAAAATGCCTGTCCAAGTCCGTTCCAGGTAATTCTCATCCTAAGCCCCTGGGCTAAGGTCTTGCTGGTCCTGTCCTAAACGAAAGCCCTCATTCTGAGGTTCATGTGGAGTCTGGTTGCCAATTAATTATGCCTCCAATTGACGAGTTTGGTAACTCTGGTCAATTTCCTCGTTCTGCGGCTGAAGAAGTCTTGCCTCAACCGGAGTCTCTCCCGACCCCAATTACTGTCCTAAATGCTGAACCGCTTTTTGGGCCTGAGTTTGAAACTCCAGCTCTTCCCTCTACTGAGTCGCTGGCACTTACTAACCCAAACTCCCCTCTTCCTGGTCCGGTGCCTCAGGCCATTATGGATCTAGGTGATACCCGGTCTGTTAATCAGGAAGCGCTCCCCTCCCTTTTGGGTTCTGTTGACAGAAGCCAGATTGAGAGTGCTATTTCACAATCCTCAGCTAAGTGTGCGCATCAATTATGCCTACCGGATGACTCCAGATGTGTGGATGGCTTCCTGGATATGCAGATGGATGATTTGGATCCTAATTCCCTGGATTCCGAATCTCAATATCATAATATCGATTTAGATGAATTTATGCTTACCCCAAGCTCTATCAAGAGGATTACTAAGCTATATTCCTCAATTTCCTCTTCGGTAGATGAAGTGAGGGGCATTGAGGCTAATTGGAAGACTCCTATGTCTAGGAAAAAGAAAAAGGCTGCCTCCCAAAAGTCCAGAGGCGCCTCTGCCTCTTAGGACTTTTCTGCCGGGGTTTTTTGTCTGGGTCTTGATTCTGGGACCTTGGAATTGATCTGGTATTTTTTGGTGGATTATTTATGCTTCATTTTGACCTGTGGTTGAATAAAGCGTATAAGAATTGTGCTTGGAGGTTTATTTGGTACTTTTCGGGCAAAATATATCCTGTTTCCTGGGAACTTCATCTGCCTCCACTGGTCTGTGCTGTTGGATGCTGCTGCATGCCAGGGATGAATAGACCCCGTTTTGGTATGCTTCCTGTGCTGTTGGGGCTCCAATTTTTGCTGAAATTGGAGGTTTGCAGCTGGCGAATAAGCTTGTCGGTCCTTGCTGGTTTTAAGCCTGTGGGTGGCTATTTAGTGCCGTAGGCAGGATGTGGTTATGGGTCCTTGCTTTTTCCTGGATGAACTGGAACTGTCCTGCTGCCAGGTGGGCTGGGGCTACTGCTGGGATGGCTGCTGGATCTTTTTTGTGGGAGCCCGGAGTCGATGTTTTTGGTGATGGGGTTGACTATGTGGCTATAGTGATCTTATAGAAGGTTCTGATGAGTTGTGAACCCTGGTATTTGTGATTGAAACTGGAGCTTGCTTTTGTTAGATGGTTCGAATGCCGTTGGATCCTCTTGCCCCTTCGAAGTGTTGTGATGTGGTTGCGTTGAAGACCTTGTGGCGTTGGAGGTGCTGCTGCGATTTTGCTGCGAACTGATGGTTTCGGGTGCCCATATGTAGATGCTGGTTGCGAACTTCGTCTACTGTTGATATATTGGTGCATGTTAGGCTCTTTTTTGGCTTGATCCGAAATTTGTTAGATTGGGTTTGTCAACCTTGTTTTGCTTTCTCTGGTTTCAATTCTGTGGGGTCTATAATTTGTTGTCCTCATAGGTTCTTAGATACTTTCTGTTGTAATACTTGTTCGGGGAATGCCGTAGCGCTTATGTTTTATCCTCAAGTCAAATCACTTGGAAATAAATATAGCTCATGTAATTTTTTCTCCCTTTAATCCAAAATACTTATTTACCAAAAAAAAAAAAAAAGAGTTGTGAACCCTGCTGCTATCTTTGATCTATTGGATTCTGTGGTTTTGCTGAATCTGTGGTTCCACACATCAGCTGTGGCCTTGTTCCTGAGTGGGCTGTAGTGCTGGAATGTTGATCCTGGTGTATGATGTTTGATGATGGATGTGTAACTGAATCTGTAGCAACAAATGGAAACTGGAATGCAATGGATCCCTCTTGGCTGGTCTGGTATTGTTTGCTCATGCTAAATTGCTGAATTTACTCCCGGTTGTCAGATGGGTTTGTCGGACTGTGAAAGCTGTAGCTGTTTTGATGAATGTGTCCCTGCTGACGGCTATCGGTCGTTGAAGCCTTCTCCAGCCAGTGTGCTGATGTTGTTGATTTGCAACAATTTTGCTTGGGTTGCAATGGATGATGATGCATCATTGGCTGATCCCACTTGCGTATTTTGCATTGCCTGCTGCCTGGAGTGGCTTATTGGCGGTTGCAATTGCTGCCTGTTACTGGGGTAGTGGCTGCAGATGGCATTGTTATGGCTTGTCTTGTATGGCTATATGCTTATTTCCTTCTGGTTGAAATGATGCCCAATCTGTCCGCAGCTAAAATGTTGTGCGAATGAGTAGCAGTCCTTTGGATTGCTGTAGTCTGGTGATCTCTGCCAGTATGTTGCTGCTGTAATTTTGCAACAGCTTTTTCCAGTGGGCTACTGTCTCATCCCGAAGGAACTGAAGCTGTCGACTGTCCTCTGGTGCTGCTCTGTTTTTCTATGGCTGTGTGCCCCATTGTTTGGGTTTGGGGAGCCCATGTTTTTCTGGATTGGGACATTACGGCTGAGGGCTGAGCAGCTGGACGAGGTTCCTTTTGGTGACTAAATTTCCTTTTGGTTGAGATGGTGCCCTGTATATGCGCTGCTTAATTGTGGTGTGATTGTGATGCTGTTGTCTGGCAATTAAGGCCAGTTTGTTGCTGTTTATTGGGTGCATTTCATCCTGCTGCGGTGGGAGTGTCCTCCTGTTGTGGGATGTGCTGATGCCCATTGGTTTGCTGTGAGCCTGCAGCTGCCGTGTGGTTGGGTGGATTTCCTTTGTTCTGCGGATGTATGGCTTGGGATGATCCTGATGCAGAAGGGTGCTGGCTTGGTGTGCTGTTTCTGTATGAAGTGGTTAATGCCATTTTTGATGTGGAAACCATATGCTGGTGAGCGTTGGGCTGATGCTGTTCGGCTAGCGTGGAGGTGGAAAGGCTGAACCTGATTTCCTCTCTCCTACTTGCTGCAGTGGAAGATGTGTTCGGCTGCTTGCTGGCCCAGGTGGCAAGTTCAGTCTGCAGATTCATTGCTGCCTCTGAATTGAAGGATCTGCGAAGCATGTTTAGGGGTTTTGCTGTGTGATTCATTGCTGTGTGTTGTATGGATTTGGCTGCCATCTGGAGTCAAGGTTTCCTTTGTGTTGCTGCTGCTATAGTTTAACAGTGTAGGCTGTGTTCAGTCTACACTGTTCAGTCTTGTTTACGATGGAAATGTCATATTTTGTCATTTTCGGTAAACATTATCCTCCTAGATGTTTTTGTATATTCAGATGTACTGTCCGCTCGGGGTATGCCCTAGCGTATTATGTTTTATCTTCAAATCAAAATACTTGGAGATAAACATATTATTTTGTACTATTTTTCTCCCATTAATCCAAAATACTTACTTACCAAAAAAAAAAAGCTGTAGTGCTCCAACTAGCAGCCATGCAGAAAATCTCAGCAAAATAGGCCCAGCTATTCACATTCAGCCACCGACAGGAACAGCTCCAGCATCATCAACCAGCCAGAAGAAAAATCAACCAGGATTAGCGCAGCAATTGCCTGGCACATGCATCCATCAGCAGCTTAATTGTCATCACCAGAAATGCTGTACACACACGCATACATCATCCCCAAAAAATCACAATCTGCACATAAGCTGGAAGCAACAGCAATCCACAGCAGCAAACATGACAGAAACCATTCACCACACAATTAAAATGAAGCAATAGCCCCTATCCGGGGAATCGAAGCCGATCCAGTTGAGGGCAGACCAGAAACCATCAGAGAGCACCCGACAGCAAAGATAAAATAGGCAATTTCAACAACAGCAAGGATGCAAGGAACCTAGTGTTGCAGCTCCTACAACAGCCAAGATTGACCTCAATGATGCCATTAAGGACTTCCATCACCAAGACAAATAAATAGGGGGAAAGCGGATCCCCTTGGCGGAGACCTTTGCCTCCAGTGAAGAAGCCGACCACATCCCCATTTATATTGAGGGAGTACGTCGGAGTGGTAACGCATTGGCCAATCCAATTGAGCATTTGTGGAGGAAACTTCATGAGGGTCAGTATATTGAAGATGAAATCCCAATAGACAGAGTCGTATGCTTTCATAAGGTCGACCTTCATAGTACATCTAGGCGGGTCATGCCCAAGATGACGCCTATGCAGGAGCTCCTGAGCTAAAAGGATATTATTACTAATCTGACGCCCCGCCACAAAGGCCGTTTGGCACCGATCAACCAAGTAAGGTAGGACAACCTTGATTCTATTAGCAATAATTTTTGATATCACTTTGTAAATGACATTACAGCATGATATCGGGCGGTAGTCTGAGACCGTGCGCGGGGACTGGACCTTAGGGATAAGGCTGATCAGAGTGGTATTCAAGTGTTTAAGGAGCTTTCCATGATTAAAAAAATCATGGATAGCTTCATAAACAGTATGACCGGTAATCTCCCACGAGTCCTTAAATAATTTCGAGGTAAAGCTTTTTTTTTTTGGTAAGTAAGTAATTGAATTAAAAAAATAAAATTTACAAAAACGATGTACCAATGCCAAGTGTTTTGCCAACTTGGGATTAGGACAACGAGCAGGGGCATACCCCGAGCAGATCCATATACATAAACATGACCTAAGTAAAAGAAAGGAAAAGGACAGCACAGCGAGCCACCAAATCAAGTTCAGCAGCCCCATCTACATACACCACACCACACCAACAGCTGGAGGACAGCACAGCCAGCCCAAAACCAAGACATAGCCATTAATTTCGGACCAGCCCCAAGCTCAATCCAGATTTGAAGAGGAAAGCCATCAGGTGTCGCCGATATCAATCCACGGTCCCAGGAAACATCAGAGGGGAATCCCATGCCAGCAACATGGCCCAGGCCACCAATGCACGGTATCAAGTCCTAATAACTATCAGATCAGCACCTGCACAACGTGCCATCAAACCACATCCGGGAAGCCAACACCAGCACACACGTCTGCTGCAACAGATCCCGTTGCTCAAGCACATCAACAAGCATCATGCATCAGTTCAACAAACCAGGGGCACCCACACAGCACTTAATAACAAGAAAACCCACTGCATTGAGCAACCACAGGCAGGCACACACCAAGAGGGAACAGAAAATCAAGCGGCTGGAGAGAGTATGAGAGCGGCTCCAGGAGATACAAGCCAGCCCCAAACCCGACCAGCTTGGAAAGACTGTCACCTACCAACAGCTTTGACCATGGCCAGAACTAACAAGGCGCCAAGACCGCATAAAACCACAGAATCAGCAGCACCAACTTCCAAGGAGATGCCCAGACACAGCATCAGCAGACAGGGTCAGACCCTGTTCTCAACGGATAGGACATCAGAAGAGCATCCCTTTTTGGCAGAGTCATTCCAGAATGGGCAAATTAAGAAGCTGCATAGCCCAGCAAATCCAACCCCACTCCATCAACTCCATGACACCAAATCAATACAGCAAAGGCCACACCAATCTACTTTTTTTTTTTTTTTTTGGTAAGTAAGAAATTTGGATTAATGGAAGAAAAATAATACAACATCTGTGTTTTTATCTCCAAGTATTTTGACTTGGGGAAAAAACATAAACCTCGGGGGCATACCCCGAGCAACTAGTACATCCAAATATACAAAAAAAACCTCTAAGAGGCCAGCGTACTACAAAACCAGTATAAAATGAAAAATAAATACAACACAACGCAGAGGGAAATTGCAATATTCCGAACCCCTGCAAATCACACCAATCTACTAATTACTGCTACAGGCACACTGCAGTAACATGAGGGGGCAGCACAACCAGATCATGAGCAGCAACTCACATTTAATGCAGAGTGGGAGCAAATAGTCCGATAACACAGCACCATCCACCTCAGGAGCAAATTAGCATCAAAATTACAGCATACAACCTTCCACTAGAAGGAACTTCACCCCAGCCAGAGCCAACTGCTGTCATCCAACCAGCGCCAATTGATGAAGCCCACCAAACAGGCCAACACCTGACATAGCCAGTTTATAAACAGCAGTCAGGCTCCAGTCACCTTATCCCAGAGCACACCAGCATCAGCATACCAATATTGACAGCAAACTTCGAACAGCATATCAACATGAGAGAGCAAGCAATACACATCTTCAATTACTTCAGATCACACAGAATCATCCGCAACCACCATTACACAGCCGCAGAAGAAAATGAGCTCCTCATGAGAAAATGTCAAGAAAATAGAAAGCAAGCAAACCAGCATCAAAAGGTACACATTTAGACCATCCGCAGCACCAGTACCGTGTCCAAATAGCACGAAACTCAACCAAACAGCAGCTCAGAACGGTGGAGCATAGCATCGAGCCAACAAGCAGGCAGCACAGACCCAACTCCATACTTCGTCTTTAGGAAAAACTTTGCCAATTCCGTATGATCATGCGTCACATCCCACACCGCATCAATAATTACTGGCAAACCCTGCACAGAATCAGACCCCATCCAGTAGCAATATATTTTCGATCCAAATCATATGATGCATCAAACCGCAATCATTCATTCATAATCAGCCCATCATCCTGTAAAGAACGGCAGCAAAGGAGGTACTGACATCTTGAACACCCATTCTCAGACCCAGCATTCCAAAAAAGAATACCAGGGTAGCAGCCATGGGTTGGCACACCCAACCAGACCCAGCATGGCTACTAATAGTACAAGATGGAAGGCAGAGACATCATCAGTTCCGCAAGTTCCAGAAACACACCAACATGATCAGCCAATCAACAAACCCAAAGGCTTCAGTAGCAGCCATCGTCATCCAGATTTACAACAGCAAATACATAAAGCACAGTAGACCATGACATTACTAGAAAGAGAGCCCTGAATCAGTAAACGCTCCATAAAACAACAGGCAAGCTGGAGACCAGAAACATTTAAATCGGCTGTAGATGGCACCAACATGATCAGCCAATCAACAAACCCAAAGGCTTCAGTAGCAGCCATCGTCATCCAGATTTACAACAGCAAATACATAAAGCACAGTAGACCATGACATTACTAGAAAGAGAGCCCTGAATCAGTAAACGCTCCATAAAACAACAGGCAAGCTGGAGACCAGAAACATTTAAATCGGCTGTAGATGGCCCATAGGTAAAGCCATTGGGCTCTGTCATCAGGTAAAGCATTGAATCGAGGTAAAGCCATCAGGACCGGGGCTCTGTCATCACCGATGGAGAAAATCGCAGAGCGGATTTTCTCCTCACAAACCGGCCTAACAAGGGGGCCGGTTAATGAATCAGGTACGGTATGAAGAATGTAGGGGCGGAGCCGATTTGCCTCCGCCGTCCCATGGGATCGACCAGACGCAAGGACCTTTTTGAAGTGGCCCTCGATTCGGTTATAAAGATCCTTCGTCCCTTTAGTAGGGTTGCCCAATTCATCAAGGAGGGAAGTGATCCGATTCCGATTATAGTTCCCACTAACAGTCATAAAAAAGAAATTTGTGCATTGGTCACCCTCTTTGAGCCATTTGATCTTGGCTTTTTGTTGAAGGAAATCCGCCTCCTTAGCCATAGCAAAATAATACTCAGCCTTACGAAGGCGTTCGAGGTCATTAGTCCCAAGGCGATGAGGGGGCATAGATTGGACATCCTCAAGGCATTTCCGAGTACGCAGGACCTCTTTATGAACATCTCCACATTGTGCATTAAGGCATTTAAACTTACCAAAAAAAAAAAAAAAGCATTAAGGCATTTAAGCGCACTCTTCACCTTTTTGAGAGATGACTTTTTTTTTTTAATGTCCGCTCGGGGGGCAGCTGCTGTTGTTTTTGCTGAGACTCTCTCTTCTCTCCTGAAATTCAAATTCGAATTTCCTCCGTAGTCCGTTCGGCTCTGGCGGCCCCGACGCCGGCCATGGCCGGACTGCTGGGGGCTCCCCCTGTTCCGTCCTCGGACCTCGATTCCCATGGCCCTCCTGTCCCTTCCCTCCCCCTTCAGTCAGTGAAGGTGCAGACCGTAGTGTGCGACTTTCCTCCTCTTCCCGATAACTCCCTCGCCACTCCAAATGCCCCAGACGCTGGCTTCCTTTCGAAGATTAAGGGCTTGGATGTAGGTTCGGTCTCCATTCCATGCCCCCCTTCGGCCGATTCTGCTGCTCTTTGCTGTGGCGCGCCTCGACTGGATGCTAAGGTCATCCGTCCCCCTGTGTCGCCTGTGAAGATTTCTGCAGACAATGTATCTTCTAATACCATCTTAACGCATGCTGATGGAAATGGTATCGCAAAATCTTGGGCACAAGTGGCTGAGGACAAGGGCCTCCGTTCTTTTGCCTCCCTGAAATTCTTTCCTTCTTGTGCTGGGTCTGACTTCGACAGCCCGTTATCTCCTCCGGCTGAGGTTCTGAAGCAGTGCTCTGATTTCTGGGGCGCCACCTTGGTGGGCTTCTTCCCTGACAAACCTCCCCACCTTTCGGCAGTTACCTCCATCGCCAGGAAAGTTTGGGCGCGGTTCGGTTTGCGTCACGTTGCTGGCAATGAAGAAGGCTTCTACTTCTTCCAGTTTAACTCAAAAATTAAAGTTTAACTTTGTTTTGACAATTAATGCTGGCTATTTGCTTGCTATCTGGTGCTTGTGATGCAGCCGGAGCAAGAGTTGCATGGTTCTAAACTGAGATATGGTCTCGGATTATGCGCCATCGCATGGCTCAGTTTGTTTTGCTGATACTGGTCTCGTTTTGACTGATGTGTATGCCCTCCTGGCACAGTGGGCTGTATGCCTTTAGCGATTTATGATCTGAGGTATGGATTACCAAAATTTAGGTGAACTGATGTTGTGGCTGATCTCTGATGAACCTTCATGGCCTGACTCCAAGCCCTGGTATGCTGCTTACTGGATTGGGGAGCTGCTGCTGTTATAGTGAACTCTGGCCCTGAGTCTGCAGTTTGCTTGGCCCAGGGATTGCCGTTGATGGTGGATGCCATTCTTATCTTGAGAAAGCCGAATGGGTGTTGTGAGCATACTCTTCATAGATACTCTGGTGATGCCACTGCAGGATTTAGTATCTGATTTTGGATGCAGCTGTTGGTTTCTAGTGATGGTTCGGTACATGCTCGATTATAAGTAGATAGGTTTTCTGTGCTGGACAACCTTTGCATTACTGCTGGATGCTGAAGACAGTGACTGTTGGAATTGAATGTGGTACTGGAAGCTGCAGTTTATGGGTCGATTGTTGTGGAAGCCAGGAGCTGTTTTTTCTGTCCTGCATTTGAGTGGTGTTGATTCAGCTGCCTGGTGTACTGTAACCCATTATGCTGTAGCTATATTTGATGCATGGTTATCTTGGTAGCTAAAATTCTTTCAACTGCTTCTACTGTTTATTAAGCTATGATTTGAGGCTGATGTTGAGCATGCTTGATTCTGAATTGCTCCCAGTTGAGTGTTTGCGCGCGGTCCAGTTTGACTAGGGGTATTTTGTGTGATGTTTTGCATGGATGGTTCTGAAGGTGCAGAAGTAGCTGATGAGAGAAGTTTGACAGCTGCTTCTGATCTGAAAGAGAGGATAGTTGCTGAGAAGACTGAAGATCCCATTTTCTATGCTGTGGTGATTTGGGTGGTCCTGTAAATCTGGTTGACGTTCGTTTGGCGTGGTTGTTTTTGCTTATAAAGATATTGGATCTGGTTGTTTTGATCCTGGTAGGGGTGTGCACTGGGAGTTAGATTCTGATGCGGTCGGGTTGCCTAGAGGTGGATTGGGCGAGCCCTTCCGGCGCTTTTGCAGTGCTTGAAATGTGGAGGTGTTTTGAAGTTAGAATGATCTGTGAGTTGGCCATGATGTTAAAAATGTCATCATGGAACCTATAGCTGAATGTGGATTGATATAACCGGTTGCTGTGTGATGCAATAATCTGTGTTGAACCTGCTCTGTAGTGGTAGTGTCTTGATGCTGCTGGTGCGGTTGACGTTTTGCTGGTTTCTACTCTTCTTCCTTAGGAGTGAGCTGCTCAATCTGTAAAGCACCTCACATGTCTTTCGCTGCTGCAGCATTTTTCCTGTACAATAGGAGATGCCAGTTGAATGTGATTTACCTCATTGTTGCTGGGTCTCCCGGTCTCCGGTAAAGCAGCGAGGTGAATCTAGTTGTGTATCTACGGTCCCAGGTGCTGATTCTTCAGGTTTCCGCGTTAAAGCGTCAAAGTGCTACCGTCATTTGGATTCGCTCTGACAATTTCGCTCTGACAAAGGCGATTTTCAAAATTCAAATTTGAATTTTGATTCTGCTCGGCGTCGTCCTCGACGCTTCTGACTAGGGTGCCGGGCGGCTCCGGTGCCTGCCCCGGCCGGCCTCCCGGTTGCTTGCCCGGCCCCCCACCCCCTGTCACTCGGCTTCTATGTGCGGGTTTTGGCGGCCTCGGCGACCTCGATGATTTCGGGGTTGCCTGCGATTTCGATTGCCTGCGTTCTTTGACCATCTTTCTCGCCTTCTGTGGGAGGCGATGGCTCTTCCTAGGTTGAAGAGTTCGTGGCTGGTTGGGTGATGATTGAACGAAGGCTGGATGTACCGGCCGTGGGCCAGTTGGATGCGTATGAATTTTCTGTTATGTGGATTCGGGAGCTGATCCTGTTGGCAACCTGGTGGGTCTCGCTCTCTGTTCGGTTTCCTGTGCCTGGAGTCGTTATTTTGGCTGCAATGGCTGGCTGTTGAGTCGAGCTCCTGCTGATGTTGTCTCTGTGGACGCTGCGATTGGGCTTCCGGTGGTCTGTTGCCTCTTCTCGTAGTAGTGATGTTGCCGAATGTACCCGGAAGCTGCTCTGATTGGCTGTGTTTCCCATTTGTTGATTGGGTTGAGGGAGCCCGTGGGCTTATGGATTGGGTCTCTTCGGCTGAGAGCTGAGCAGCTGACTGTGGTCCTCTTTGGTGGCTATTTGCTCTTCTTGTTTGAGGTGAGGCCTTGCCGGTAAGCTGCCTAATTGTGGTGTCTGTGTTGCAGTCCATTGGACTGCTTGTCTCGCTATTTCAGCCTGTATTGATGTAGTTGCCTGATGCAACTTCATCTATTGTATGACTTGCTGCAATGATTGGTATACGCCTCCTCTGGTTTATTGATTATTTGCGGCGGCCAGAACATGATTGAGGGACAGTGGTTTTATCTTCTGTCTCGAGATCTTTCTTCTGCAACTTTGGTTGCTGAATTTGCGCATGCTTCGCCCTCTGCATCAGGAGTATTTGATTTTGCCTTCTGGTGATGTCCTTGGACTGCCTGTATCTGGTGAATTCAGCCAATTTGCAGAATTTGTTTATTTGCATCAATTTTGAATCTTATGATTTATGGATTGCTGCAATGGTATTTTGATGCTATTGCTGCGGCTGAATGGATTCCTGAGCTGAAGGATGATCGGTTGCCGCACTTCTATATGGTTTGGTGACTGTGGATGATGAGTTACTGGCATTGTATGATGTTGGGTCATGGTGCTGCACCCGTATACTGGGCCATGATCCTTCTCTATTGAATTATGCAAGTTAATTTGTTCTGCAGTTCAGTACCGCAATTTGGTTGGTGCTGTCTGCCTTTGCACTGTGATTGTATTGAGCTCAGTGCTGGACCCTTGTGGTGTGCTGATGATGGCATGGTGGGAGCCAGTGTTGATGTGTTTGTGCTGAAGACGGGTCCTGTGAGCTGCTGCTGTACTGTATGCTCTCACGTGATTTGTGCTTCTGCCGAGCCAATGTGTGCTGCCGGTTGTGTGGTTCAGCGGCTGCCTGCTTGCTGATTGCTGCTGCAGTAGTGCACCAACCCAGGGCTAAGTCTTGCTAGTGCTGCTGGATTGCTTTCTGGCTGCTGTGGCGCGGAGCTGTGGGACTTCAGCTGCTGTTTTGATGATGCTGCGTCTGCTGGCCGTTGCATACTGGCTATCTCCTGTTGCTGGCATTTTGGATTTGCCTGGAAATGGCAGTTTATTTTGTCTAGGTATTGCTTTTATGTGTTGCTCTTGTGTTGTATGATTACCAGCAATTTTATCCTTTAGTTGGTATCATCAGTTGTATCTAAGTGCTCGGGGATCCCCTAGCCTTTTTGGTTTATCCCCAAGTCGGAAAAACACTTGGTGATAAATCCATATTTGTAAATTTTTCTCCCATAAATCCAAATCACTTACCAAAAAAAAAAAAAAGGTGCTGATTCTTCTACTGTGTGTGTACTGCTGCGTGGGTGGCACCTAAAGGCCGCTTTCTTGGCTTTCCAACAGTCGTGAGTTGGGTCAGTGAATGTTTGCTGAAGCCTTTTGAATCTTCCTATGCTACCAAATTCAACAAAGTCCGGATGCTGGAGGTATAGCTAGCATTGAAGAAGCAGGGAGCAGCAGCTGAAAGCTTGCTCTCTAAAATAACTTTGAACTGGTTTTCTTTTTGCTGTCTAGTGTCCCTTAGTGGGACTCTCTTGATTTTCTTTTGGTTGATCGGCTATTGCCTTCGCAGCTATGACTAAATTTCAAGTCGGAAAAACACTTGAAATTAAATCATAGGGTGTAAATTTTTATTTTATTTTTTAATACAATTGACTTACTTACCAAAAAAAAAAAAATTCTTCCAGTTTAACTCTGTGTCTCAATTGGAGAATTGCTTGGCTCGTGGCCCCTGGGCCTTAAAGAAATCCCCTATTGTCCTCATGAGATGGCATCCGGGCTTGAGTCTTGATCAGGAAGCTCTCACATCTTTCCCGGTTTGGATCTCGTTGGCAAATGTTCCAATTGAATATTAGACTCCATTAGGTTTAAGTTAGATCGCTAGTAGGATTGGCAAACCAATCCTGTGTGACCCCCATACTACCATGATGAATCGGATTCATGTGGCCAAAATTTGTGTTGAGTTGAAAAAGGGTGATCCTCAACCTGCTAAAATCAAGATTCTGTCGGGCACTGCTTCATCTGCCAAGGCCCCGGCAGATCTAAGGGGCCTGAAGTTATGCCTAAGGCCCCGGCTCCTAATGATTCTGCTGGGGCTGTTGTTGGGGCTGATGGAGTTGATGCTTCACCCATCTTACCCCCTTCTGATCTGGATGAGTCTGTGGATCGTGATGACTCTGTTTGTCCTGCTGTAGGGCCAGGTAGAGTGGTTGAACCCTCTACTGATTGTGTTATGGAATATTTGGTTCAGATGACCAAATGCTCTGGCTTTGATGACGGACCTAACAACGGGCTGGTCTCTCCACTACCTCTCAAATGTTCTGAATTTGCCCCTAATCTGGGTGCCTTTGCTGTGCACTCCCCTGCTGGGCCTCGTGATCCTGATCAGTCAGTCGGGCCTTTAGCCGAGGCTTTTCCTTTGAGGATTGATGGTTCGGACCCTTCTAATGAGACTTGTGCTGACATGCCTCCCTATGCGGGGTGTCCCAATGATCACCAAATGCTGGGTGGTGCTGCCTCGTTAGTGAATGATGCAATGCCGGTGCTTAAAGCTGATAGGTCTCTTGTTGGGATTGAAGGGCTTCCAGCAAGGGACTTGGCTCCTGCGCATGGTCTAACTACTGAGGTTGATGATTCTACTCCGGAATCTATTACGCGGATTGTTCGTAAATACTCCCTGGATGCTTCTTCTCCTGGAAAAAACCTTAATGATCCATCTATTGATGGTTTTGTGGCTCCAGCTGTTCTGGACAGTCGAACTATGCCTAATCCGATCCCTGTTACTGGTTGTTCTGATGTGCAAATTGAACCTTTAGTGGCTGATTCCATGGAATCTGGTGGCAGAGCTGGTCATGCTCAATCAGCTGCGTATCCTGTTGCTGGTATCGTGGATTATGTATATGACGAGCGGCAACGGTATGAAGATGAGCAATTTGCTCGGCAGGCTATAAATGGGTGGGAACGCGTGGCAGCTGAACGCCGACGGCGTAAATCTGCCTCCAAGAAAGCTCGGCGTCCTCATTCATGATATCTGATGCTGTGTACTTACCAAAAAAAAAAGATATCTGATGCTGTGGGTCCATTTGGGTTTGTGCTTGATGGTTGGAGCTGTCTGGCTGATGAATGGATGTGTTTTTGGCTGCCTGCTGTCCCTGCAGGCCTATCAGTATGTGGATACACTGCTGCCTCTGAATTGCAGGTTTTGTGAAGACTGTTTTGGGGATCTGATCTCTGTTCGTAAGGTTGGGGATATGCTGGTCCGCGATGTAATGCTGGGTTTGCACGACTGGGTTGTGGACCTTGTCTGTTCATATCTTTCTGATAAGGTGGGTACTCTATGGAGGCCCTAAACTGCCGGTTTGTGTGGCTGTGCCTGTTCCCGTCTATTGGGAGGTCTATACAGCCGGTTTGAGATGCTGTGCTTTTTGTTGAGATATGCACTGGTCCATGCTATTGCATATTACTCGGTTGGTATGCTGATGTATATACCTTTCGCTCCTGTGTTCTATTCTGATCTGGGAGCTGATATTGCTGCTGGTGTATTTGGAGGCTTGGTGGAGCTTTAGTTGATGTGGGCAAATTGGGTTTCGCTGATTTGGAGGCCTGGAGCTCTTCCTGGACACGTTGCTGAACTTGAAGCAGCTGGTTACATTCCAGTATAGATGATGCTGGGACTGGATGCACTACATGTGATGTTGGCTGCGGCTGAACAATTCGTTGCTTCTGCACTGTAGTTGCTTGTCGTTGATCTTGTTACTTCATTGTATTTTTTGTTTTTCGGTTGAACGCTTGTTCTCTTTGAGGCTAATTTGGTATTAAATGTTGTACCGGTTGCTCGGGGTATGCCCTAGCATTTTATGTTTTATCTCCTAGTCATAATACTTGGAGATAAAACATAGCCTTTGTAATTTTTTCTCCCATTAATCCAAAATACTTACCAAAAAAAAAAATCTGCCAAGCTGATTGAGGTAAATGTTGCCTATCACTCTGTTCCTAGTCGACTAAAGACTCGGACCAAGTCCCCGGTTCCTGTTGTTTATGAGGGTGGATGTAAAAATTCCATCCCTGATCAGGTTTTAGTTGATTCTGCATCTCCTGATGCGGGGACCTCCGTTAATTCCCCTCCTGTGATTGTTATGGATGATGGGGATTTGGATCAGCAGACTGGTAGTCCTGCCAATGTTATGAATCTCTAGATTTTATTAGAGAGAGATTCTCCTCCTTCTCTCTAGATTTTAAAATTCAAATTTGAAATTTGCTCGGCTCCTGCTGACGCTCGGCCCTCCCGGCCGTCTCCTTCGGTGACCCACCTCTGGCCGGGCGGCGCCGGAGCTGGCCTCGGCCGGCCTCCTCGTTGCTCAGCCCGGTCGCCAAAGGCTTCCCGATTCCTTCTTCCCTCGTTTCTGGACTTCCGATCTGAAAAGTCAGAGTCCTTTGAATCTTCGGCCGCTGCAGCGTGTTTGTTTTTGTTGATTCAGATTTGGATGCAGGCCTCTGAGGTCCTGTATCTTTCACAAGAACGTTTCCTCTTCTCCTCGGTGCAATCCTAGGTTTGAGTTCTCGTTTCGTTTCTCCCATTCTGATGGGGTTGTAGGCTCCGGCCTCGATTATGGCTCCATTCCGTCATTCGCCTTGGTGGACGATTGGGACATGTTTCGGACTTGTCGGTGGGCTGGGTTTATTAGCTTTGTCATTATGGATTCGGCTTCGGAAACTGATATAGGGAGCTTCTGCCGGCTCTCTCGTTGCGAGTTGGATCTGCTGCTTCCAAAGGTCTGTTTGTCTGGCTCTGTTGCGCCTATGCCTGGTGGACGGATTGGGGGACTCGTCGTGCTTAGGTTGGAGATATCGGGTCGAAGGTCTGAAGAGCTGGCCATGGAACTTCGGGTTGTCTGCGATCCTTCTGCTGCGGTGGGGCTCTGGTTGCTGCCTTTATTGAAGCTCTGCTTTTTGGCAACCTCTTGGGTTGCTGTGTTTTGTTGGGTTCTCATGTTGAAGCTCTGCATTTCGATGGCTGCTGCTCTCGCCTGTTCTTTGGATCTGGCCGGTGAACGGGATTGTGTTGTCAGCTTTTCTATTAGCTCAGCCAATGTGTCCCCTTCAGTGGAATGGGTTGGGGGGCCTGAGCTATTCTGGTTGGGGACTTTCTGGTTGGTGTGAAGAGCTGGATGACCTCCGTTTGGTGCTTGTGATCCCTTGTAGCAGGTCTAAGCCTGCTGTTTATCTGCCGTTTTGTGGAGCCTGCATGGTTGGCATTTGGTTCTGATGGATTTTCTGAATAATTGGTCTGGTGCCATGTTCCCTTTAGCCATTGCCAATTTTTTTTCTTTGTTGCAGTCCTTTGGATTGCGTTTGTCTGGCTTATTCAGCCAGTTTGTGCTGATGTTGCTTTGCAACATTTAGCTTTGGAATGCAATGTGGTGAAGGTGGTGACTCGTATCTTCTGTTGCCATCTTCAGTTTCGGTCTCTTATTGTGTACTGCTGTAGAAGCAGTAGCAATGTTTGGTACATCCTTGGAATGCAATGTTGAGCAGCTGAGCTGTTTTTTTGTTGCTACTGGTGCTTGCTGAAGACATCCCGTGCTGATGTTTTCGGTTGCTCCCATTTGCCTTGGTTGCATGGATGTTCTGCTGGTGTATGTTAGTATTCTGCTGCATATGCTTTACTACTTCTATGTTGACTGAGATGGGCTCTGCCTTTGCTGGGGATTCATGCTAGTCTTCTCTTGCTGAGGTTGCTGGTGTGCATGAAGATGGTTTGTCTGGCAGCTGGATTGATTTCTCGGTTGCTGGTTGTTTTCTTCATGAAAAAGTGGATATGGATATAGATGGGTGTTACAGTTGCTGTTGCTCCCCTGTTGTGTATAGCATATTGCTGGTGATACTAACTGGATGAATTCTGATGCTGTCCAACTGTTGACGACTTTGAATTTTGGCCTATGCTTCTGTGTGCCAATGTCTGAGCTGGTGGCTATTTTGTAATGGCTTGGTGCTGGGGTTGCCCTTGCAAATATTAGTCTTTGGGAGGTAGTAATGTGAAGAGCAGTGACTAAATTACTGCTCTTCTGTTGGGATTGTGATGTGCAGCCTACAATGTCACATTGTTCTTCTAATGGAAGGGTGTCGGTTTGCTGCTTTCTCATTCTCTCCCCCTTTAACTTGGAATTAAATGCTGGAGGCAGATATTAGGAGGCAGCATCCTAAAGTTAGTCTGTGATGCTGTTTCCTGTTATCTTGTTGGAATTTGGTCTGGCCGACTCTCGTGGGTATTTCATGAGCTCGAATTGGGTATTTCTCCTGCTGTTGCAGGATTTACTTTTTTTTTTTTTTGGTAAGTAAGTGTTTTGGATTATAGGGAGAAAAAAATTACAGAAACTATGTTTTTAATCCAAGTAATTTGACTTGGATTAAAAACATAACCCGCTGGGGTATACCCCGAGCAACAAATACATCAGAAAATACAAGAAAATAAATGAGCTAACTCAAAACTCAAAACCGCAGCTGTCAGATCTACTTCAGCAAATGGGTAATATCCATGCCAGCCTACATAGTCTAGAAAAAAACAGCCCGAAGCATCTGCAGCAGTGCAAAAATCCAGATCCGAAATTCCAGCACCATCAGCTCCAGCATCCACAAACCAGAATCCGGTGCCTCCTAAACCAGCAGACACCATCCATCTGGACCATAGCTCCTTCATCCCTTCTTCACAATACAGCAAGTGGAGGAAGCAACCATTCCAGCCCAGCTCCCTCGGCACAGAAAAGAACCCATCTGCACACCAGCAACAGGCCATGCTGGATACAGAGCATGGCCTACTGCAGCTGTTCAGCAATTTACTTACACACCTAAGCCATCAGCATTTTAATTACACTCCAAGTCCAAAGATCAGCTTAAGCCCAGAAACTCCTACGTTTGCAGCATTAATGATTTGCATCCAGCAGCATCGACCAGCCAAAAAGGAAGTGAAACAACATTACCAGAATAGACACCCCAACACAGAATAGCTGCATCAGCAATACTAACCACCCAGCTCCACATAAGGGTCAGTTGCACACCGTCATAGGGCGCGTGTCCAGCAACAGCATCTTTCCTCAGGACAAGACCAAGACCCCATTCCAACAGTTCGCAACAAACCCGAAGCAACACCTCCAGCGCCTTAAGAATCTTCAACACAGTCGCAGCAAGAAGGCACAAAAGAAGGACAAGTCTACGAAGGGCAAAGATCCAACAGCATCCGTAAACATCAATCAAAAGCAAAATAGACAGCATCAGAATCAAATCATATACGCCTAGTTTGAAGCTAGGCCGTTAACAATCCACACCAAAATTTCACAGCGCCGTTCCACCACCAAGAACCCGAATTCAAAAGCAGCAAGGAGGAAATGTCAAGAGAAGCAACACCATGACTGCGACTATTTCAAACACCAGCAGCCTCCGGACAGCAGGTCCAAGCACTGCTGCACGCCCATTCCAGCAAGACCAAGAGCTGCCACCATTTTCCAAATCCTCCAGCCAACTGAAGCCGCCAACCAGCAATCACTATCAGCGACCGGGCAGCATATCAGAGAACAGCCACATAACCCCATCCCAAAAAAATAGAGCTAGTGAAACCCTGTTCTGAATCTAATCCAGCAGGACCGAGCACATCCCCAATGCCTTCCAGCATTAAATTTATAAGCCAATCTCAGCAAACAGCAACAGCAGCAAGCTCCGAGGTCACTTGGGGGGAGCTCAAGCATGCTGAGCTTCAGCATCAATTCAACAGCACCCAGATGAATAGAGCTTCAGAGCCAGGACCGCACCATCCGGGCCACAGCACATCAGCACCATCAAGCAACAGCCGGTCAGAATTCCAAGGACAGCTCATACAGGAATTCCAACGCCAACACCATCAGCACCTGTACAAGGTTCCAGTAGCAGCCAGCAGCAATGTGGACAAATTACAACAGCACCGTGATGGCATCACCAGGCAAAAGATCAGTAACAACCTCATGCCCATTACTCTCACATCAGTATAGCAGTGGCCAGCTGAAGTTGCGCCGCAGGACAGGTTCTTTTCAAGCCCTCAGGACTTTCAGTCATTACCGTTCACAAGCCCAGTGACCCCACAGCAAACCAACAATAGCATCTGCAGTATAATCTGTCGGAGGAAGCACAGCCAAACCACGGGGTCTCATCCAATAGAGAGACAACAGCAGCGCCTGCTCCATCAGCATCAACCGAAGGGAGGACAGCATCTGGGATAGAGCTGAGAGCATACAGTCCAGTCCAGAAGCTCAATCCAAATCCCACCATCAGAAGCAAGCAGAACCTTCAACCACCACATCATGTACGAAGGGCATTCCAGCACACCATGTCACACTCAAAGAACATAATTAACAGCCACCACAGGGAAACATAATGAACAAGTGGGGGAACATAAACAGCCAGAACACCCACAGCAGAAAACCAAGCCCTGTATTTTTTTTTTTTGGGGGGGATTTACTGCTGCTGGTAGTTTGAATGCCATGTGCTAGTCTGCTGATTGTGGTCTGTGAAGCTGCTGAGTTGCTTTCTGCGGCTTACTAAATGCAGTAATGCAAAACCTGTTGTTTTTGCTGGAACTGAAGTGGTAATGCCCAGCTGGAGCTGGTGCATTTCTATGGTGCAGTTTTGCAGAATGCAGAACCTGTTGAGTTGCGATAATGCAACCTTAGGTGCCGGGAGTGGCAGATGGACCTGATTATTGGTTGCTGGTTTCAACTTGCTTCATTGCTGAATGTGTGGAGCTGGATTCAAAAGGATTGCCTTAAATTGGCATGTTTTTTATTAGGAACTGCTTTACTGAAATTAGAGTAGTTTGTTTGTACTTCACGAAAACCAGCATTTTTGTCTTTCTGTTGGTTTCATCGTTGTATCTGAGTGCTCGGGGCATGCCCTAACTTCTATGGTTTATCCCCTAGTCGGAAAAACACTAGGTGACAAACCATCACTTGTATATTTTTTCTCCCACTAATCCAAATTACTTACTTACCAAAAAAAAAAAGCCAATGTTGAATGCTATGCACGAAGGAAGGTATCTTCAATGGCCTCCCTCTTAATTGAACCAGATCTGTCTCAGAAAACCTATGCTGCGGTTTCAGCTGGGGATGTGCCTGAGGGTGATGGGGCTCTCCTTGGGTCCATGAAAGATGAGTCTGCTTATGTCGTCACTAATTCTGACCACTCTATACTGGATGTGGGTGCTCCGTGTGTGGATGATCATGATGTCGGCTCTCCTCATTGTGATCTGGCTCCTGGGAATGAAGGGGGTGGATCTTGTGTCTTGGCAGATGTAAACCTGGCGTCTGTAGGTGTAAAGCCTCCGGTTTCAGAATCTGGATCATTTGATTGTGGTTTGGATGCTTCGGTTTCCGATGACTCCGCTTCCAGTGGGCTGGTTTTCCCGCAACCAGCTGGTTGCGAGTCTTAGGTGCTTTGCCCTGCTGTTGCTGCTACTTTGATGCTGAGTAATGGTGCTTTCTGTGTACCTGTTTTCTTGCCCCTGCTGTTGGGGTCCTGGGAGAACGAGCATTAGATTTGTTCTCGGCATTTGGTGTTGTGGGCGTATTGGGTTTGACAGTTTTTGCTGTTGCTGCCTGTGTACTCTGCTGAAATGCTGAAAACTTTTGCTGATGTTCCTGAATTTTGTTACTGATTCCCTGTTCTGATGTATCAGTTTTTTGGGCTGGGCAAGCTGCTGCTGTTTGGATGCCTGCGGTGGTCTCATGAGAGCCGGGTGTGCCCTGGCCTCTGCTATGGTGCTGTGCTGGAGCCATTTGCTGGAGTGCGTTGGAGTGCTGCTGTTTCTGCTGCTGCTGTGCAGAGCAGGGTTTCATCCCTGGCTTTTACTGATGCTGAGGTTTACTCTCTGGAGGACCATCAGACTCCGTTGGAGGACCCTAGTGTGGATGTGCCCCTGCTTAGATGCAGTTTTGCAAGTTGCTGGCATCATCTTGACACCATTTTGGTGAGGCCGTGGCTGGTGATTTGCTGGCCCTGCTTTGTTGGATGCTGGTGGGATGAGCCACTAATTTGTCTGTTGGATTGGGATGCCTCTCTGCATCTAATTCGGTGGATTCCTGGCTGATGATCCGTTGCTGACTGGCGTTCCCAGTGCTGGTTGGAATGCGCATTGGAATGCGCTACTGCTTGATGCAGTTGGTGCTGTTTTCAACTCCCAAAGATGGTGCTGCTGGATTTTGGTACTGGAGCATCCCCGGATTGGTGCTGTTGCTTCATTTTAATTTTGAGGAGTATGGCTTCTGTCATTTTTGCTGTTGTGGTTTGCTGCTGCTTCCAGCTTGTGTGCAGATCGTGCTTTTTGGTAATGATGTATGCGTGTGGGTACATCATATGTGGTGATGATATTTAAGCTGCAGGTGGATGCATGTATCCTGGTTCCATTTTCTGCTGGCTGGTTGTTGATGCTGGAGCTGTGCCCGTTGGTGGCTGAGTGTGAATTGCTGGGCCTGGTTTCCTGAGATTTTCCACTTGGTTGCTGATTGGAGCACTTCAGCAGCTGCTATCTTGAGTGCCGGGGGATGGAAAGCTGTGCTTCCCCACGGATTGGTGGTGTTTTTTTTCCTTCTATTTCTATGGATTCTGTAGAATGTTGGCCTCCTAGAGGCTCTTTATGTACTCTCGTTTGTACTCGTTGCTCGGGGTATGCCCCAACGGATTATGTTTTATCCCCAAGTCAAAATACTTGGCGATAAAAACATTGATGTTGTAATTTTTTCTCCCATTAATCCAAAATACTTACTTACCAAAAAAAAAAAAAAAGGTTTTCCCGCAACCCCCCAATGTTGTTGCTGGATCATTTACTTCTGACGCTGGGGCTTCCCAAGAGGCTGTTGCCCTGATTGTGAATACACGGGCTGCTGGCGCTCTTCCGGGACCCCACGAGGTCCCGCCTGATTCCCTCGATTCGGGTCCAATTGAGGTGATTGACCCTAATATTACCCCTGCATCTATCTCCCGGATCGTTCAGAAATACTCTCTGGATGGCTCTCCAGTTGCTCTAGCCGGGACTAGCACTGTGAACAAGATGGTTACTCTGGATGGTAGTATTCCGGACGCGAACCTGACTGATGATCAGACCCCTATCTCTGATTCAGATGATGTGGTTCATGATGGGAAGGAGCCGTTGTACTGGGCTTTTAAGCAGCTCCTGGCCACAGATGGCTCTCGTCAACTCTTCCATGATGTCCCTGTTAAGCATAGGAAACTTGTGTCGGACTTCCTGAATAGGTGCTGGCAAGATATAAATGTTGAGAACTTCAGTAAGTTCCGCTCAGCCTTTCCGTTGGAGGCAGCAGATAATGGGTTTTCCCATGATGCTTATTTGCTGGCTTTCCAACTAGTTTTTACGACTGACACCTCTCAAGCCCATAGTGCCTCATTCACTCCAGAGGAGGAGAAGGTTGTTTATGGATTCTTGTCTTCTATGCTGAAATCGGTAACAAATTGTCTGGGTATCCAGGAATGTAATCAGATGGATTTTTTAGCTGGGCTACATGGCAGTGCCCCTTTGATCCCGAATGAAGCACCATGGCGTAAGTACAAGTCCGGGAGGCGGCGTAAAGCTGCATCCATGAAAAATCGGACTTCTCATGCATGAAAACCTGCAGATGCAGGTTTAGTAGTGGGGGGGTTTCGTGCCTTGCTGCTGGCCTTTCCCTCCATGTTTGCTTAATTGGCTGGAATCTATACTGCTGGCCCTGTTGTAGCTGTGATAATGCTATGCTGTTTCTCTGGACCCAGCTGATGCATGTATGCTTCTGTACACGAAGCTGGAATTTCCACCTTCACTGCTCCATTGGATAGTGATGGTGTTTGCTGGTTTCGATGGATTGTTTGGGGCTGAACTGAGGCTTTGTTTTATTCCTGGGGTCTTGTTGATGCTAAAGGAATCTTTGCTGGTGGGCTTCGCATACTTGATTAGAGCCCTGCTGCTGATGGAAAACTTATTAGATGGGTCGCTGAATGCTGCATCAGATCGATCTGGTGCTGTTCGGTCTGAATTGCATTTTGTGGCTTGTGATTGCTGGCTCTCATTGCTAAAGGTGGGACCGGATCCTGTTCTGAAGGTTTGTTGTGTTGTTGCTGCAATCTGTGTGGGGTGGCTGCTCTGATTCTGCACTGATTTGGGTCCCTGCTGTGGCTTGAGGGAGGGTGCTCCTGAGGTTGGCGGATGTGCTGCTTGTGTTGATGCAGATCGGTTGAATGCTGGCAGCATCTTGTTTGAAGCTTTGATTTTGTTCAGGCTTTGGCATTAGGTGGAACAGAGTTTAGACTCTGTTTCGGATTGTTCCTGCCGTAAGCTGGCCTTGCCTTCTCGAGGTGAATTGGACTCTATCTCCTAGTTGCAAAGGGAGACAGCTGGTGTTTCTTTGGAGTTCAGCTGGCGCTGTTCCAGTTGCTTTTGAATTTTTCCTTTTTGTCGTTGGTTGGCTGCGAAGCTAACTGATTGCTGCTGTGCTGTTGGTATGTCTTGAAGCTGGTGGCACTGATGTATTTGAAGCCTGGCGATGATGGCAGTGCTTTTGGTGGAATATGGATGAGGACCCTGAATGGCAGTATCTTCAGAGGTTGGAGATGTGCGCCTACTGTTGCCGACTTGCTAGGTGCTGGTATCATCCTGCTGCCAACTTTGTGGGGCTGTGGATGGTGTTCTGCTGGCCCAGCTCTGATGATGGGTGAAAATGCGGATATTGCATTGGATGCTGTTGGGGTGTGGCACGACTTTTGTTTGCTGGACTGTGATGTCTATATGCATCCTATTTTAACCGGCAGGTGTTGATAGTACTGGAGCGATCGTGGGCTTCTTGTTCAAGAAAACTGGCTGATGGAAATGCTGAATTATTTTGAAATTTTGGCTGATGTGATGATTTTCATGTGGGTGAGCCCTACTGCGTGGTGATTCTGAAGCATGGGCAGTTGTATAGGTTGAAGTTGTCTTGAGTCTCTTGTTCTTTAGTGTGATGGGTGGTGTAGGCTGGCATTTGTAATGCTGATTATTGGTGCAATGGTAGTTTTGGCTGTCTCGGATGGTGTCATGCGATCTTGGAGAAGCTTGAACTCTACTATTCTGGGCGATTGCGTCAGGGCTGAAGCTTTTTTTTTAGGTAAGCACGGGGCTGAAGCTGGATCCGAATGTGTTGACTGCGTTGCCCGCAAGATGCCCTCGCACGGTTGATGCTTGTGCATGCGCTTTGTATAATTTCAGATTACATATGTTGTTTTCTGTTGAACATAGTCCTCTTAGAGGCTTTTTTGGTATTATCATTGTGCTGAATGTGTTGACTGCGTTGCCTTTGCAAGATGCCCACGCACGTTGATGCTTGTGCATCTCGCTTTTGTAATTTCGGAGTACATATGTTGTTTTAAATTGAACATAGTCCTCTTAGAGGCTTTTTTGGTATTATCTGTTGTACCGTTTGCTCGGGGTATGCTCTAACTTCTTGTGTTTTAAATCCAAGTCAAAATACTTGGAGATAAAACATAGTTTTTGTAATTTTTTCTCCCTATAATCCAAAATACTTACTTACCAAAAAAAAGGATTTTTTTTTTTTGGTAAGTAAGAAATTTGGATTAATGGGAAAAAAATTACAAACTAAATGTTTTAACTCCAAGTCTTTTTTTTTTTTTGGTAAGTAAGTATTTTGGATTAATGGGAGAAAAAATTACAAACTAAATGTTTTAACTCCAAGTACTGTACTTAGAGGTAAAACATAAAGTGCTAGGGCATGTCCCGAGCAACTCGTACATCAACAAAAAAAACATTAAGAACTACCACATAAGCAGAATATGAAAATTGTCATCATTTTCACACTAGCAAGATCGTTGTAATCTACACCTAACTCAACGAAGACGACACAGCAATCCATCTTGGATCTTCATCAGTACAGGAACGTATTCCACTGACCGGACAGCATGTCTTTTTTTTTAGTAAGTAAGTATTTTGGATTATAGGGAGAAAAATATTACAGAATCTATGTTTTTACTCCAAGTATTTTGACTTGGAGTAAAAACATAAACCGCTAGGGCATACCCCGAGCATCTAATACATCGGAAAATCATAGAAAAGTACTAAAGAAAAGTCCTCTAGGAGGACATACGATCAACATAATCAACAAAATATGGGTCCTATCTATACATGGTTCAGCATACTCAACATAAACTCTTCATGCATCAAATGAACACCAATAGGAGTCGACATCGAGACACCAATTCCATCGTGCATCGAGAGGAAGTGGCAGCTAGAATGCCGAAACTCAGCAAGCGGATAATGATCGGCTTACGGCAACACTCCATGTTTCGATAACAGCAACATCAATACCCGGCAGCGAGAAAGCCTGCTACGACCAAAGGAAGTTTCATACAAAACGCCCGACTCACGGCGAAAGAATGCCAAAACCAGCATCAGAATCGTGGCACCCACACAAAGAATGCTCGGACCGGTCAACTGGAATTGCATAAAAATGTAAAAACAATGCCAGGTCCAGCCGCAAATTGAATGAGGAGTTCAGCCCATATGAACACTCCGGGAGGCAACGCAGCAAAACTGAGTTCCAAGAAAACCAGCAACAATGAGTTATAACACGTTTAACTGACTACTCCAGCACCTCGGCAATGGCACAAGTGCAACAACATCAACAAAACAGACGGGTCAGCTTGAGCACCCCGCATTTGTGTTTCAGCAACACGGCAAGGCCACATCAGAAAGAGTCGAGTAGGTCCATTACATCAAACTCAAGTGTACTGCTGAAGCAGCACACTGTAGCAAAAGTGCCGTAACTCCTGGCGCGCATCAATAAATCCTAGACCAACAGATTGACTATTCAGTGATAAGCGCTGGCCCGTCGCTCTGACATCCTCGTCGCTCTGACAACCTCCCTCGATTTTGAATCCTGCCCTGCCCGCCTTCTTCCGTCCTCGCCGGCGCCCATGGCGCCGGTCGCCGCCCCGCTCTCTTGCCTCTCTGAGCCTGTCTCCACTCCCCCCCCTCGAACCTTCTCTCCCTGCTCCCTCAGCCCCATCGTCTCCTCCATTCCCACCCCCTGCCACCCCTTGGCCGTCGTCTGCCCCGACCTCGCCCTCCTCCTCCCATTTCCACCCTTCAGCTTCGACCGAGCTTGATTTCCCTCCTCTCTCGGCCGCCTTAGGTCGTGGCCGTCCGAGACGATACCGTTTTTCTAATCCTGAGGTCCTATCTGGTTCTTGAGTCTCTCCTCCGTCAAGCTGGCTTGGCTGCCTGGGGCCCTCTTCCCCCTCCTCTGTACTATTGTGACCTTGATAGGGTTTCGCACGAACCGCACCCGGTTCCCGAGTGTTCTGACCTTGCTCGTCCAATTGATCCTCTCCCCGAGGATGGGTTACCTGTTGTTGGCTCGTTGAAGGCGTCTCGGTGGTGGAGTTGCTGGGTCCGCTCTGTACCCTGCTGCCACTGATGGGTCTACTACCATCCGAGCTGCTCCTTCCATTGGTCTTCCTACTCATTCTCGCTGATCTCGTGCCCTGTGCAGGGCTATGGAGTTCACATGGAGACCTCCTCTACAGTGTCATCGCCACGCTGTCCTGGAGGGCTGCCTGCCGTGCTACCTCTGAAACATGGTGATCATGATTCTGCCTTAGGCAGTATGCGCTGCTGTGCAATTGCCAGTGGCCCCAGTCCGTCTAATGCATCATGGGCTTCGGTAGTTGAAAGGAGGACTTTTGGAGGTAAGTCTCCTCTCAAATTTTTTCCTCCTTGTTCTCCTCATGGTGAAAATGTCATCCTATCCCCTCCTCCGGAAGTAATCCAACAAGGTGAGGACCTCTGGGGTGCCACTCTTGTGGGTTACTTCGTCGGCAATCCTATTCAATTTAATGCAGTTAATGCAATTACTAGAAAAATTTGGAGGCGATTTGAGTACAGCATGTAGCGGGGAACGAATCGGGCTTCTTTTTCTTCCGTTTTTCATCTAACACAATGCTTGAAAAATGTCTTAATAGTGGCCCGTGGTCAATTGCTGGCCATTCTCTCTTCCTTAAGATCTGGAAAGCCAGGAATGGTCTTGTCCCGTGAGGAGCATAAGTCATTTCCTGTTTGGATCTCCATGTCTGGGATCCCGGTTGAATTTTGGACCCCTCTGGGTTTATGTTGGATTGCTAGTGTGGTTGGAAAATCCCTCAGGTTAGACCCGGTCACTGAAAAACTTGAACGTCTGGGCTTCGCTAGAGTATGTGTTGAATTGGGCGCCGAATCCCCCAGGCCGGATGTGGTAAAGATCCGCACGAACGGATATGCTGTTCCTGGGGATGATCAGCTGAGAGAAATATATATTGGTTACCAACATTCGGCGGCGCGGAGTGTTGCTCCCAAGAAGAGTGGAGGTTCGGGCCCACCTTCTAAGGCCTCTTGGGTTCCTAAGAAAAGGGTCTCTCCTAGGCCCAAAGTGGAAGTTGCCTCACCCATAAGATCTCCAGCCAGATGTGCTGCCGCTCCCTGTGCTTCCTCCGCCCAGAAGGCCTTGTCTACGAGCAATACCTTCTGCATTCTTCAGGAGCCCTGTCATGATGACCAAATGGAGTCCGATGTTCTCATCCCTCCGGTTAACCAGCCTGAGGCCCCACTGGATCCCCCTCACAATGAACCTGCCCCAATTCATATCCCTCTCTCAGATGGATTTGATGAGGGGCGTTCCTCTGATGGGGCTGAGGTCCAGATCTTGCCCCCCTGCTCCTATTCCAGACGGGCCCTGTACTGGATCTGAGAGATTCAGTGATGAGACCTTGGACCCTGATCTTCCTGTTTCCAGTCCGGGGGAGGCTATAGGCCTAGTGGTTTGTCCTGGACAGCCATCCAGTGCTTGTCCAATTGATTCACCCTGCCTTGTCCCTGCTCCTAATATCTCTGTCTCCAACAGTAATGCCCTTGTGACTAAGTGCAGGAGACGTAAAGTTGCGAAGATGAACAGAAATGCCCGGGGACCTAAGGAGCGGTCCCCCCCGTCAGTCTGTCTCTAATGATCAACACCGCCTGCTGGAATGTGAGGGGTCTCAATGGGGCTGTGAAGGCCCATGAAGTCCGCAACCTCATTAAGTCCCACGACTGTTCCATCATTGGCCTGGTTGAAACCAAAGTTCTTGGAGAAAATGCAGCCTACATTTCGGCAAGGATTAATTCTCAATGGGTTTGGGCCATGAACTACTCTACTTCATCCAAGGGTTGGATTTGGGTTGGCTGGGACCCCAAGAAGGTGGCTGTCAATATTATCTCTAAGGAGGATCAGGTTATCCATACCGATGTGAATGTCCTTACCGATAATTCTCAGTGCCTCCTGTCCTTTGTTTATGGTGCTAACCTCGAGGGCCTTCGAAAGCACCTGTGGCATTGCCTTCGGAGTTTTTCGGGTCTCTCGGGGAACATTCCTTGGGCTGTCATGGGTGACTTTAACGCTATTCGATCGGCGAATGAGGCCCTTGGTGGGTCCTGGCACCCTAAAAGCGCCATTGACCTTAATGACTGTCTTCGCGACTGTGATCTTGAGGATGTCTGCCACGAAGGTCAGTTTTTCACATGGAATGATGGCCGGGATCCCACCACCCGTATTTTCAGAAAACTGGATAGAGTGGTCACTAATGGTCAGTGGTTTGATTGTTATAGACGATCTAAAGCTGTCTTTTCACCGGCCAGATTATCCGACCACTCTCCATGCATCCTCTTGTCTGAGGGGTGGGTTCCTCGTGGCCATGGGATCTTTAGGTTTAACAATTTTCTCACGAAATCCCCAAACTTCCTCCCATTGGTTAAAGAAACTTGGGGGACCGAGATTCCTGGGACCCCAATGTTTAAGTTGGTGTCCCTTCTCAAAAAGGTCAAAAGTGCGCTCAAAAACCTCAATACTCAATGTGGAGATGTTCATGAAGAGGTTCTTCGCACTCGGAAATACCTTGAGGATATCCAATCTAAGCCCCCCCGCTCTCTGGGTCCTGTGAGCTTGAACGCCGGTGTAAGGCGGAGTACTACTCTGCCATGGCTAAGGAGGCGGATTTCCTCCACCAAAAAGCCAAGATCAAATGGCTTAAAGAGGGCGACCAGTGCACTAACTTCTTCTTTAAGACTGTTAGTGGCAACTATAATCGGAATAGGATTACCTCCCTCCTTGATGAGTCGGGCATTCCTACAAACGGGACAGAGGACCTTCACAAGCTCATTGAGGGTCACTTCGTTAACGCCCTTGGTTCGGGGCGGTCCCATGGGTCGGCGGAGGCTAACCGGATCCGCCCGTACATTCTCCATTCAGTTCCTAATTCACTTACTGGCCCTCTTGTTAGGCCGGTCAGTGAAGACGAAATTCGCAGTGCTCTTTTCTCTATTGGTGATGACAGAGCTCCCGGTCCTGATGGATTTACCGCAAAATTCTTTAAGGATTCGTGGGAGATCACTGGTCATACTGTTTATGAAGCTGTCCATGATTTCTTCAAACATGGAAAGCTCCTTAAACAGTTGAACACCACTATGATCAGCCTTATTCCTAAGGTCCAATCCCCGCGCTCTGTCACTGACTATCGCCCGATTTCCTGCTGCAACGTAATTTACAAAGTGATATCAAAAATTCTCGCTAACAGAATCAAGTCTACTCTTCCTCACTTGGTTGACCGTTGCCAAACGGCTTTTGTGGAGGGGCGTCACATCAGTGATAACATCCTATTAGCTCAGGAGCTCCTGCATAAGTACCATCTGGGACATGGCCCGCCCAGATGTACTATGAAGATCAACCTGAAGAAAGCCTACGACTCTGTCTATTGGGATTTCGTTATCAATATCCTCACCCTAATGGAATTCCCTCCACAAATGGTAAATTGGATTGGCCAGTGCATATCGACTCCGACTTACTCCCTAAATATCAATGGGGAAGCGGTCGGTTTCTTTAAAGGTGGCAAAGGCCTGCGTCAAGGTGATCCGCTCTCCCCATACTTATTTGTCCTTGTTATGGAAGTCCTCAATGGCATTATTGAGGTCAAGGCAAGACGGGACAATAATTTCAAATTTCACTGGAAATGCGCTGAAACTCAAACTGTTATGCTTGCCTTTGCTGGCGACCTCCTTCTATTCTCCCATGCTGATACCAAATCTACTATGATTCTTAAAGAATGCCTCGATGAATTCCATACCATTTCTGGCCTTTCTGCAAATCCGAACAAAAGTGAAATATTCTTATGTTCTAAGGAGTCCACCCTTCGCCAGGATATTGTTGCTAGCTAGGGCTTCAAGTTGGGCAATCTCCCTATCAGATACCTGGGGGTCCCCTTGATCACCACCCGGCTCTCGGTGTCTGACTGCAAATCCCTCACTGAAAGGATCACAAAGAGAATCACATCCTGGAGGAACAGATGGCTCTCCTTTGGAGGGCGTTTGCAACTCGTTGCCTCCATCATTTCTTCTATCCACCTTTATTGGGCTTCTCTTTTTATCCTTCCCAAATCTGTTTTTAAGGAAATTGATCGCATCTTGCAACATTTCCTCTGGAACGGGTCTTCTGATGGCAGAGCTAATGCTAAAGTAGCTTGGCATGACATTTGTTGCCCAAAGGATGAAGGCGGGTTGGGTATCAAGAACCTGATTGATCAGAATAAAGCTCTTAACTGTAAATTTCTATGGCGTCTCCTTTCTAAAGATCCGAATTCTGCTTGGACTTCATGGATATACAAAAAATGAATCAAAGACCGGTGCATCTGGACCATCAAAGTGCCGGCCTCGGCCCCTTGGAGTTGGCGCAAAATTATGAAGCTTCGGCTTTTTATGCGCGCCTACTCTGTTAAGGACATAGGGGACGGCGCTGATACTTTCCTCTGGCACAATAACTGGCACCCCCTTGGCCCCCTGAGTGATGTGAGCTCTAACAGAACTCGCCTTGTCTCGGGTCTGCATTGGGATGTGAAGGTTGACGCCATTATCGTGAACAATAGATGGAACTGCCTAACCCTTTGACACGGAGGTGGCCCAACTTGCCTTGAATATGCCGAACAACCCTCCTGCTGCATTCAAAAGACTCTTTGAGATGGACTGGGACTCGTAACGGCATTTTCTCGACTAAGTCCGCATACTCTCTCCTTCATCCCCCAAAACCCAAGGTGTGTTGGGCTCATCTAGTGTGGGGACCATTCCATATCCCCTCTCATGCATTCACCTTTTGGCTCGCCGTTAAGGGCAAATTGAATACCATTGACCGTCTCCATTACATCCCTAACCTTTCACCCATTTGCACTCTCTGCAACACGGGTGATGAAGACCACGCCCATCTGTTCTTCTCCTGCCCATTCTCTAGAACCCTATGGAATAATATCCAACGTCATGCTGGTATTCACTGGCCATACCCTGACTGGCATCAAAATATATCCTGGGCTGCCACCCGTTGGAGAGGAAAAAGTCTCTTGGCTGTTTCCAAACGCTTGTCTTTGGCTACCACGGTCTACGTCATTTGGAAGGAGCGCAATAATCGGATTTTCCAAAAATCTCCGCCCCTTGACTCTTCTCGCCTCTTCTCTATGGTGGTCGATATTGTGAGGCTGAAATTACTGACCATCACGGCTCCAAATAGGATTGATCACAGGCCGACTCGGATTCGGTGGGGGTTATAAAAAAAATAAATAAATAAAATAAAATTGGCCGCTTCTTGACTTTTTCTGGCCTTGCACTCTGGATGCCCTCTTCTGGAGGGATTTATGTTCATAGGAATGCTTCCCCCCTCTGTTGTTCTTGATCCGCGGGGGTGGTTTTGCTTTGGCTGTTCCCTGAGTGCCGGTTTTTTATCTCTTGGGCTGCTATTCAGCCCTGGTCTTTCCTCCTCCCTAAACTCTGTCCCCCCTCCCTTTAAAAAAAAAAAAAAAAATTTAGATACATATATATATATATATTTTATATATATTGTTGAATTTTTTGGTGGTTCCTTTGGGTGGATTGTCCTCCATCTTGTGGGGTGGTGTCACCACGGTTGGGGCTTGGGGTTGTTATGTAGGGTACTTTGGACATGTTGGTAGTTGTTTTGGAGGGGTTTTTATTGCTGCAGCTTTCTGGAATATGATTTGTTCGGGTTTGCTGTGGATGAACTTTACCCCTTTCTGGTGGTTGGCAGCATTATGCTTGGGGTGATGAATTGCTATGTCTCTAGGTTCGACGTTTTCTGGTTTGTTACTGATGCTGGGGTTGGGCTGGTGCAGCTTTTGTTGGGTCAGCCTACCTTGGTGGTGTGGTGTAGGTTGATGTATGTACACTGATTTACTGGATTGAGATGTCATAGGTTTTCTGGATCTTTTATTCTGAGGAGTTGTTTTGCTGGTACCATACTGCTGCTGCCTGTTCTCGCGTCCACTGGACCTTGCTGCTCTTGTTTTGTGTGATGGGCTGCTGCATTTAGTCCGTAGGAGGTTGATGGTGGGTTGGTACTATGCTAGTGCTTTGGATGCTATGCTGGTTACCTGTGGAAGCTACTGTTTTGGTATTACCGTTGGGGATTGATGTCTTTGGTTGCTGGTCGGCTGTTGCTTGATCACGCATTATGTTGTGGCCTTGATATTGCTGCAGTTGGATCAGTAGCTCTCTCATTGGGTGCTGGTTATGTCCTGTTTCGTTTGTATTTGCTTCATCTGAGATGCTGTTTTTAACAACGAACTAGTGCTGAATCTCGAGATTGCATGATTCCTGATGCTGTATTTATGCCTCCTGATCGACAATCTGCTTTCATCTATGAGGCTTGGGGATTTTCTGCTGCTCAGGTGGTCCTGGCTTTGTGGAGTTTCACCTAAAACCGGCTGTCTGATCTGCCTATGATCCATGTTGACATTGTGCATTCGGATGTTTCTCCCATCTTGTCTTCTGCTCTCATTGAAATGGAGTAGCTGTGTCTGTCTCCATCGTTTCTAGGCAGTCTGTGAGAATTGTTTTACACGTTCTTTCGTAGGTGATGGCTGTCTCGCTTGTGCTGATCCAATTTTTGATGGCGTTGGGCGGTGGTATGATGCAGCTGCTTCTACCTTGCTGTCGATAACTTTGGGGTGCTACGGGTCTTGTTGATTCCGTCAACTCTGGGTGTAACTGTTTTTGTTTCTGATTATGTAAATTGACTGTAACCTCTTTTTTTGTACTCAGTTTATATTTTCTGTTAGATTGTTACTCTTAGGAGCTTTTAAGGTATTCTATGATGTACTGGGCCGGGTATGCCCCAACTTTTATGTTCTAACTTCAAGTCAAAAAACTTGGAGTTATAACATAAGTTTTTGTATATTTTTCTCCCTTAAATCCAAAATACACACTTACTTACGAAAAAAAAAGACTATTAAGTGATAAAAGGGTCCATAAGCAATTGACAGACGAAAGCAGGGAGCAGATTCACATTTCAGGCCACCAACTGTGCAACAGAATACCCCAAATCAGACCAGGAGATACGCGCCAACTGATAGTCAACCAAGGACTATCTCAGGTTTCAATCAGCAGTTAGCTTCCACATCGGTGCACCAAACCAGTGGCAGATCTTCAGCAGCCAAATTAATTGAACTTCAAAGCTAAGGACAGCAGGAACCGGGCCTCAAAACGTTGGCAACATCACGCAGCAACCAGGCCTCAAACCGAGGGTAGCACCGTGAAAGAGCATTCAAAACAGCACCTTTATTTGCTTCGGTGCACCATAAGCAGCCGCATCTACCAAGAAGCATAACTACCGATTTCGGGGCCAGCAGCAGTTTCAGCCCCAAAACAGATCAGCAACAGCACTGCAGCACAGCCATCATATTAAGCAACCAAACAGCAACATAGAATAGTGGACAACAGCAGCGAGCCAACAAAGCCTGTGGCCGAATCCCATCACCATCAGCTCAGAATGTTACTGTACTACATCCCACACCACATCAACTATGGCAGCCAAAACCAGCACAGCATCAAACTTCAGCATCATAGCCCCTCTGCTTGATGAACATGCTAGGCACCATGGGTATCAACGCTCCCAGCTCCAGCATGAGAGTGCATGCAGGCCAACTCTACCAATACCATCAACTATCATCTACCCCCAGCCAGCAGCAGTAGAAAGCATATGCCATTCCACTGCAACATGAGATCTCACTCATTCATTCCTATCAGCCCAACATCCAGCATTAGAATGGCAGCAGAGGAGAACCGAGTAGCAGCAGCAACCATGCTCAATTGACCTCCACAGGGTATCTTAGGGAAGCAACACTGAGGAGGCACAATCAGCCAACCCCAGCCACAAAAATCCGAGCAACAGCAGCAGTAGCAATATTGCAGCAAATCCCAGCATAACCAAAGACACCCGAGCATCAACAGCAACATCTTTAATGTAATATGAGATACATCATTAATTCACATCAAACCCAACTCCTTAACCTTGCCAGCAACCTTCCAAGCCAAAATGCCCAGAAGCAGAGATCATTAGACGAAATGCAGCACCCATAAAATCAACTACCTCTGGCAGAGACTACATAAGATCAGAAAAAACCGGGGGCATGCACATGCCCATCTGCTTGAACATCCAAGCAGCATATCGGATGGATCCAGAAGCATCCATCGGCACCCTGGTTTTAACTCAGCACATTCAACAAACGACATGAAATGCAGCACCCATGAATCAGCATCATACCCCGCGCCACACCACTGATATCATTCCGCCCTAGCATCACCAGCTCATTCCCCAAACAGCATCAGCAGGAACCAAACGACAGCTACCACAATACTCAGTTATCTGTTCACTGACAGCAGCAAACTCCAACACACCGAAACTCCACCTTACCATAAAAGAATCAGCACTTATCCAATGAAATAAGCACCAAATTCCCAGGATACTACCACAAGGCAAAAACCAGCATTAACAAAGTCCCAACGGATCCAAAAAAGTGCCAAAAACAATGACCCCAATCCACACCCGGGCAGAACAATTGCAATATCAACTGCAAGGAATTCCACATCTAGAAACCAGCACCAACCCCCTTCAGCAGCCAACCAACAGCCAACCAGCCCCAACAAATGGGCCGGACCACCCAAGCTTAAAACACACACTCACACACTTTTACTTGCGTGAAGTAGCTATGGCTTTGAATTGGAATTCGGCTGCTTTATTTCTGAAGTTGCTGTGAAGAGTAGCTTCTGGTGAAGGAGCCTTGGATTGCAGTGAAGAGCGGTGACACAATCTCTGCTGATGCTTTGGTGATGGCTGATTCTTTGATGATGAGGTGTTGTGTGCGGCCGAGTGATGCTGAGTTTGTTTGGAGTTTTGTCTTTTGTTCTTGTAATCTTAGAAGGACGGGCAGTCCTCTCTCTTCGTTGTTCTACTCTCTCTGAAGCACTCCTGAATTATTCTGAGTTGCTGTGCCATTTGTCACGCAGCTGCTGGTTTTGATGGTTTTGTTGGACGCTGAATCTGTTTAGTGTATTGCAGGCTGATACTGTGATGACCTTCTCGTGGGCTAATGCCCTGCTGTGATCTTCGATGTATGGGTTGTGGATCTCGGGCTCTGCTGCTGGATGTGTTGTGAAGCAATTTGGCTAGCCTGTTTTTGTGATTCGGGAGGTCTTTGGCTGTGTTCTCTTTGGTAGCTGCTGTGATGTCTTCATGGTGATGATCTACTAATCTAACACGCTCACTGCTTCTGTTGAGTTGGCTGGAAATCCTGCTTGCAAAGGATCTTATGCTGGTTTGGAGATCATGTGCTTAGATATGCTTTGCCTTTACGCATTTGGTTTTGCCGGTTTGGAAACTATTTTTTTTTTTTTTTTTGGGTAAGTAAGAGATTTGGATTAATGGGAGAAAATTTTACAAGTTCTGATTTATCCCCAAGTGTTATTCCGACTTAAGGATAAACCAAACTAGCTAGGGCATTTCCCGAGCACTTTAATACAACCGATGAAACCAACTAAAAGATAAAAAATGCTGGTATTCATACTACACAAGCAACCACCCAAAGGCAGTTCCTAAACAAAGCAAAAGAAGCCATAAAATGCCATTCCAAGGCCAAAACTCGTAATCAGCACCTTCAGCCGGGAGCAAATCCCGGACAGCATCTTCAAAACCATGGAGACAGCAGCCGTGACCCTTCGTCCAGGACCAGCAGTGCAACAACATCCATCAGCATCACGGTGAGAATCAAACCCGGACAAGCAAGCTGCAACTACTAATAGCAACTACACCCAGTGCAGTAGCCAGATACAACAGATTATGGGCAAGATGGAGCATGCAAGCAAACAAGAATGGCAGCAACTGCATACTGCATACTCATCCCCGGTTTGGAAACTATGCTGACGTGGATTACACGCTGGATTGTTTTTAGCCGGTTTTTTTGCTTAGGAGTCTCTTCAGATTTCTTTTGTTGTTATTGGTTACGTGTAGTCCTCTTAGAGGTCTTTTTGGTTTTTCTTTGTACCGTTTGCTCGGGGTATGCCCTAACTTTTTTTGTTTTAAATCCAAGTCAAGGTACTTGGGGATAAAACATTAATTTTGTAATTTTTTCTCCCTATAATCCAAAATACTTACTTACCAAAAAAAAAAAAAAAACACACTCACACACTTTTTTTTTTTTTTTGGGAGGGGGAGGGGAGACAGAATTGGGGAAGGGGACTTTACAAGATCCGAGCAACTACACCCCCCAATTCAATAACACAATACATATTAATATGAATGGACAAACAAGCCAAGTTCGGGAACCAAACCCCCAAAAGGGCCAACCGAACCAAACGACAAAAATGATCAACTAGTAGGAAGGCAATAACAGCCAATGATCAACCAGTAGGCAAGGGGGCAGCATCATCTACAATTCATACTCAACCCCACATTATTATTATTATTATTATTTTTATATACCCCACCGCATCCGAGTCGACCTGGAGACACCCTTGTCAGGCACCACGATGGTCACTAATTTAAGTCTCACAACATTGACCACCGAAGAGAAAATTTGGGAAATGTCCTGGGGGGATGATTTTTAGAATATACGGTTATTTCGCTCGCTCCATATAAAATAAACCGTGGCGGCCAGAGATAATCGTTTAGAGACAGCGGGAAGGTTCTTCCCTTTCCGGATAGAAGCAGCCCAAGATATGTTTGATTCCATTCAGGTGGGGCCAATGAATACGGGAGTGTCTTGAACATTATCCCATAAGGCTCGGAGAATTGGCAAGAAAAGAGCAGATGACCAAGATCTTCATTTCCCGGAGTTACTGTGAAAGCGGGGGAGACAAGTTTGGGATATAATGGAGGCGGTCAATGGTATTCAATCTACCCTTAATGGCAAGCCAAAGGGTAAAAGCGTGGGACGGGATATGTGATGGACCCCACACCAAAAGAGCCCAATTAACCTTAGGTTTGGGAGGATGGATGAGATGGTATGCAGATTTAGTCGTGAATTGATCAACATTTGATCTTCTCTCTGTTTTTTGAATCCCGTCTAACCCGCCTTCTTTATTCCTCGCCGGCGCCCATGGCGCCGGCCGCATCCTCTCCGCCTCCTCCCTCGGTTTCCGTCGCCCCTCTCTCTCCAGTCCCCTCCTATCTCATCCTCGTCCTCCTCGCTTCTTTCCTCCCACACCCGCCACCCCGTGGCCCCACGCCTCCCCAACCTCGGCTACCTCTTCACCTCCCAATTCTCTCCCGTCCGACCATGATTTCCCCGCTATCAGCCATCTCTCGCGACGCTGGGCTGGCGTCGATTCCCGGCATCTTCCCCCTCGCCGCCCATATGGCCTCTGCTGAGCCTTCCCCTTCCCCATCCTCTCCTCCCTCCTCCCCCGTCTTTCATGAATCGGGGGTCCTGCAACCCGTCCATTCCTCGTCGCCGCCATTGGTGGGCTCGTGAGGCACTGCCGTGGCCTCTGAGGTTTCGGGTGGGCCGAATTTGCTGAGCTCCCCTTCGTGTCTTGGCATCTCCTTACCCATCGCTGTGCTCCCATCTTCTCTGCCGCCTGTTTCTGATGGGGAGGGGGTTGCTACCCTATCAAATCTCACCCCATATCCTGTGGATCCTCCATTTTGCTCCTCGGCTTCTCCTTCCGGTGTGTTGTGCGGGGCAGATGGATTGTTGTGTGTAGCTGATTCGACCTCTCCTCTGGTGGCACTTCCCAGCCAGCAGATCTATGCCCTCCCTGGTCCTGAACCTGCCCGTCTGTTTGCGATGGATTCCCAGAGGCCTGGTGGCCCTGCTTTGCCATGTGCAGAGGCTCCCTGCTCTGCTGCAGCTCCTATTTCCAGCCCGCCTGCCTCTTCTTGGGCCTCTATTGTCGAGAAAAGAGCGATTGGAGGTAAGTGTCCCCTAAAATTCTGTCCTTCGAACATTTTCGATTTGGATAATATCATTTTATCCCCCCTCCTGAGGTCACCAAACAGAGTGATGACATGTGGGGTCCAACCCTTGTTGGATATTTTTTCGGCAATCCTGTTCATTTTAAGGTGGTTAGCTATATCACTACGAAAATTTGGAAACGATTTGAGCTACTACATGTGGCTGGTAACGAATCGGGTTTCTTTTTCTTTCGCTTCTCTTCAAGTTCCAAGCTTGAGAATAGTTTGGCTTCTGGCCCATGGATGATCGCTGGATACCCTTTTTATCTTAAACAATGGTGGCCAGTATGAGTTTAGCCCTTTGAGGAACATAAATCCTTTCTGCTGGATCACCATTTGCAGGATCCCGGTTGAATATTGGACCCGCTTGGTTTAAGCTGGGATTTGCAAGCGCGATCGGAAAACCACTTTAGATCCAGGTTACAGCTTGGCGGTTAGGATTCGCTAGGGTTTGTGTTGAATTGGGGATCGCGCCCCTAGACCGAAGTCTGTGAAGATTCGGACTAGTGGGCTGACCGGAGAGCTAAATGATCTCCTCTGTGAAATCAAAATTGAATACCATCTCATAGGCCGACACGCAGGCGTTCCTGACACTCGCGAGGGTTAAGTCACCCAACCAAAGCTTCTTGGGTCCCCAAGCGGGAGGTCCCTCCTCCGGATATACGCCTCCTCTGTTCCTCCTAGGCTGTCTCCCCACATTAAAACTCCTTGTTTTTGCAGCAGCGCCTCCCGATTATCACCCCAAGGCCATAACGACCTCCAATTAGTTCAAGGCCTTACAAGTGGATAATCTTGATGAATTATCCCGATCTGCCCGATCTGAGATTATACGCCCATGCCCTCCAAGTGTGAACAAGATCCTTCTCCTTGTCATGTTGGGCACTGCCTGATACGGTGCTCGTCATGGTCTCGGCCCGACCCGACTCCGCTTATTGCCCCTTGCCCGGTGTCGGCCCGTCAGTTGTTTCTCCCAGTCATCCCTCTTCCCGAGGCCCTAGTAGTCCAATCGGTGTTGAGCCCCGGTCTCTCCCTTTGGGGCGTGAGCGGGCTTCCTCCGTCCCGGATGCGTTTTGGTACTATTAACTCCTGCACTTCTACCAACCCGACCCCTCCACACAGTATGCTCCTTTGTCCTTCATCGCCGGGCCACCTTTGGTTTGCATGACACTAGGTGGTCCTTCATCCAGAAATGGGAACCGGGTTTCTTCTTGTAGAAAGAAAAAAATCTCGAGGGTTAAGTCTTCCTTCCCCCCACTCAACCTCATCCCATGAATAACATTACTGCTTTGGAATGTGAGAGGACTTAATGGGAATGTCAAAGCCCATGAAGTCAACAACCTCATTTCCTCCCATAGGTCTTTGTATTGTTGGCTTGGTGGAAACGGGGTTGCGGAGAAAAACTCTTTGGCTATCTCCACTAGAATCGGACCCTATTTGGTCTTGGGTTGTGAATTACTCTTCGAGTTCGGGTGGGGGATTTGGAGTTAGGCCCAGGACCCCAATCACGGTTTCGTGCACTATTATTTCCTCGGAGGAGCAGGTTATTCATCTTGAGGTCCTGCTCCGCGAGATAATATTCCACGCATTTTCCTTTATATATGGTACCAAATTCAATTTCCTCCCATAGGCTGCTGTGGGATAGCCTCAGTAGTGTCTAACCATCCGGGTGATCTCCCTTGGGCAGCTCTCACGGGATTTCAATGCTATCAGATCCTTACGAGGCCTTGGGTGGGATATGGCATAACAACTTATCGGCTTGACTTTGATAGGTTTGCCCTAAGAGCGTGATCTTAACGATGTGTGCCATGAAGGCATGCACTATCACGGAATGACCAGGCGTGACTCTTCCCTTCGCATTTCTGAAAGCTTGATCGTGTTGTCGCCAATGGGTGTTGGTTTGACAAATTTCGTAGAGCTAAAGCCCTCTTTCCCCCTCCCGAGCTCTACGACCATTCGCCTTGTATTCTCATTCCCATGGTGATCCTTCCCAGTAAACACAGGTTTTCGGTTTAATAACTTTCTTACCAAATCTCAAAATTTTTGCCTTTGATTCTGATGCATGGACGGATGAGATCAATGGCTCGCCAATGTTCGGGCTTGTGTCGGACTTAAGGGTGTGAAAAAATCGCTAAAAATGCTTAATGTCCATGAGGTGATGTTCACGAGGAGGTCACCCGCGCTAGGAAAGGCTTGATGCTATCCAAAATCATACTCCCCCAATCTTGGGAGTCTTCTTGAGGGAGCGTAGGCTGTGGATGCCCTATCATCTTGCCCTTGCCAAGGAAGCCGACCTTATGAAGCAAAAGCCAAGATAAGGTGGCTCAAGAGGGACGATCTGTGCAACATTCTTTTTAAGGCCAGCAATGGTAACAACAATAAGAACCGGATTATTTCCCTCCTTGGTCAAGATGGAATCCTACCATTGGTGCCCTTAATGTTCGGAGATCGATTGTGGACCACTTTAGTAGGGCTCTTGGGACTTGTCGCAACGTCACGGATCGGCTGATCTCTGGGAATCGGCTTCGTCCTTACATCCTTCATCTTTGTGCTGAATCACTCATGGACCCTCTTGTGGGCCCAGTAGCGATGATGAGATCCATGATAGGATCTTTTCTCGGTGACTATCGGAGCTCCGGGGCACGATGGTTCAGTTCCCACTTCTTCAAGTCGTAGGATATCATTGGCTCTTCTGTTTGTGACCGGTTCGTGATTTTTTCAACCATGGAAAGCTTCTCGAAACAAATGAATCGACGATTATCGACCTTATCCCAAATCCAGTCTCCACTGGTGGTTTAGATTATCGTCCCATTTCATGCGTAATGTCATATACAATGTCATCTCGAAGATTATTGCAAATGGTTTAAAGGCTGACCTTACCTTATACAGGTCAATAAGTGCCAAAACGGCTTTTGTGATGCAGGCGCCAAATCGGTGACAACATTCTCCTCGCCCAAGAGCTTCTCCACAAGTATCATCTGGGTCTGACCCTCCACGTTGTACTCACGAAAGTTGACCTCGCTGAAGCCTCGACTGCATTTCTTGGGACTTCATTATCAATGTCTGACCATCATGAAATTCCCGCCCAAAATGATAAAGCTAGTTAAGGAATGTATTTCCCACCCCCTCGTACTCGTTAATATTAATGGTGAAGCGGTTTGTTTTGAAAGGGGAGAGGTCTTCACCAGGAGACCCCATGTCTCCTTACCTCTTTGTTACGCGATGGAGGTGTTAAATGGGATCATTGAATCAAAGCACGAAGGAACAAAAATTTCAAATTTCATTGGAATTGTGAGTCGGACTCATCTTGTCATGCTTGCCTTCGAGATGACCTTCTCCTCTTCTCTCATGTTGATGTATGCTCTATCCGGATCTCAAGACTGCCTTGAGGCTATTGGCTCTGGCCTGTCGGCTAACACAACTAAGTAGTGAGTGTTCCTCTGCTCTAAGGACCCATCCCTTACTCGGAGAATATTGCCGATGTTCTGGGGTTCAAAGTTGGATCTCTCCCCATTCGATACCTCGGTGTTCCTCTTATTTCTACCGGGCTGTCCATTCGGGACTGTAAGGCTCTCACTGAGAAAATTACTTGCCAATCAAATCATGGAAAAACAGGTGGCTTTCTTTTGGGGGCCGCCTTCAGTTGAGTGGCCTCGATCCTCTCTTCTATCCATATTTATTGTGTGATCTTTATTCTTCCCAAATTTTGAGGCGTTTCCTATGGAATGGCTCTACGGACGGGGGAAAGCTAATGCAAAAGTGGCACAGTCCGATCTTTGTTACCTAAAAGTGAGGGTGGGTTGGGGCTTAAAAATCTGCGAGGCCCAAAATAGCTCTCATATGTAAGCTTTTTTGGCGAATCTTTATCAAAAGACCCCGAATCGGCCCGGTCTTCTTGGATCTACAAGACGAGAATCAAGGACCGGTGCATTTGGACCCTCAAAGTCACAGTTCTGCCCCTTGGAGCTGTAGGAAGATCATAAAACTCCATGCTTTCCTTGTGCTCACATGCGTCAGATCATTGGTGATGGTGTGACTCCTTTATACGGCATGACAAGCGGCACCCTAGTGGTCCGCTTAGTAGGATTTACGGATCGCATCCGGTATGGTCAGCTGGTTATCTTGGGACGACAAGGTCTCTCAGTTATCGGGAGATAATCGATGGGCCCGGCCGAATCCTTTTGATGGGAGGTTTCTAACCTCGCCACAAATATGCCCCACTATTCGCCCAGCGATGAGCATAAAGACTCCTTGAGATGGGTTGGTAGCTCTAGCAGTGTCTTTTCGTCCAAATCTGCCTACCTCCTTTTAACCCGCCGAAGCCGAAACTGGGCTGGACCGGGCTTGTGCAGGGCCCTTTCCATATTCCACCCTTGCCTTCACCCTTTGGCTGGCTATTAAAGGCCGACTTAATACCTCAGACCGTATTCACGGTATTCCCAATCTCTCCCTCACTTGTTCTCTCTGTGATTTAGGCAGAAAACCATGACCACCTTTTTTCTCTTGCCCATACCTCCTCCTCCGTGTGGACCTCTATCCAACGGATTGCCGCGCATTGTCTAGCATACCAGCTGGTCCCTTAATGTTAATGGGCGCATACATGTGGAAAGGTAAGAACCTCATTGCCCTCTCTAAGCGTCTCTCTCTTACGACCTTATTTATTATATACGGAGAACGTAACAATCGTGTTTCGAGAGTTCATCCCATCATCGGATGCTTCGGATCTTGCTCCCGGTTACATCATTGTTAAGCGTGACAAACTAAAGGCCTCCACTGCACTGGTGTTGGGCGCCTAACCGATCGCTTGTCATGCGATGGAACTTATAAAAAAAAATTAAAAAAAAAAAAGGGCGGGAGGTGATCCTTTTTGATGTTCTTAAATTTCTTTGTTACCTTTTGTGGGCGGTTGGGGTCTATCCCGCTGCGGGGTCTTGATGGTGAGCTGCGGAGTTGGCTCCGCTACCCCATCTGTTGGTGTTGAAGCCCAAACTTAGTTCTTGCCTCCCGGCTGCGTTTGACTATCGCTCCGCCTTAGGAGCCTTGGTTGTATTTCCTCCCCAAAAAAAAAAAAAAAAACTTTATAGAACTCGGATCTTGGTTTTGCTCTGGCCTATAGTTGCTCTCACCCTGCTATTTCCTTCCTTCTTTGGTGCTTACTTCTTTGGATTGGTGTTGATCCCTCCTTAGTGGAGGTTTGGTGTATTGAATTGATTACTCCTACATGGGTATGGTTTTGGAGTCCTTGTTTTTGGCACTTCATTGGATCAAGTAGGGGTCTTTGTTGTTGTAGGTTAAAGAAGTGTGGTAGTATCGAGGATTGCGGGCTTCCTTTTAAAGGATTGGTGCTGTTCACTTTATGGTTAGATGGGATTTTGATGCATTGGAGCTTGTTTTTGGTAAGTGCATTGGAGCTTGTTCTTTGTCGGTGTATTGATATACGTATTACTGTGGCTTCCGTTGTTTGGTCTAAAAATGATGCTTGCTTTGGGGTATGAGATGATGAAACTTGAGTAGAATGGTTTTTGGGGTAGCAGGTTTTGGTGGCTGATTATTGGATGACATGTCTTGCACAGTGTATTTCTGATCGATGTTTTCTCTGCTAGGGTGTATTCTCTTGGGATCTTGCATCTACGCATGCACAGGTAGTTTGGATTGGATGATTTCTTTGGCATGGGTTGGCATGGGAGTGCTTTGTGAATAATTTATATCTGCGATGTTGAGGTTTGAGTGACTTTGGAATTGTATTCTTTGTACGATGGGCGAGTAGGAGTGTTGTTGCTATACGATCTGCAGTTTGTACCTTCTTGGCCTTTGGCTTGAAGCTCAATTTTTCGGATCTTGATGAAATGTCAATGGTTTGTGCAACATTTGAGGCGGCTCTACGATTGTTGTTCTTTGGTTTTCTTCTTGGAACTTTGTCTGTTGTTGCTTTGCCTCCTTGAGTATTGCCCAGGTTTGTTATCTTTATTTGAAACCCTCTTGCCCAATCCCCTTGATCTTCTTTGGTATCTTGAGTATTGGCAGGTCGGTCTTGTTGAAGTGCTCAATTGTTGGCGAAATCACTCTTTATTTGCATCTTTCCTTCTTGATGCAAATGTAATACTTGTTTGTCTTTGCATTAGTCTTTGCTCTGCTGCCCTTTTGTGTTGATCTTTGCAGAGGCCGATTGCAGTTGGCATTTGCTTGGAGATGGATTATTTTTTGGATGTTAATGGATCTTGTTCTTGGTTTTTTTCTCCTCCTGCTGCCGGGTGTTGCACAGTGAAGAATGCCCTCTTGTTGATTTCTTCTGATGGCGATCTCAGCAGTGAGGCTTTGGAATCTTATATGATGGGCGGTGGTCCTTGGCTCTTGGATCTTGCACCTTTACCATTTTTGATCGATATTCTTGGAGACCGTGGATTGATGGTGATGTGCGTCATGGGAAGAAGCCATCGTGGATGAGAAGAAAGCTAATTTGGGAATGCTCTTTGTTGCGTGGTGCATGGAGTCTTGGGCGAGAAAGGCTACATAAAGTCTTGACTTTCTTGAATCTCTAGCTCCTCGGTATTTTGCCCGAAGTTGGCTCTTTGCTAGACTTAACATCGATGTAGATACTCTTTGTCGATTGTCTTTGTTGTTTCTTTGCCGTGAGGCTTCATTTCTTTGCAACTAATGCTTTCTTGATCGATGTTGAGTAGTTGGAAACTAGGATGTATCCACTTTCTTCTTTGCCGCTTGCACAGAAATTGACTTATTCTCCTTGCTGTTGGAACTTCAAATTTGCTATGGGTTGCCGGCCGAATCCGGTTGTTGTAGTTAGTTGCTGCGAGGTGGTCGGAAGATTGTCTTTTTCTTTGTTGTTTGTATACAACGTCGATGTTATTTTCCGTTATTGTTAGATAGTTCCTCTTAGGTTTTGAGGAATTTTCTGTTGTACCAGCTCGGGGTATGCCCCTAGCGGTTTGTGTTCTAACTCCATGTCAAAAAACTTGGAGTTTTAACATAATCTTTTTGTAAATTTTCTCCCATTAATCCAAATTACACACTTACTTACCAAAAAAAAAAAGATTTAGTCGTGAATTTGCCCTTGACATTCCCAATCCACACACATCAGCACCTTACGCCTTTTGCTCTCGTCTCTCTCCTCGATTTCAAATTTGAACTCCATCTGCGACGCCGTCGACCATGGCCGACCCCTTGGGGGTTCGCATTGTCCCGGCCTCGGACCCCGTTTGCCCAGCTCTTTAGGTCCCTTCTCCCCCTCCTCAGTCAGCGTCGAAACCGTTTGGTGCGCTCGACTTCCCGCCTCTGCCCGATAAAGCTCTGGCCCCCGGTTGGCCACGATGCAGATTCTTAGCGCAGGCCGAGGGCTGAGTCAGTTCCGTATCCCTCGTCGCGGTTTCCCCTTCCCTCCTCCCTCCCCAGTGATACGGAGCTCTATGTTGCGGCTTGTCGGTTAAAATCTTTGCAAAGTCTCCACAGTGGCCAAGGTACCATCCAACTACATTCATAATGCTGGCCCGTCTTCAAACCTGTTTCCGTCCATGCCTCTACAAAATCGTGGGCTCAAATCGCTGCAGACCAGGGTCCCCGATCTTGTGCCTCTCTTAAATATTTTCCTCCCTGTTCTGCGGCTGATGTCGACAACCCTTCATCACTTCCTGCTGAGGTTGTGAAGCGATGTTCCGAAATTTGGGGCTCAACTTTAGTGGGTTTTTTCCCTAGAAATCCTCCCCACGTTGCGGTTTGTGGCATCGCCCGTAGAATTTGGGCTAGGTTTGGGTTGAGGCACGTTGCTATCAATGGTAATGGTTTGTTTTTCTTTCAATTTGACTTTTTTTTTTTGGTAAGTTTTTCTTTCAATTTGACACCGTATTACATCTGGAGAATTGCTTGGCTAGAGGACCTTGGGCCTTCAAAAAGTCGCCTATCCTCCTCGAGAGATGGTCTCGGGCTTGAGCTTGGAATCGATTCTCTCATGTCTGTCCGGGTGGATTTCTCTAACAAATGTCCTATTGGTTCTGGACTCCAATGGGGCTAAGTTGGATTACCGGTAGGATTGGCAAACCAATCACATGTGATCCCAAACTGCCTCTATGCATCGGGTGCATGTGGCCGAGTGCACATGTTGAGCTGAAACTTGATGATCCTCTTTTTTTTTTTTTTTTTTTGGTAAGTAAGTTTAATGCATTAAATGAAAAGAAAATTTACAAAACCGATGTTCTAACTCTAAGTGTTTTGCCACTTAGACTTAGAACAACGAGCTAGGGCATACCACAGAGCAACATCTTGAACAAAATCATGAACCGGATTCTGAAGGAAATTATAAAAAAACCTCATCGAGATGAGAATTCCAAGGACCAAGGCTACCGGCTCCACAAGTATACAAAAGAGAGAACAAAAAGGAAACTAAAGTGCCCACGAGTAGAAGCATCCAAGCACACCTGACCACAAGGTCAAGAAGAGGACAGCTGACAGCACAGAACAACGACCGCTATCTGCTTTGCACCCAATGTCGGCACTGACAAAGCATTTTCCATACTTGACTGTGATCATGGTTGACAAATCGAGAGGCTTGGATGGCAACAAAAGAACCATGAAACACATTGTTGATGACCACCCATTGCAACACCACGGCTCAACACTACGGCGGGGTCAAAGAGTGGAAAAAGCGCATACGGCATGGATGGCGAGGCACACCGCGAATGAACCAGACATCTTGAGACTTTCGGCCTCACAAAAATACGGGATCAACACCCGACCCAGGAAATTTCAGCAGCACAACCATTAGAAAGCACCCTTACATTCCAGCATCTTAGATAGCTGAACACAACCTAGCCTTAATTTAGCGACTCCACAACACCCAGTCAAAGCGGCCACACCATCGAGGATTGTGCACATGCGATGTCGAGCATACAGGCCAACTACGCGGTTCAACGAAACATGAGCCATCAGCTCAGGCTGCGTTACACCGGCTTTAGTATGGAACAAAAGCCAAGTTCGGCAGCCAATTCTTGTAGTATCGCCGCCCGGCATGCTGGAGCCAAACTAAGAAAGCCCGAAACCCCGGCCAAATCAGCGGCGGGAGGAGCATCTCATACACCTCACGGCCCCATCTGGCCGACACTTCAAGTAGCTTTCAATAACCCACTGCTCCATATTCATTACAACCCAAGGGTAGCATCGGCCCAGCCATATATGCCGCCAAACAAGGACCAGCTCCAAATCGAGTTTGCTCTGCCACTACCGGCTCTCACCCGTAAAACTCATGTAGCACAATCATGAGTATCCAACGCCGTTATCCCATATCAACAGCGTCCATTAACTCAATAACAATAGGGAGCGGAAGCCGATATGCTAGCATAGGAGTCGGCCCAGATTCAGCATAAGCTCTGACAAAAAGGACCGGAATCAAAATCCTAGTTTGTACATGAAAGGGCCTTTGCATGGCTGAACCAACAAACTATACCCAAACCAACAAGACCTAATCCACCCATGACACCCAGGCAGTACAAAGCCAAAGATCATTCGCGGGGCCTATATCATCGGCCCGGTGGCGGCAGGCAGCATGAGCAAGAATAAAGGCAAAGGTGAGGCCGGCGCAAAACCCCAAACATTCGATAGTTCGATGAATAGCAACAACATCAACCGCCAAACGCTGAATCCCAAAGAAGCGAGACCTGAAACACGATCAAAACAGCAAGGGGTAGGGGCGGAAGCATGACTCTCGTGAGTATCAAACCAGCAAGGCAAAGCTGATCACAGCCGCGACAAGCCGTGATCCCATCATGCCACCTGTAATTCCATATAGCACATGAAGGGCGCCAAGCACTTGAGAATGGCTGCAGCCCACTTAGCGGCATCACCACACGTAGCATAAGGAGAGGCTACATCATGACACCAGTTGCGGAGCAAAGGACGGAAGAAAAATAATGCGGCATGGAATTCATCATGTAGTACATAGAGAGAGGAAAACATATCGGTCCCGTGCCTAGCAAGTTGAGCTTTAATCACAAGCCCAACATACAAACTCCCCACTCCACCACGGATACATCGGCTCAGAAGAGTATCATCCAAGAATCTGATTCCCGGCCCTCTTGAACCCAAAGGGAAGAGACACATCAGGCCGATTCCAAAAACACCACATCAAGAAGACACCCAAAATCAGACGCAATTCTTGACGAGAACAAATCAAGCTGACCCTTCGAATTGATGATCCTCGACCGTGAAAATCGAGGATTGTGTCGTTTCTTTGATGCGCCTTCAAAGGTGGTTGAGATTGATGTTGAGTATCACTCAAAGCCGGCTGTTAATTTCCTTCAGAACAGATTGAAGAGGCCTTTTATTCGGCCTAAGACCCCGTTTCCTGATGCTGCTGGGTATAAACCTACAATTCCTGCTGCGGGGCTCCCAGATAGGAAGGTTGAGACCTCTCTTGATCTTGGTAAGAAAGATAGGGCTCTGCAGAAATGTTGCTCTGTCAGCGATGATTGCTCTGTTAGCGAAGATAGGGTCTCTTCAATGCCCCCCCAGCTTCATGAAGATGGTCCTGCTATGGCAGGCTCTGTTGAGTGCTATTCTGATGGGGCCTCCCAATTACCTAGCGGGCGAGATCAAATTGGAGGGCCTTTGCGAGGCTTTCCCTATTGGGAATGGTGGTTCGAATCGAGGCATTTGGACCTCATTGTGGAGGCTTGTGATGAGGAGCCCTCTAAAGTGTATTTGTCTGATCACCAACCGTTGGTTAATGATTACGATCTTTGGCCACTTCCTCGGACGGCTTGCGTTCCCGGATATGCGTGCATTCGGGGCGGGCTGGTATTCATGGGGAAAGTTGTGAGATGGCTTCTACTGTGAACTGTGAACCCCTCTCGGAGGTTGATGTCCACCCATTGGTGGGAACTGCTAATTTGGTGCTGACACAAAAACCACTACCTAATCCGGCCATTGACTCTGGAAATTCGAATGGGTTGGGGGCTGATGTGGCTGTTGCTTTAGATGGTCATGTTGCTGATGACAGGGCTAACCCTCGAGTTCAAAATTTGAACTCGATTTTGGTCAGCCTTGGCCCGACGCCTCTCCTTTGGCCGGGGCGGCGCCGAGTCGGCCTCGGCGGTCTCCACCGGTGCCTAGCTGGCCGTCTCCGTCTCTCCTCCTCTTCTTTTTCTCCGTCGCGAGGCCCTCTTCTCTTCACCATTGCCTTTGGGCTTTGCCGTCTCTCGGCCGATTGGTGTCGCGGCCCGGCCAGGTCTCTGGCTAGCCCCATCTGGTATCTTCTCGGTTCTCTTCTAGACCTGCTTTGATCCGGATGGGATTACGGTGTACGGTTTAATCGCCCGCGGTGATTGTGAGATTGGTTGGCTTTTGAGCTTCTCGGTTTCGGCGCTCCCGATTGTCTTGACTGCCACTGCGATGTCTTTCCTCCACGAGTTTCGCTCCTGGTGGTCGGTTTGGGGATGCTGTCTTGCTGGATTCGAGCTGAATGGCGGGTCTTCAAGAATTGTCCAGAAGATCGGTTGGTTGATTGTCTCCCTTCGGGTGCGGTAAGGTCTTTCCTTCTACAAATTTCTGATGTGGCTTGGAGTCTCGTTTCGGTGTGCAGGGGTCTCGGAGGGCCACTGCCTCATGTCAGCTGGCTATGCCATTTCTTGACTGTCACATGTGCGAGCTTCTCTGTTTTTTTTCATTTGGCAAATCCAATGAAATTTGAGTAGTAGTCCTTTGGATTGCTGTGGTCTGGTGATTCCTGCCAGTTTGTTGCTTTTGCTGCTCTGCATCGGCTTATTTTCAATGGGTTGCTGTCTCATTTCGAAGGAATTGAAGGAGCCGTTTGTCCTCTGGAGCTGCTCTGTCCCTGGCTGTGTGTCCCATTTGTGATGGGGTTTGGGGAGCCCATGTGTTTCTGGATTGGGACGCTTTGGCTGAGGGATGAGTAGCTGAGTGAGGTACCATTTGGTTGCTAATTTTCATTCTTGTTGAGGAGTGCCCTGTCTGTCCGCTGCTATCGTGTGGTGGGTTTTGTGCAGCAAATGCTCCGTTTGTCGATGTTGTTGCTTTACAACAATATTGAATCATACGAATTTTGGCTTGCTGTTATGTGTTGTACATGCCTCCTCTGAACTCTATCGTTTCTACTGCTGCGGCCAGATTGGGATTGAGGGACTGGATTAATATCACGCCTCGAGCTCTTTTACGCATTATTGTTTGATGATCCTGCGGTCTTTGGTGTTGTTCCTGCTCTGTGATAGGATGTCGTTGTATTGCAGTATGATATTGCCTCTGCTGCCGGCAACGATTGATGAAGGCTGCTTCCTGGTGGCTGTTGGTGTTGGGTTTTGGTCTCTGAGGTGGGCTGATGACTTGGCCAAAGCGTTTGCTAGATCTTGAAAGTCGCGTGAACGATGAATTTCTTTGGAGTGAATGTGGCAAAGCCTTCTTTGAGAAGTCTTTTGAAATGTTTTTTTATTTCTTGTGGCGTGGGTTGTGGGATTTCATGTTCTTTGTCGGATGTTCTCCGTTTGAAGATGTTGTGTCTGATGGCCTTGTTCGAAGGGATACGGTTGCAGATGCTTCAGGTCTCGCTTGCTGATGGCCGTAGGCTGATGGTGCTAAAAAGCCATGAAGGTTGCTTGCTGGCTCTTTCCTGTTGCTGGCTTTTTGGATTTTGCCTAGGAATGGCTGCTTATTTTGTCTAGGAATTGCTTTTGAGTTATTCACTTGTTTTGTATGATTACCAGCAATTTTATCCTTTAGTTGGTATCATCGGTTGTATCTAAGTGCTAGGGGCATGCCCTAGCTTTTTTGATTTATCCCCAAGTCGGAAAAACACTTGGTGATAAATCCTTACTTGTAAATTTTTCTCCCATAAATCCAAATTACTTACCTACCAAAAAAAAAAAAAAAAAAAGCTGATGACAGGGCTCCTGCTCTTGTAAACTGCCTAATTCTTGGAGCCGACGATTCTACTCCGGAGTTTATAGCGCGGATCGTCCGTAAATACACCCTGGATGCTCCTTCTTCTAAAACTCGCCCAATGGTTCCATCTGTTGATGGTCAGGAGGATCTAGCTGAGCTTGCCTTTCGATCTCTTGTAACGGCCCCAGACTAAAGCTTCTCGGTTGTGAATTCTGATTCAACAGAGGCTGCTACTAGGGTATCTGGTAGTGAAATTGGTTCTGCTATATCATCCATGAATCCTGTTGTTGGTGATTATGTAGACCGACCGGGGGGGGTCGACCCTGTGATCAAGAAGGTTCCTTTGGATGGCAGTATTCCAGTCGCGAATCTGATTGATGATCAGACTCCTATCTCTGTCTCAGATGTTGAGGTTCATGATACGAAGGAGCCGTTGTACTGGGCTTTCAAGCAACTACTGGACAAAGATGGCTCTCGATAACTTTTCCACGATGTCCCTGCTAAGCATCGGAAACTTGTGTCGGACTTCCTGAATAAGTGCTGGCATGATATAAATGTGGAGAAATTCAATAAGTTCTGCACGACCTTTCCGTTGGAGGCAGCAGATAATGGGTTTTCCCATGATGCTTATTTACTGGCTTTCCAACTAGTTTTTACAAGCGGACTCCTCTCAAGCCCATAGTGCCTCATTCACTCCCGGAGGAGGAGAGGGGCCGTTTATGGATTCATGTCTTCCTTGTGAAATCGGTAACAAATTGTATGGGCATCCGGTGTGTAACAAGTTCGACTTCTTAGGCAAGCATGGCAATGCCTTTGTGATTCCGATGAAGCACTCGCGAAAGTACAAGTCAGCGGCGGCGTAAAGTGCATCCGTGAAAAACCGAATTCTCAAGCTTGAATACCTGCTGCTTTGCGAGGCTTGGGAGTGGGGAGTTTTTGTGCCTTCTTTGGCTTCCATGTTTGATGCATTGGTGGAACTATTCTTGGCCCGGCCCATTTCGATTGTAACTATCTTTGTCTTTGGTCCCAGTTGGTGCATCTGTTGAGGTTGCACAATCTTTGCTGGTGTCTGTCAAGCCTATGTTGTCGGTGATGGCGTTTTTGAATTTTGGACCTTTGTTCAGGAGCCACTTGCTGATGTTGATTGGGTGTGATTTTGGAGCGTGTCTGTAAAAGTTGTTTGTATTTCTTCCCCAGTTGCGGGCGGGTACAATTAGGCGGGATTGATTGGTATGTAGTTTTGTACCTATTTGGGCCAACTGTTAGGGCGGAGTCCAGGAAGTTTGGATGGGCGATAGTTCTTTGTTGCTTGATACACATCCGAATGGTGATCTCTGCTATTAATCATTGTTTGATCTCGATGGTTCTTGTAGCTATTACGGTTTCTTATTATGAGGGTTATCTCATACCTTTTTACTGAACTAACGGGATGTTGTAGCTGTCATGGTTGGCTCGGTTTTGGCTTTAGGTGGCTATCTTGCTGCGAAAAATTGCTATGGCTGCTTAGCATGGAGTCTCAGTGCAGCATGTTGCGGTGGTTTTGATTTCCTTCGATGCAATTTTGTAATAATCGGCTCCCACCAGTTGTTGCTCTACTCTGAGCTTGTTCTTTGTTTGTGTGTGTTTTCCATTTCTTGTTGTTGCCGATCTTTGATGAAGATGGGACTGTGAGCCGCTGGATGTAATCTTGGAGTGATGACCATGATGCTGGAATTTTCTTGGCTTGGTTAGTTGTTTGGATGTGGAAATTAGTTGCTGTTGCTTTTTCCTTGCCGATGCGGTCTTGCTGAGCCGGTAGATCTTTGATCCGGATCTCGTATCTTATTCGGAGGTGATGAAGTGTGGCTTTGTTGATGCGAGTGCCATTTCTTATTCTTTGATGCCATTTGCTTTGGTAGGCAATGTTCCTGCTGCAGATGGCATGGTTTCTTTGGCATGCTTGGAGGAGGACCGGTTGGAGCTGGTTGATTTATGATGCCAGTCTCTGGCATCAAATTTCAAGGGGAAGACAGATGATGACGGTTTCCTGGATGTAGGCTGGATTTCTGATGATGAAGCAGCACCGAGTATGCTGTTAATTGCTGATGGGATTAGTGGGTTGGACCTGCTGTTTTTGTGATGTAATATCTTTCATTTACTATAGGTTACGTAGAATGTTGGCCTCCTAAAGGTCTGTTATGTACTACCGTATGTACATATCGCTCGGGGTATGTCCCAGCGGGTTATGTTTTACTCCCAAGTTAAAATACTTGGAGCTAAAACATTGAATTTGTAATTTTTCTCCCATCAATCCAAAATACTTACTTACAAAAAAAAAATTGGCATGCCCCGACATTCCCAATCCACCTCAATGAGTCTTTTTGATTGCATTTTTTTTGGTAAGTAAGTAATTTGGATTAATGGGAGAAAAAAATTTTTACAAGAAAAGATTTATCTCCAAGTGTTTTGCCGACTTGGGGATAAATCAAAATCGCTAGGGCATGCCCCGAGCGCACGGATACATTGAATGAAACCCACACAGGAAAACTGGAAATCACTCAAAACAAATAGAATACTCAAATATAAATTGAGCATAGCCTATACAGATCAAGCCATGTCAAGGCATATCCGAAGATTGGCAACTGAAACCAACTGATCGCCAACAGCACCTTCATGCCAGCCGAGGCCTTACCATCACCACAAGGTGAAACAAAAACTGAAATCCAGGCGCAGCATCCAGCCAACACCAATTTCCAACACAGCAGCAACCGAACACTGCATCCGTGCGCAGCTAAGTAATTCCAGCACTATCAATGCATAGTTTCCGAGAGAAATTTGATGGAAATTCCAAGCAAATATCCCTCAGCTGCAACCATCTACGGGGTAGATGTTTCGGCATATTCATGGCAAGGTGGGATACCTCAGTGTCAAAAGGGTTAGGCACTTACCAAAAAAAAAAAAGGGTTAGGCCAAGACCAACCATTATTCTGATTATAGCGTCAACCTTAACATCCCGGTGCAAACCCGAAACAAAGCGAAATCAGTCGGTACTCACCTCGCTCGAGGGACCAAGGGGGTGCGGTTGTCATGCCGGAGGAAGGTATCGGAACCATCCCCAATGTTCTTGGCGAGTAGGGCGCGCAGAAAGGCCTCGGTTTCATAATCTTGCACCAGCTCAAGGGGTAGATGCCGGGATTTTCGAGTCGAGATGCACTAGTCTTTGATTGATCTTATAAATCCAAGAGGACCAGGCGAATTCGGGTCTTTATTTAAGAGGCGCAAAAAAGACAATTGAGAACCTTATTTTGATCCAATAGGTTCTTGATACCCAGCCCACCTTCCGACTTGGGAAGCAAATGTCATGCCATGCTACTTTAGCACTAACTCTGCCTTGAGAAGAACCATTCCAAAAAAGCGCCCAAAAATGCCATCAATTGCTTTAAGGATGGTTTTGGGCAAAATAAAAAGAGGCCAGTGAGGTGGATAGACGAGAGGATGGAGGCAATGAGTTGCGACCGCCCACCAAAGGAAAGCCATCTACTTTTCCATGAAGTGATTCTCTTGGTGAGACTGGACAGGATGTCACCATGAGAGAGCAAGCAGAACAAAGACCTTCCTCTACGATCGGAGCAAACAAAAGCAACCGCACCCACCCGAAGCATAATCAGCACATCAGCCGTGTTCAAGGCCAACTGAAATCCAATAATACTAAGCCAACAAAAGGGCCGCATTCGACATTCCGGCAAGCGGAGAAAACATGCACTCTGGCCGCAACCCGCATTAGAAATTGTGCATCGCAAGAGAAAATGTGAAGAAAGCGAGAAAACATGCGGATCAGCAACATCGGTGCAACCTTGATAGCCACATCATCACGATTGCATCATAGTGCAAAAGATCGCCATCGACAACGTGGCACAAGCAAACGGTAAATAACCAAACAGCACACAAAGGTGGACAACGGCGAGCCAACAAACGAGGCCGTACAATCCATGTTAATAACCATAGGCATACTTACCAAAAAATAATAATAACCATAGGCAGCAATCATGCTAATAACCATGGGCATCACAATCCATGCTTCATCTTTAGGAAGCAAATTGGCCAGTTCAGTATGTTTCTGCATCACATCCCACACCACATCAACTATGACAGCCAAAACCAGCACAACATCATCCCCCAGCCAACAGCAGTAAATATCCGATCCCATTCTTCTGCTACATCAAACCTCACTCATACATGCATTATCAACCCAACATCCAGCATAAGAACGGCAGTAAAGGAGAACCGAACATCATCAGCAACCATGCTCAATCCCAGCACTCCTTAGGGAGTTTGCCAGGGTAGCAACTATGAAGTGGCACAATCTACCAGTCCCAGCTCGGCTACAAATACCCGAGCAACAACAATAGTAGCATTAAAGCATCAAACCCCAGCATGACCATATACACCCGAGCATCATCAGCAGCAACTATAATGTATTATAAGAAACATCATTACATTCACACCAAACCCAGTTTCTTGAACCATGACAGCTGACCTTCCACGCCAAACTGCCCATTAGCAGTGTTCACAAGACTAAATGCAGTACCCATAAAAAATAAACTGCCTCAGTCTGAGACTACATCAATTTTGAAAAACCAGGGGCACCCACAAGCACAACTACTTGATCAGCCAAGCAACATACCGGAAGGTTCCAATAGCAGCCATCGGCACCCTGGTTTTACATCAGCATATTCATAAGACACAACAAGCCATGGCATTACTGGATAGATAGCCATGGATCAGTATCCGCTACATATAACATCTAGTGTGCTGGAGACCAAAGACATCACAATCCACAACCCATTTGGAGAGGGGCTGGAACATCGGCAACTTACCCCACACCACACCACCAAAATCAGTCCGCCCAGCCTTTGACTTTATCCCCCGAATCGGCATCGTAGAAACCAAGCGTAATTTTGGCACAATACTGCGATTATCTGCTTCATCTTTGTTAGCATTAGCATTCAGCACACCAAGGCTTCAACATCATCGCAACAGACTCAACACTTATCCAAATTTGTGAAATAAGCACCTGATTCCTTGAATTCTACCACAATGCAAAAAAACATTGTCAAAGCCCCAATGGATCAAAAAATAGTACCAAAAACACCGACCCCAGTCCACACCCGGGCAGATCAAATACAACAATAGCTGCATGGAAGTCTTTTTTTTTTTTTGGTAAGTAAGCTGCATGGAAGTCAACATCTAGAAACCAGCTCATTCCGATTCATCAGCCATCCATCAGCCAAACAGCCTCAACAAAGGAGCTAGACCGTCCAATAGGTTGCAACCTCGGTCACAAGCCCATCACGATCGGGAGCGCCAAGCTCATATCACACCACTGCACACCATTTTTTTTTTTTTTTTTTGGAAGGGGAGGGAGGCAGTTGAGGAGGGGACAGTACAACATCCAAGAAAACACACCATCCAAGATCAAGAACACAATACAAATTATTATGTATGAACTAACAAACTACAACCGGGAACCAAACCCTAAAGGAGCCATCCAAACCAATCGTCAATTATCGCAGACTCAGCACGAGAGAAAGGCAAAAACCTTTTTTTTTTTTTGGTAAGTGAGAATTTTGGATTTATGGGAGAGAAAAAAATTACAAGAAAAATATTTTAACACCAAGTATTTTACTTAGAGGTAAAACAAAGAGCTTCAGGGCAAGCCCCGAGCAACTGGTACAACAGAAATAGAAAAGAAAAGGAAAACATCTAAAACACGTGAACAGGAACGTGAAAAACAAAGCCAGACATAACGAGGATGCCATAGTAAACCAAAAAAATAGAACCATCAAGGAGCGCCATCTGTACAAGGCAGGAACCCAATGGCCGAACAACAAAACGACACGATATCGCGAAGTAAGAGAGAGCCACCAAATGTTACGGGCAAGCAGTAATGACAACGACCATAGTGGGAACTTTATCGGCCACACCAAACTGGATCCCAAATCACGGATCGAGATCGTGATGAGCGAAAGGGTGGGCGGCTAAAACCAAGCGCCCCACGCCGGCCAGCATCATAAACTAAGGCGGTAGAAAAGTCAACAAAGGCGAATCATCAGAAAGCCACCAACCAACGCTCAAAAGCCGCAACATGGACGCATCAACCAAGCCGGAAGACCCAAGGCAAGCATCCATGAGCATCGGCAAAATGTACTTCCTATCAAAGACAACTAACAAACAAAGTACCAAGGGCGGATCAAGCGAGCCGGTGATCACGGCAACAGCACCAAAACCCGCAGAGAACCGCCCCAAAGCCATTCGGACAAATCACATTCCCATCGAATCAACATAGGATAACAAGATAACCTCCTTCAAGCGTCGAGGCAAACCATAATCACTAACTCTGCGGCCCAGGCCTAATGAGAATCACCTCGGTTTTAGGTCCTGCGAAAACCATTGCACCCGATGCCAACCACGAGACCACCCAGCGGAACCAGCATCATCGAAGATCAATTCCTGCGAACATCAAATTGCCGCCCTCAATACCTAACACCCCAACACCATCAAATGGCACCGGCATATTGCAACAAAGACGTAGCATGATCGGCACCCCCCGAGCAGCATCGATCTATCAGAGTGTAGAAAACAAACATGCAAATTCCAAACATACAACAACAAACACAGCATTAGAAAACCCGTCCTGCAACCTGACCACACGCAGCATCAATCCAGACTTCCTCTCACCAAAACTAGATCGAAACTAGCAACTTCAGCGAGCATTTCCACTAGGCTCCTCCAAAGTGCCGAAAAAAACGGAAGCGGAGACAAAGCACCGGAGGAAATCGATGGAGGCCCAGCACCCAATTCACAAAGCATCGGCATTATGCAAAGTCAACCACCGTCTCATTAAAAAGAAATACCAACAATGACAACAAACACCATCAATGGCAGCCCATCCTCAACACAAGCCACCATGTAGATATCGACAGCAGCACCAAGGATTCCTACATGAAGCTTCCAATTCATCAGCTGGCAGGATGAAGAAACGCTAGCACAAGGACCCGGTTTACGTCCAAAAGAATTTAACCAACAACAATTTTTACAACACAGCAGCCAGCAAAACCAATCAGTTCCCTTCTGTTTGGTTCTCTGAGATGGAACTGTTCCGGAATTTTGGGGTGAAATGCTGTTTTCCCGAGTCAATGGAACTGATGGTGGTTCCCTGGCCTGCGGGGCGCCTTTTTCGTTGCCAACTTTGCAATGGGTCCCTCCTTTTGCGCTTGATTTGCTATTATGTTTTTGGTTTTCCTCGTCTTGGTATGCTTCTCTTTCTGCCCCTTTGGCAGACTAAAATCGGAGGGGCGTGAAAAGGTGCCTTGTTATCTGGGGTTTTCTCAGGTTTTCCTCATTTCAAAAAAAAAAAAAAACAGCTGCGATTGTTCCCCTAGTTTTGGCCCTTTACGCTGTGTAAAAAAAAAATTATAAATCATATGTAGCTCTTTTTCACCTTTCCTGGTGTGTTTTGAGGTTTCCCACGCTTAGTTGTGGTTTTCACCGTAGCTGTAATCGCTGGTTTTTTCCGTTGACGTTTGAAGCTTGGTGCCGACGTGCTTAAGGTCTTGGAGCTGATGAAGTTGCCGTTATCTTGACAATTAATGCTGGCAATTGCATGCTATCTGATGCTTGTGATGCAGCTGGTGCATGAGTGGATTGGTTCTAAACTGTGATATGGCCTCGGCTTTTGCTCCATCGCACGGCTTAGCTTATGTGCTGATACTGGTCCCATTTTGACTGATGTGGTAGTCCTCCTGGCGCTGAAGTAGTTGTAGTGGGCTGTATGCCTTTAGCGATATGTGAACTGATGTATGCTAAACAGAAATATGTGTGTCTGTTATCGTGGTTGATCTTTGATGAATTTCTGACACGATTCATGCCATGGTATATCTGCCTTCTTTTGGTTTTGGAAGGCTGCTTCTTGTTATAGTGTACTGCGGCTCTGAGTCTGCCAGATTGTTTGGCCCATGGTAGCTGTTGTTAGTGGTAGTTTTTATCGAGAAAGCCGTATGGGTGTTGTGAGCTTGTGCTATGGAGATGTAGCTACTTCAAAGTGGTGATGGTACTTGATTTTTGGCGGTTTCATAGTTGTTTTGCGGTTATTATAGTATTATTTGGTTCATTACTGGAAAGGGTCTCTCTATGGATTTGCAAACTCTACATTGATACAGCGGTTTAATCGGAAAGCTCTCCGATTGGTCTCTGATTGTAAATTGCCGCATGGATGCTGCGGTTTTGTGATGGTGCTGATTTGTCAAATGGCCTTTGTGATGCTAGTGCAAAGTGTGGGAAGCTGAGGCGCGATTCTTGCTAGTGTAGTAGATATGTGATGTTCTTGTCATCCTTTTGTCCCTTGAAATTAATGCTGTCTTTTTTAATCGATAGTATTGAGATGCTGATGAGAAAACACGATCGGTCGGTGTCCTCATGCTAGCGTCTTGAGACACATTTTGTTTCTCATGTTAAAAATTGGTAGTGATTTGGATTGGGAGTCCAATTGTTATCTTGGCGTGATGGTAGTGATATTGCTGATCCGGTCGATGAGGTCTTCTTTGGCTTGTTTTACGCAAACCCGCCTTGCTGCCAATTTGTTGCTTTGACGCCTTTGGTTTTTGATATTCTATGTTTGATGCCCATGCTGTATGATCTCTCTTGCTGCAAGCTAGGTGGCATGATGGGTATACTAGCGATGCTCGCATTCGGTTGTCCATTGCATTTTGCCCACTGGTGATGGTGTTGATGCTTGGTTCGGCTACTACATTGGGTGGTCAATTTCATTCGAGAGACTATTTCCGCCCACATGCCTATGATTTTGTTTTACCCACGACCTTTGCTTTTGAAGTATGGATTTTGCCGCGGATGTTGATCAAAAGTGCCGTGTAGGTTACGGGGCTCTTGCTATCCCATCCACCCTGCCCATTTTGGGGGTGTGGGTGGAGCTCCCCCTGTTTTGTTTGCTACTTTTCGTGGCACTTTTTTATTTATATTTGTATGGCTTGTCTTGGTAGTCTCACCGGTGAGTTTGATTACTCTTTTTATGATCCGTTTTATGTTGATGCTCGGGAATGCCTAGCCCGTTATTCTAAATCTAAGTTGGCAAAACACTTAGATTTAGAATTTAAAATTTGTATTTTTATTTCCATTCAATTCATTAAACTTACTTGCAAAAAAAAAAATGGAACTGATGGTGGCTTTGAGAATGCTGCTGATGTCCTCATACCTGTTCAATGTTGGTTTTCTGGTTGGCTGTTGCTTGATAGTTCATGCTCTGGTTGGGTTTGTCTTGTCCTACAATTGATGGGTTTTAAGGTGCCTTTTCTTGGGTGTTAAGTGCCGAGCTGGTTGTCCCATCCCTTGGGCGTTGTCTGCCGCTGCTGAAGCCGCGCTTTCCTCCCAGCATATATGTTGATCTTGGGAGCCAATTGTTGGTGGGGGCCATGGAATCTTGGGGGCGAGCCTTGGTTTTGTTGAAATGGGTTATTTCTTAGCCATGTTTGTCTGGGCTCTTTGAGTTAGAAGGGTTAGACTTTGATGAATTTGAAGTCTCTATTGTTTGAGCGGTTCTTGATGACATGACCCAATGAATTGTGTGCCATGTGGTCGGTGAGGATGATGACGCATGTTGAATTTAATCGATGGAGCATGCATCCAGCGGCATTCTATTAATTGCCGCAGGGCTTCATGGTGACTTCTCTGGCCCGATCGAATTTGTCTCATCGGTGATCTTTGATTAGAAACAATGAATCGATGCTAAATCTCGGCATGCGTGTTGATGATCTATACCTCTCTGGCAACCGTATTGCTTGGTGATGCCTGTTGATTTCTTGATGCTGATTTCAACGGTGAGGCTTTGGGATCTTCTCTCGCTTCTTCACGAGTGGTCCTTGCTCTTGGTGATGCACCTAATCACATTTGCTGATCGATCTTTCGGATGCAGCGGATTGATTAGGCGATGTCTTTGCTCATTGGAAGAGACCACCGTGGTGAAGCAAGCCGCCTTGGGATTGCCCTTTGTTGCGTGGTGCATCTGGAGCCTTGGACAGAAGGCTACATCAAGAGCTGACTTTGCTGAATTCACTAGCTCCTTGGAATTTTGCAGTAAGCTCTTTAGACAACTTTCTTGAAGAATCTTTAATGTCAAAGGTCTTGTATCTTCTTGCCGTGCTTCTTGTATCTTTGCAGACTAATTGCTGTTTGCTCGATCTTGATTAGATGGAAACTAGGATGTGTTTGCTTGTTGCTGTCATTTGCTTGCAGCTGCCTTGTTCTCACTTCTGTTGGAAACTCGGCTGCTATGGGTTGCCGTCAGATCCGGGTTGATGTAGTTAGTTGCTGCGAGGTGGTCGGATGATTGTTCGGGTTGTCTCGCGAGTAATTTTTTGCTATTGTTTGTGTACAACGACAGTGTTATTTTTTCGTTCTTCTGTTAGATAGCTCCTCTTAGGTTTTTGAGGAACTCTCTGTTGTACTAGATGCTCGGGGTATGCCCTAGCGTTTTATGTTCTAACTCCAAGTCAAAAAACTTGGAGTTTTAACATAATTTTTTGTAAATTTTTCTCCCATTAATCCAAAATACACACTTACTTACAAAAAAAAAAAAGCAAAACCAATCAGTTCCAAGCCAGCACCCCATCAAAACAGACCAAATGGTACCAAACATACCATCAGAGGCCACAGCAGAGTCAAGGGACGAGATACCACCAGTTACGTTTTTTTTTTTTTTTGGAAATCTTCCAAGGAAAAAGCACCGGGAAGCAAAGGAAACTTTTTTTTTTTAAAAAAAAGAAGGGAAAACCAAAAAAATATCTAACAACTAAGGAGAGGAGAGGAGAGAAGATTTTATTTTATTTTATTTTATTTATTTATTTTTTGGTAAGTAAGTATTTTGGATTAAGGAGAGGAGAGAAGAGAGAAAAAAAACAAAAATATAAAAAAACAAAGATAAGAAGGTTTTATATATATTAAATTCAACGCCTAGCCAGCGAGCGGCTAGGGTGACCAAGACGGGCAATGAGGCCCATCAGCTTATCCGCAGGCGTTTGATATCGAGAGCATATATGGAAAGTGTCCCGAGGGACAAATTTCTCAAAGATACGGTTATTTCGTTCTCTCCAAATATAATAGACAGAGGCGCGGAGAGACGTTTGAAACAAAGCGAGATAGATTTTTGCCTTTCCAAATGTGGGTAGCCAGGATGATGTTTTGTGACTAGTTTGGGTAAGGCCAATGAATACCGGCATTCCGTTGGATGGTGGCCACACAGAATTAGAAAACGGACAGGGGAAGAACAGATGGTCATGATTTTCAGCATCCGAGTCACATAGAGAGCAAGTAAGAGATAGATTTGGGACGCCGTGAACACGGTTAGACGTATTTAGTCTACATTTGATGGCCAACCAAAGGGTAAAAGCATGGGTAGGAATATGGAGAGGGCCCCAGACTAATTTGGTCAGCCTGATTTCCGACTTTTGGGGGTGAAAAAGAGGTAGGCAGACTTGGTTGAAAAAATACCATTTTGGCATCCAACCCATCTCAGGGAATCTTTTCGCTCAGCATTGGGTAGATAATGGGGCATGTTTTCGGCAATGCTAGAAACCTCCTGATCATAAGGGTTAGGCCAAGCCCAATGGTTATCTCTGATAATCTGAGAAACCTTGGCGTCCTCAGATAACCCAGTGACAGTACGAATGCGGTCAGTGCACACTCTACTAAGGGGGCCTCAAGGATGCCATTGGTCATACCAGACAAAAGTGTCCATGCCATCACCAATGATCTTGGAAGTGTGAGCGCACATGACATGACGAAGACTCATGATTTTCTTCCAGCTCCATGGAGCGGAGTCAGGGACTTTAAGAGTCAAATACACGATCCTTGATTCTAGTCTTGTGGACCCAAACGAGACCAAGCCGGATCGGGATCTTTGGGACGAGGATGCGCCAAAGGAGTTTCTGAGATGAGGGCTTTATTTTGAGCCTCTACTGATTCTTGAGACCTAGACCACCTTTGCTCTTAGGGTAGGATATCCGCCCAAGCCACTTTTGCATTTGTCTTACCTTCCAAAGATCCATTCCAGAAATCTCCTCATGATGCGGTCGTCCCGATTAAGAATGGATTTGGGAAGGATGAAGATCGAGCCCAGTAGAGGTGGGACGATGATAAAATCAGCAACCAATTGCAAGCGGCCTCCAAAGGAGAGCCACCTATTCTTCCCAAGATTTAATGCGCTCGTGATTTTTTCGGTAAGGTTCGTGCAATCACGGATCGACAACCAGTAGAAATCGAGAGGAACGCCAAGGTATCTGAAGGAGAGATCCCACTTTGAAGCCCAAAACATCAGCGATATCTGAATCAAAGCGAGGTCTTTAGAGCAAATGAAAGTCTCACTCTTATTTGTGTTTGCCGACAAACTAGAGCCAATGGAATTCCTCAAGGCATTCCTTGAGAATCCGAATGGAGCTCAACGTCGGCATGAGAGAATAGGAGAAGGTCATGCAAAGGCCGGCCATGACAAGATATGGGTCGCTTCACACTTCCCAATGAAATGTGAAATTATTGTTCCTGCGAGCCTTAAGGTCAATGATACCATTCAACACCTCCATCGCAAGACAAAGAGGTAAGGAGAGATTGGATCACCTTGGCGAAGCCCTTTACCCCCCTTTGAAGAAGCCAACCGCTTCCCCATTAATATTGGCCAAGTACGAGGGTGGTAATACATTGCCTGATCCAATTTATCATTTTGGGCTGAAAATTCATGATGGTCGGCAGAGATATGATGAAATCCCAATGAGCGAATCATAGACTTTCATAAGGTCGATTTTCAAAGTCGGACAATGAGGAGGCCCATGTGACCGGATGGTACTTGTGGAGGAGTTCTTGGGCGGAGGGAATATTGTCAGCGATTTGACGACCCGACCACAAAAAGCGTCCCGCACTTATCAACCGATAAGGTAACGTCATCTTTAACCGGGTGCAATGATTTTTCGAGATAACTTTATAGATGACATTACAAATAGGAAATGGGACGGTAGTCGGAGACCACGGCCAGGAGATCAACCTTGGGGATCGGGCTAATGATCGTAGAGTTCATTTGTTTGAGGAGCAAACCATGATTGAAAAAGTCACGGATGGCTTCACAAATGGAAGGACCCACGATATCCCATGCTTCCTTAAAGAAATGAGCACCAACCCATACGGGCCGGGCTCTATAATCACCAATAGAGAAGATAGTCTTGCTGGATCTCATCATCACTAGGCCCTTGAAGGTCCATAAGTGATTCAGGCACGGTGTGGAGGATGTAAGGGGACGATCGATCCTCACCAACTAACCGAACCGTCGTCGTCAAATTCCCAGAGCCTTACTAAAGTGATCCACAATCAGATTTTGACATTTTCATACCCTTGGTAGGAGTCCCATCATGATCCGAGGCGAGATGATCCGATTCTTATTATTGTTTCCGTTAACGATCTTAAAAGAATTTATTACACTGATCACCTTCTTTGAGCCACCTTATTTTAGCTTTTTGCTTAGTAAGATCGGCTTCCTTGTGCGTATCATGGTAAGCATCCTTGCATCTCGCGTTCTTGAAGATGACATACCGGGTTAGGGAGGGTTTGACCACCAGATCTCTCAAGCTTTTCCTCGACAACCTCTCATGGACATCACCCTCGTGGACATTAAGCTTTTCGAGCCTTTTTCCAACTTGAGACGGCTACAAGCCTAAACATCGGATATCCATTGGTGATGTCCAGACAAGCATCTATGACAAAGGGGTGAAAATTAGGGAATTTTGTGAGAAAATTATTGAACCGGAACATTCCGTCTTTTCTGGGGGAAAATCCAGAGGTGAGGAGGATACAAGGCGAATGATCAGAAAGTCTAGCAGGTGAAAAAAGGGCCTTAGCCCGTGTGAATTTGTCAAACCAATGCCCATTCGCAACTACACGATCAAGCTTTCTGAATATGCAAAGGGAAGAGTCGCGGCCATCATTCCAGGTATAGTGCATACCTTCATGGCAAACATCATCAAGATCACAGTCTCTAAGATAGTAATCCAGATCAAGCGAGCTTTTGTTGTGCCAGATACCACCCATGGCCTCAGAAGGGGATCTGATGGCGTTGAAATCCCCAAGTGCAGCCCACGGGAGGTTGCCCGGATGATTGGACATCATCCGAAGGCTATTCCAAAGGAGTCTACGAGAGATTTCAGAGTTAGCACCATAGATAAAAGATAGCATGCACCGGGTATTCTCCTCGAGGAAGAGGACATCAAGATGAACGACCTGATCCTCCGAGGCGAGGACGTAGCATGAAACCGGAGTGGGATCCCAGCCCACCCAAATCCGACCATTCGGTGACCAGCGGAGCATCTGGTATGACAGGTGGAGGATGGTTAATAGGACCAGACAGACCTGGTTCGGGGGAAGACCTTCCAAACCTCATTTTTAGGGAACTGGGAGGCTCCGAACAATGGGAGGGACTCCCAGGCCCAGAAGTGGTGACGAATTAGGATGCCGACTAGAAGAATCGATGGCGGCAGGGCCACGGTGCAGAGGGGGATCGGCCAGGGCGTCGTCGGGCATCGAAACATGGTCAGAGCTAGAGTGACAGGGAAGAGGTTCATGAACATCCTCCCGTAAGGCCATGAACGAGTTAGAAATCGTTATGGCCTTATGTTCAACCTCAATGGTCAGGGGCGCCGCCACTGCCGGAGATTTTGGACGTGGCGACAACTTTGGGGAACCGTGGGAGGGGAGTGCTGAATTTGCTCTGCTGAATTTGCTCGCCCGACTTACCAAAAAAAAAGAATTTGCTCGCTTGACACTGTAGCTTTCTCTCTCACCCAACCCTTTTTCAAATCCCGCTGAGCCCGCCTTCAACCTCTTGCCGGCGCCCATGGCGCCGGTCGACCCTCCTCCTTCCTGTTCGACGCCCTTGAACCTTATCTCCCCCGTCCCTCATCTGCCCATTTCCCAAGCCCCTCCTTCTCCCGTTCTCTCCCGACCTGCAACCCCCTGGCCTCTCGGCCCCCATCCCAAATCTGTGTCTACCCCTTCCAGCTCCACATCACCCATCTCCGTCTCACCTTCTGTGTCCGTCGCCCATTGCCGTCATAGACAGCTATGACGCTCATTTTCTTCCCCTTCGGTGGCGTCATCGCTGCTCTCTGCACTCCCCTCTCCTCCCCCTGCTTCTCAAACCCTTCTCCCTGATTGCCACCAATCGTTCGGCCTCCATGACCCTCTTCCTCCTTCGTCCCCATCGGCTGCATCCTTCTCCACTGTTGAGGCCCCGAGCGTTTCGATCGTGGCGGCCTCACGACCTGCTCTTCTGGATTTGGCCGTCTCTTCCCACATGTCCCAGCCCTGCTCTGTGGCGCCCCATGGCGTCGTCTCCAATGGAATTCCGAATGTTCCCCATTCCAATCCATGTGCTGGTGGTCCCTCGTCTTGCTCTGCTGACTCTTCCTTGGGATTGGGTTTTCCGCTTGGAACCTTGGAGAAGATGGACTGCCCATCTGATCCTCCAGCAGCTCTTCCTGGTTTGTTTGATCAAACCGGCTTGCTCTCGGTGCAACGTCCATTTACCGGAGCCATTGGTTCCACCTTTACTGATGACTCTTGCCCCACCAATGCTCGTGGCTCCTGCTCGCCGGGTGTCTCTTGGGCATCGGTTGTTGAGAAAAGGGCTATTGGAGGTAAGTGTCCTCTAAAATTCTGCCCTCCGCATTCTTCCGATTTGGAGAATATCATATTATCCCCCCCGGATGTTGTCCAACAGGGGTCGGAATTGTGGGGTTCTACCCTTGTTGGCTACTTTGTCGATGACCCCATTCATTTTAGTGTTGTCAGTTATATCACTAAGAAAATATGGAAGCAATTCGAACTACAACACGTGGCTGGAAACGAATCTGCCCGGCCCGGCGGTTCTCTCGCTAGAGAGAGAAGCTCTCGCTTCTCTCTTCAATTTCAAAATTGATTTTTGAATTTTGAATCTGCCGTAGCGTCGTCCTCGGTTCCGTTTGGGTGCCAGGCTCAGGTGCCTACTATGGCCGGCCTCACAGGATGCTTGCCGCCCCCTCACCCCGGCTCTCCGTCTTCACCCTTCCGTTTCCATACTCTCGGTTGTCGGTCTCGGAGCCATGAAACTTTCGAAGTTTCTGTGAGGTTAGTTTCTCTTCTCGCTTCTGATTTGGGCGAAGGCTCTTCTTGATTGAAGATTTCGTGGCAGGGTCCTATGTGGCCTCCGAGAGTGCGATGGCGCTCGATCCTTTGAGCCCTCGCATCTCTCTCAGCTCGCTTCTTTTATCCCCGATTGCGCCTAGGGTTAGTTTTTGTTTCGTCTTGACCATTCAGTTAGGGGGATGGGCTTTGAAGATCTCGGTCGCTCTCGAAGTGCCATTGCTTGGCATTCCCTTAAATTGGACGGTTTTGGGGATGCCGTGTTGTCTTATGGTGTGGTGAAGCTTGGCAAAGGCTGCGAAGTGCGGCCGTGGACTGATGGGATACCTCTCGACCCTTCCGAATCTTTGGTCTCTCTCAGATGTGTGGCTTCGGGAGCTGCTTCTTCTGGCTTCCTGATTTTTATCTAGTCAACTATTTATCTAGTCAACTAGATCTTGGATTTCGGTGAAGCTGTCTGAAGCTTGATTGGGCTCTTTTGAAGCTCTCTGGTTCTGCCGCAATTGACTTTGTTGTCATGCCGACTCTATGGCGCCTCTACCTTTGGGGTTTTTTCCAGGAGGACGGGTTGGGGGAACGTGCTACATGGATTTGAAACTCTATGGTGGTGTGCGGTTGAGTTGGCGTGGCTCTGGTCGGATGCTGGTGAACCTCATTGGGTGATGGGATTAGGCTTGGCCTGTCCAGTTGCCAATTTCCTTCTGTTCTTGGCAGAAGTTTCTGTGTAGGAGTTGATGCAGTTGGCACTCTTGCAGTGTATGTGGAGCGGATGATCTTTGGGTGCTTATGTGCCTCTCTGCTGTTTCTTGTCTCATCTTGGAGGAAGTGATCTTCTTGAAAGTCTATGGTGTTGCTCTCTTTGTGTGTCCCATTTGGTTTTGGGTTGAGGGAGCCCGTGTGTTTATGGATTGGGACCCTTCTTTGAGATAGTAACGGTTGTGGATTTTTTTGGCGGCTAAATTTTTTTCTTGTTGAGATGGTGCTGTCTGTTTTTTATTCCTTTGTCGCCTTGGAGTTCTGCTGGCCCGTGTTGCAATCCATTCTTGGCCTTGTCTCCCATTGGATTGTGTTTTGTGGCTGCTCTCACGAAGGTTGAGTCTGTTGGATGCTGGCCTCTTTACGCTGTGCCCGGGTTTGTGGTGAGGCTGTTCCTCTGCTGTGAAGAGCAGCTACTGATGCAGGTGTTCATGTTGCTCTTGATGTGAGCTGAACCTGTAGTGGATGGAGGTCGCTGCTCTTGATTTGCTGAGGCGCCTTCTTGCTTGCTGCTTTATTGTGTAGGATGCGGATCCCATCTTTGAGTGAAGAAAGATGGATGCGGGTTTTTGGTGGGCATTTTGGTATGCTAGTTCATGCTGCTGATGTAACATGGCCTTGATGTGGATGGGGTTGGTCACGACCTGTACTCTGCAGCACCGTTTTGGAGCTGAAACAGATTTGTACTAAATGAGTTGGTGGCTCTGCCATTTTTGCTGCCCCTGAAGTAAGAAGCAGGGTGAATGGCAGCTGTTGGAAGGCTGAGGATGAATTGGATGCAGTTGCAGCCCTGCTGAAGATGGAGTATGCAGCGTTTGCTTGCATGCTTCAATTTGCCCATATGGTATGTGGAATCTGTATCTTTGTTATAGGCTGCTGTGTATGCGTTGCAGCTTGCTTGTCCGGTTCTAATTCACAACGTGGATGCTGATTGATGGTGACTAGATACCTTCCTGTTGCCTTTTTGTGCTACTGATCTGCTGCCATATGGGAAGCCCACCGTGACTGTGATGCAAATTGCATTGGTTTTGTGGAGCCTTGGAGCCAAGGTTTCTTTTGTGTTGCTGCCGCTATGTTTTCAACAGCCGTAGGTGGTACTGACTGCATTGGTTTTGTGAGATGCTGTTGTTGTGTTGGCTGTGTTCAGTCTTGTTTTACGATGGAAATGTCATTTTTTGTCGTTTTCGGTAAACGTTGTCCTCCAAGAGGCAATTTTGTATATTCAGATGTACGGCCCGCTTGGGGTATGCCCTAGCGTATTATGTTTTATCTTCAAGTCAAAATACTTGGAGATAAACATATTATTTTGTACTATTTTTCTCCAATTAATCCAAAATACATACTTACTAGCTGGAAACGAATCGGGGTTTATTTTCTTCCACTTCTCCTCAAGCCCTATGCTTGAAAAATGCCTGGCTAATGGACCGTGGACGATTGCTGGTCATCCCTTCTTCCTTAAAAAATGGTGGCCCGGAATGATTTTATCCCGTGAGGATCATAAATCATTCCCTACCTGGATCACCATGTCGGAGATCCCGGTTGAATACTGGACCCCGCTGGGATTAAGCTGGATTGCGAGTGCAGTTGGCAAACCCCTTTTTTTAGACCCCGTCACTGAAAAACTAGAACGTTTGGGTTTTGCGAGGGTTTGTGTTGAAATGGGGATCAATGCCCCTCGTCCGGAATCTGTTAGAGTTCATGCTAGAGGCTGCGCCGATCATCCGGCTGATCATCTATGCGAAATCAAAATTGAGTACCAGCATTGGCCAGTTCGTAAGACCGCCCCTGCTAAGAATAGGAACAAGAGCCACCCTATTAGAAAGGCAAAAACCGCCAATGATCAGCCAGTAGGCAAGGAGGCTGCTTCAACTAAACCTCAATACTATATCCCTTTTTTTTTTTTAATTTATACCCCACCGCATCCGAGTCGACCTGAAGGCAGTCCTATCAAGCACCGAGATGGTCATTAATTTAAGTCTCACGACATTGACCACCGAAGAGAAAATTTGGGAAATGTCCTGGGGGGATGATTTTTGGAATATACGGTTATTTCGCTCCCTCCATATGAAGTAAACCGTGGCGGCCAGAGATAATCGTTTAGAGACAGCCAGAAGGCTTTTCCCTTTCCAAATAGAAGCAGCCCAAGATATGTTTTGATTCCATTCAGGATGGGGCCAATGAATACCGGAGTGTCTTCGAACAATATCCCATAGAGCTCTAGAGAATTGGTAAGAAAAGAAAAGATGGCCAAGGTCTTCATTTCCTGTATTGCAGAGTGTGCATCGAGGAGACATGTTTGGGATATAATGGAGGCGGTCAAGAGTATTCAATCTACCCTTAATGGCAAGCCATAGGGTAAAGGCGTGCGAAGGGATATGGGATGGACCCCACAGCAAATGAGCCCAATTAACCTTAGGTTTGAGAGGATGGATGAGATGATATGCAGACTGTTTTTTTTTTTGGTAAGTAAGTGTGTATTTTTGATATATGGGAGAAAAATTACAAAAAATCAATGTGAAAACTCCAAATTTTTGACTTGGAATTAGCACATAAAACGCTAGGGCATACCCAGCCATTTGTACAATGAGATGGAACCAAAAAAACCTCTAAGAGGAACAATCGAGAGGAAAGAAAGAGATTACAGTCATTTTACATAATCAGAAACAAAATCGATTACACCCGAGGTTGAGCGGGATCACGGACATCCGAATGCACACAAGAACTTCTCTTTGCAACTACCCATTGCAAGAAACAAAGACCACTTGCCCACTTGACCTGGCGGCAAGGTTTCAGAAGCGGAAAGCGAAGTAGTTGCATCACACCTTGCCCAACGCCATCTAAAAGCTGCAGCGGCTACAAAGACCTTAAGATCGGCGCAGGAGGTTCGGTAGATGGCACCTACATCGAGAATGGCACCTTGCAGTACACGTAGCTGAATGCATTACAGTAATCCCCGAAATGTTCGGCGAGGCAAAATGCAGCGATCGGATTTACAAACACAGCAAGACCGATGACTTCCCAGGCAGGTAATTAAAACGCCAGGAGCGCACACGGCCGATATGCATCCAAGAACTATCTCAGCGGATCTTCCATAGCAGTGCACCAAACCGGTGGCAAATCTTGATAACCAAACAAATTAAACTTTAAAGCTAAGGACAGCTGACTTCAGACTTCTTCAACTGCTTGATGCAAAACAAGCAGCCACTCAATCGAAGCATAACGAGTCGAGTCGAGGACAGCAATATTTTCATTTAACACGGGACATCATTCTAGCATTCCGGATAATAGAGAGAATTGCACTTCATCAGCATCGGCACCGCAACATTGACAGCACATTAATCAGCCGAGTAGCGACACAAGAAAGCATCAGGCTTCAGCATCACAGCCCCTCAGGATGATGGACTTTCCAAAGGCACCAACGCACCCAGCTCCAGCATGAGTGTGCATGCCGGCCAGCTCTGCCAATACCAACAAAACTGTCTACTTCACCCAGCCAACATCAGTAGAAAGCATATGACAAACATCTGTATCATGAGACCTTGCACATAGAATCATCAACTGCCCAACATCCAGCAGTAGATTGGCCGCAGAGGAGAACCGAATATCAACAGCAGTCGTTCTCAAGCCCAGCATTCCACAGGGAGAGTGCCAGGGAAGCAACTATGAGGAGGCACAATCTACCAACCCCAGCCACATGAATCCGAACACCAGCATTAGAAATATTAATACAGCATACCCCATCTTAACCATAGACATCCGAGCATCAGCAACAGCAACAAAACCATCTCCTAAGCCATGCCATCCAACCATCCAGGCCAAATTGCCCAAAAGTAGATTTCACTAGTCGACATGCAGCACCCATAAAATCAACTGCCTCTGGCTGAGACAATTTGGAGATCGAAAAATCGTGTAACCAACTGGAGGTGCAGGTACAGCAGACCTGACCAAAAAAAATGCAGTTGCGGCCATGACTCAACATCATACCCCGCCCCATGCCACCAATATCATTCCGCCCACTTTACCATCTCAAACCCCAAAAGCACGGAGGAAACCACACTACTGTTACCACAAATTTCAGTAATCAGTTCATTGACAGCAGCAAACTCCAGCACACCAAGACTCCACCAATACCATCCAAGAAACAGCACATGTCCGAAAACTGATATAAGCACCGAATTCCTTGAAATCAGGGCAGATCAATTCCACACTACTGGTATGCAGACTTAGTCGTGAATATGCCCTTGACATTCCCAATCCACCTTAATGAGTCTTTTTGATTGCTGCGGGGAAGGATTCTCGGCATATTCATTGCAAGGTGGGACACCTCAGTGGGACACCTCAGTGTCAAAAGGGTTGGGCCAAGACCATTCATTATTCCTGATTATTGCATCAACCTTAACATCCCAGTTCAAACCCGAAACAAGGCAGGTATGATCAGTACTCACCTCACTCGAGGGGCGAGGGTGTCGATTATCGTGCGGAGGAAGGTATCGAACCATCCCCAATGTCATTGTGAGTAGTAGGCACGCATGAAAGACCTCGATTTCATAATCTTACGCCAACTCGAAGGCGGATGCGGGATTTTCGAGGTTCCAAATGCACGGTCTTTGATTACATTCTTATAAATCCATGAAGACCGGGCCGGGTTGGGTCTTTAGTTAAGAGAGACGCCATAGAAGCTTACAATTGACCCTTGTTTTGATCCAACGAGTTCTTAATACCCAGCCCACCTTCCGACTTGGGAAGCAAATATCATGCCATGCTACTTTAGCACTGACTCTGCCTTCTGAAGCACCATTCCAAAGGAAACGGTGAAGAATGCACTCAATTGCTTTAAGGTTGGTTTTGGGCAAAATAAAAAGAGAGGCCCAATAGAGGTGGATAGAAGAGAGGATGGAGGCAACGAGTTGCAATCGCCCACCAAAGGAGAGCCATCTACATTTCCAAGATATGGTCCTCTTAGTGATTTTGTCAGTGAGAGATTTGCAGTCAGTGAGAGCCATCTAGAGGTGATCAATGGGACCCCCAGGTATCTTATTGGAAGTTTGCCCATTTTAAATCCCATGATAGCAACTATTTCCTGGTGAAAGGAAACGTCCTTAGAACAGATGAAGATTTTACTTTTCTTCGGATTAGCAGATAGGCCAGAGGGAACATGAAATTCATCAAGGCATTCCTTGAGGATCTGGGTAGACTGGGTATCAGCCTGGGAGAAGAGGAGGAGGTCTTTAGCAAAGGCATGCATAACAATCTGTGTTTCGGCGCATTTCCAGTGAAATTTAAAATTATTGGCCCGCCTTGCCTTGACCTCAATAATGCCTTTTTTTTTTGGTAAGTAAGTGTGTATTTTGGATTAAAGGGAGAAAAAAATTACAAAAACTATGTTATAACTCCAAGTTTTTTGACTTGGAGTTAGAACAAAGATGTTAGGGCATACCCCGAGCAACTGGTTACATCATAGAATACCTCAAAGAGGAAATCTAACAGAAAACAAAAAAAATGCTCACTGTCATTAAACAAGCAGAAGCAAAAGCAGTGACTCCCAAAATGACAGGATCAACAACATCCGATCACTTACCAAAAAAAAAAAAAAAAACAACATCCGATCCCCCCGCAGCAGCTTACTGCATAAAAAAGAACCTACCAGCATCCTAGAGGCACCCCTAGTATTCCACCAGCAGGAAGCAAAATGCAACTGCATTACACCCACCTCATATACCAGCATCGATTTCAGCCAGCAAGGGAACTCCACAACGCTGCCGCCCTAAATTTAACCCCAAGCCAGCAGGTTGCAATCCTTCCAGAACCAAAACACATGGCATCTACTAATGCACATTCCAAACGTTACAACCATCAGAGATGGCAGCCTCAGCAGGATAGAACATCCATCTTCAGGGGCATTTTTTTTTTGTAAGTAAGTATTTTGGATTGGCCAGGATAAAAATTACAAAAGCTATGTTTTATCTCCGAGTATTTTCATCTTCAAGGGCATCTGATAAACCACTGACAATGAGGTTGAAATTGCCGGAACCAGCAATTCGGCAACCTCACCGAGTAGCATATCCACCACCCACCCCAGGAGCGGTAACTTTCAAGCATCGGCATGGACCAAAGCGGCATCACGTTCCACCGGAGGAACACCTCGGCTGCAGCGAATACAAGGCGAAAACCTACATTCCAATGAGCCTCAGCCACGGGCGCGGCTTGGCGACAAAGTGACACCCGACATCGTAACACCCACCTCAAGTTCCCATTTCAATCCCGGGAAATGGCTGGAGACGAGGCCGTGCTACATCGGCAAACAAACAGGCCAACCAAAATGCCTCCCGAGCAGCGAGCATTCCAAATCCAACAACAACCTTTCGCGCAAGGCGCGATGCGAAGCGAGCATAGCGAGAGAACCGCACACTCAATAATACGCGGCAAATTCCTTGAACAAGCATCGCGAGAATCGTCTGACAAAGGACTAACCCTTAACCCGGCCCCCACATCGAGATCGAGACTAGGCATCGCACCACATTATAGCGGCGAGCAGACGGGGCACCACCGCAACAAGAAGGAAATTTAGCAACCAAAAGGTCTCGGCCAGGCTCTTGACCCTCGGTAAAGTGTCCCGATCCGAGATACGCACGGGCTCCCCAACCCGACCAACAATTAGGACACACAGGCGAGAGAACAATCGGAGCAACGCCCACAGGACATTCGATGCATCAATTCCATCGAATTTGCCACAGTCTGCAACAAAGACGCAGCCCGACAGTGACTCAGCAACCGCATCGAGAAGGATTTTCGGCGTCCAAACATGGCCCTCCCAATTCTTGGCCTCCGGCCTAAAATTCCAGTCAAAGCAACACGGACTCCTTCCAACCCATCGCACGGGGAAGGAACGTGCGGGCGGAGAGCTTGAGAATCCGGGCTCGGGCGTTCATCGGCCCACAAACCCGGTGAGCAACACCCACAACACCAACTCTGCCAAAGCAACGCCGGCGGGACAAAGCATGATGCAAGTTAAGCAATTTGTTTTACAACGAAATAGAGCACCCAGTTTCCACCATTCCAAGAACATCACGTGGTGACAAAACAACGTGACGACGAGCGGCAATTGGGATGCAAATCAAAATAAAACGATTTACATTCAAGTCCAAATCGGAACTTGAGGTGCAAATCGAAGTCGGCATTTCACATTCAATTCCAAATCGGCTGTTCAAAGCGCGGTCAAAAAACGGCATCCATAAGGCCGTCGACATTTGACATGCCAAGTCAGTAAACATTCCCGACCTCAATTTGAAATCGGCAAATGGGCACGCAAAACCAAATCGGCATTAGGGCAGACAAAACAAAATCGGCATTTGGGCAGCAAATCCAACTCGGCATTTTGAAATCGGCATTCAGATCGGCGGTGGGCACCAAATCCAAATCGGCATTTGGGCAATAACTCCAACTCGGCATCCGAAATCGGCATATAGCCACGATTCAAGTCAAAGAAACGAACTCGGCATACGAAATCGCCAAAGCTCAAGACGCCAACCCACATCGAAATCAACAAAAGGAAAGACCTCACCGCAACCGAAGGGAATCTATCGACCAATCGTCATTTGGCCAGCTCTTGAAAACCTCGCCTAGCATTCGGATCCATAGTTGCACGGCATCCCCAACCCGTCCAACAGAGTGAATACTCGGGAAGAGGAACATCGGAGCGGCAACAAAGACAATCGTTTGCGCCAGATCCTTGAGAAGCTCATGAGCCGACAAGAGCTATAGACATCCTCGCAGACGAAGAAGCCTGAAGCACCAGGAAGCAAAGCCTTAAGGCATCGCACAAGACGAGCGAAGAGAAGAGGGTCGCGCAAACGAGCCCACATCCATGCCGAGCCCTCAAAGGGAGACGACGAAACCAGGACAGAGGTCCGGAGCCGAAGAGAGCAAGAGATGAGAAGGAGAGAGGGGGGCGGCCGGGCGAGGCAACCAGGGGACCGGCCGTGGCTGGCACCGCTGCCGCCCGGCCAGATGAGTAGCACCACAGCGCCGAGATTCAAATATCAAAATGAAATTTGAAAATGGAAGAGAGAAGCGAGAGCTTTTCTCTCTAGGCGTCGAAAAACTTTGACCTCAATAATGCCATTTAGAACTTCAATCACAAGGACAAATAAATAGGAAGAAAGCGGATCCCCTTGGCGAAGACCTTTACCACCTTTGAAGAAGCCAACAACTTCACCATTGATGTTGAGTAAATACATCGGAGTAGTGATGCATTGGCTGATCCAATTGACCATTTGTGGGGGAAACTTCATGAGGGTCAGAATATTGATAATAAAATCCCAATAGACAGAGTCATAGGCTTTCATAAGATCAACCTTCATAGTACATCTAGGCGGATCAATCCAAGATGATACTTATGCAAGAGCTCCTGAGCTAAAAGGATATTATCACTAATCTGTCGTCCCACCACAAAGGTCGTTTGGCATCTGTCGACCAGGAAGGGAAGAGTGACCAGGAAGGGATTGGTAGCTGCGCATGATGATGATGCCGTTTTGGAATTTTGGATGGTGGCCTTCTCCGATTGTTTGCACTGTTGACTGTGTTTGCTGCCTCAGTTTGTGATGCTGGCTGCGGTTTGGCAGATGGGTAATTTTCCCCTCTTGAGTGTGATGGTGCTGAATTGACCATTGTCTTAATTGGAGCTGCTGAAATGCTTTTCTGGTTGATGGGGCTGAATTATTTGGATCTTTGCTGCTGGTCGGGTTGTCCACCCTTTTTGGTTGTCTCTGCTTTGCTGGTCTTGTGCGATGGGATCACGGCTGATACGCGGATAATGCTTCCGAGTGCTTGCGGCCGATTTTGTTTGCCCGAAGCATATGATGGGCTGGTTTACACGCTCTCTCATGTTGTTATGCTATCCGGTCGGTGGGATGCTGCCTGTCTGATGATGATCAAGATGGATCTGTTATTTTAGTTTCTTTGTGTCGACCTTGGTGATTCGGGCGTAGCTTAGCTCGCCTTGTTTGTGTGTAGTAGATGACATTTTTATATTTTGTTTTTGTGGTAGATCTTAATGTTTTCTTTTCTTCTCTTATGTACCCCGATTGCTGGGGGCATGCCCTTGAGCGTTTTGTTTTACATCTAAGTAAAATACTTGGAGTTAAAACAATTTTCTTGTAATTCTTTTTCTCCCATTAATCCAAATTTCTTACTTATCAAAAAAAAAAAAGTATTTTAGATATCACTTTGTAAATGACATTGCAACAGGAGATCGGGCGGAAGTCTGAAACCGTTCGCGGGGACTGGACCTTAGGAATAAGGCTGATCAAAGTGGTATTCAACTGGTTTAGGAAATTTCCATGATTAAAGAAATCATGGATTGCTTGAGCTTGATATGACTGTTATCTCCCAAGAGTCCTTAAAGAATTTCGATGTAAAACCGTCAGGACCGGGGGCTCTGTCATCAACAATGGAGAAGATTGTAGAGCGGATTTCCTCATCACTAACCGGCCTAACAAGTGGGTCAGTTAGAGAGTCAGGGACAGTATTTAGAATGTAGGGATCGGTTTGCCTCCGCCGTCCCATGGGATCGACCAGATCCATGAGCATTTTTGAAGTGGCCTTCAACTAGATTATTAAGCTCCTCCGGACCTTTAGTAGGGTTACCTGACTTATCAAGGAGGGGGATAATCCTATTCCGGTTATTGTTCCCACTACTTGAGTCTTGAAAAAAATTTGTGCATTGGTCACCCTCTTTGATCCATTTGATCTTGGCTTTTGGCGAGAGGAAGTCAGCCTCCTTAGCCATTGCGGGAATAATAAACAGACCTTACATTGTCGTTCTATGTCACAATTTCTGTGTGAGGGATGGTCATAGATTGGACATCTTCCAGGCCATTTTCGAGTCGTAAAACCTCTTCATGAACATCTCCATTCTGAACGTTAAGATTTTTTAGTGCACTCTTCACCTTTTTGAGAGAGGACACCAGCTTAAACATCGGGGTACCTGCACTTTCAGACACCCAAGCTTCCTTGACCAGAGGAAGGAATTTTGGGGAATTGGTTAGATAGTTATTAAACCGGAACATCCCACGGTTACGGGCAGTCCAACCAGTAGGAAGAAGAATGCATGGGGAGTGATCAGATAACCTGGCTGGTGGGAAAAATGCTTTAGATCTTCTAAACATATCAAACCAAGGACCGTTCGCGACGACTCTATCTAATTTCCTGAAGATACGAGTAGTGGGATCGCGACCATCATTCCAGTTAAAAAACTGACCTTCATGACTGACATCTTCAAGGTCACAGTCTCTAAAACATTCATTAATGTCAGTGGAACTTTTATAGCGCAAGGATCCTCCAAGGGCCTCAGTCGCTGAGCGAATAGCATTAAAGTCGCATAGGACAGCCCAAGGATTATCACTCGAGAGGCCCGAATGCCTCCTAAGGCTTTGCCAAAGGAGTTTTCTAGGACCCTCTAAGTTTGCACCATACACAAAGGACAAGAGGCAATGAACGTTATTTCAAGGAAAGACACATCGGTATGGATAACCTGGTCATCATTAGAGATAACTTTAACATCCACCTTCTTTGGGTCCCATCCAACCCAGATCCTCCCAACAGAGGAGGTGGAATAGTTCATGGACCACGTCCATTGAGGATTAATCCTATCTGAAATAGAGGCCGTGTTATTCTCTACAACTTTAGTTTCAACCAGGCTAATAATTGAACAAGCGTGAGTCCATATGAGATTTCGGACTTCATGGGCTTTCACAACTCCATTGAGTCCCCTCACATTCCAGCTCTTAGGCACCATTTCAAAGCCAATGGAGTCATATCCATCCGAAGCAGGGCCAGGACTCAGTGGATCATGTGGGCTCTCTTTTTTTTTTTTGTAAGTAAATATTTTGGATTATAGGAAGAAAAATTTACAAAATCTATGTTTTATCTCCAAATATTTTGACTTGGAAATAAAACATAAAAAGCTAGGGCATACCCGAGCAAACGGTACAACAGATAATACCAAAATAGCCTCTAAGAGGACAACTTTCAACAGAAAAGTAACATATATAATCTGAAAATACACATATCCGGAATGTGTGTGGATGAAATTTCTCGGGGGCGGGCTTCTGTGTTCTCCACGGAGAAATCTCTATGTGTTGATGAGGCGATGGATCTGGAATGTAAAGATTGGATGCCATCAAAATCACGGAAAAAGAAAAAACCCAAAAAATCAAAGGCTTCTCCGGGAGCTTTGCCACTATGATGTTGATTTGGATGTAAATTTTGCTGTCTGGACAGGCTTTTGAAGCGAGGCTCCTTACGGAATCTATGTTCTCCCGCTGGATGTCTTTTTCTTTGGAAATAGAATTATTTTATTCTTGTTGGGATCAATAAGCTGTGCTTTTTGGTTGTGGCCATTTGTTGTATGAAGTGATCCTTGTGATGATGGTTTTTGATCGAGTAGTTCCTGATGGTCTTTGTCCACGGAGCAATGGTCCCGAGATGGGTTTTGTCTTTACCCATTCAGGTGTGGATATTGGCCACCGACATCTTGTTTTTGCCCACTTATCTTGTCCTTGTTATTGTGCTTGGGATGTTTGATGCCTTGGAATCTGGCGGTGGTCCGCTATTGGACGGCTGTTGTAGAAGCCTGCGGTCTGCTACTGCCTGCAATTCGGCCTGCTGTTGATATTCTAGTCTCTGGGTTTAGAATGCGCTGGCCATATGGTTGAGTTGCATTTTGATTATTGGCTTACATGTAGGATGAATTTCTTTGCTTGTGTTGGCCTTCCCTTGAGGGGGTCTTTCTTCCGATATGGAGATTGGTGTATCCGTTGGAGCTTGGTTCGGGTAGCTCTCTCTCTCTTGGTTTCTTTCTTCTTTGAAACACCGAGTCCATGGACTGCGAATAGAGTGATTCTCATTGCATTCTCGGAGCATTGGAATTACCGAATGGTTGGAATGCTTGGTAGAGTTGGGCTATCTTTGTTGGTACTGCCGAGGTGATGTATGTGCCAAGCCCTCTTGATTTGGCGTGAAAACTAGCAGCGGTGTTTTATTACCTGAATGTCACTGTTCTTGCTCAATCCCGGATGGACTCTGTTTTATTTGGTGCTTTGGTGGATTGATGATTTCTTTGTTTAACGGCAAAGTTGTGGTGGTTTGATGCGCGCCTCTGCTGTTGATCTGCATTTGTTGATGTGCTGATGCTAATCTGGACTACTATTGATATAAATTTTAGTCCTCTGAGTTGATTGAAGTATTTTGTGGGCTCTTGTCTCTTCTTGAATAAATTGATGCAGCCCGAATGTACTCTGCTGATGCTTTGATAGTTCTCTGGGATGGTGTTCCATTTGTTTATTGGGTTGGGAGCCCGTGTGCTTATGGATTGGGACCCTTCGGATGAGGGCGGAGGCTGGGCGTGGTACATTTTTGGTTGTTAAATTTTTCGTCTAGGTGAGACAGTTTGGAGTCACTCTTGCCAAATGATATGTTATTGCTGGTTTGGCATCTTTAAATCGATTTGGGGATAGCCCACTCTTCCTTGATTGAACTGATGTGTGTGCCGTGGTGGTTAACTTGGTTTCTTTCTTTGTGGGCGGTGCTCTATCTTTGCCCATGTCGGAAGGATGCTTCATGTTCTTCCGCTCTGTGTGTACCGGTGTGTATGCAGGGTGTAGTGTTTAGATGCCGATTGCGATGGAACTTGGTATTGGAGATATTGCGCCTGGTTTTCGGACTTTCTTTCACCTTGTGGTGATATATGGCTTGGCTGGCATGAAGTGATGCTCCTTCCGCGATCACGCACGGTGGAGGGTCTGCTCAGCTGAAGTTCAAAGATCCATGAGGTGGTCTTTGTGTTAAAGTGGAATGCCTCTTCGGGTGTACCAGCTACTAGAGTTCTTGGGGTGCATTTATTTTTGCTTTTGTAAAGTGACTATGATCTTCTTGATCTTTGATTTTCCTCTTAGAGGTTTTTTGTTATATCCTATGATGTACTAGCTGCTCAGGTATGCCCTAACTTTTTTATGTTTTAACTCCATGTCAAAAACTTGGAGTTATTACATAGTTTTGTAAATTTATTTCTCCCTTAAATCCAAAATACACACTTACTTACCAAAAAAAAAAAAAAAAGAAAATACACATATCCGGGTCCAGCTTTAGCGTTGGACAAACTGGCAACTGGAACAGCCGCCAGCACCAAAAACTCCGTCCATTCAGGAACAACACCAAAGAGGGCCTGGGTACACCCAGCTCATCACTTCAGCGGGCGCCAGCACAGCCCCAACAGCACAAAATCTAGGTGTATCTTCATCATACACCACAGCATCACAGCCTCATTTGCTGTCATTCAGCAGATGATTCACCCAACCCAACGAATGCAGCCACCCGAAACCGAGCTCCGTAGAAACTCATACTGGCCACAAGGCACCCAGCAGCATCTTGGGTGGAGCAACATTGAGAACAAAATCCGCCCACCCAACAGAGCCAAGAGCGAGCATTGAAACCTCCCTTGATCCACCATAATACAGAGAACAAAAAGATGCATTCCAGCATCAGCAAAGCAGGATGCAGGGAGCAGGATACAAGCAAAAGATATAGCCGGATCAGCACCATATATTCCATCAACACATGGACGCACCGGTATGGGTCACCCTTCATCAGTTCCAGGCAGTAAAGCTCAACCAACCTGGAAGCAGAATGCAGAAACAGCTGCACAGCTCCATCCTCAAACAAGCTCCAAACAGCATAAGGAGCAAATTTGATTTCGCCCATCACATCAGAACGCATAAAGGATCTGCACACGGTGACAGACGCATAGAAAGGCTTTACAGCGCCTCCTACATCAGTAGCGCAGCAAGTATCAGGAATGAGGTCGTCGGGCTTTCTTGGAGGCAGATTTACGCCGCCGGCGTTCAGCAGCCACACGTTCCCAACCATTTATAGCCTGCCTAGCAAATTGCTCATCCTCATAACGTTGGCGATCGTCGTAAACATAATCCACATCACCAGCAACATGATTCGCAAGGGAACCAACTTTACAGCCAGAATCCATGGTAACAGCCACTAAGTGATCCGAATTCACATCCGAGCAACCAGTAACATGGACCGGACATGACTTAGATCGATGAGCATGTTCAGCATGAATCACAGAACCATCAACAGGAGAAGAAGCAACCCGGGAGTATTTATAAATGATCCGCGCAAAAGACTCCGGTGGAGAATCTTCAACCCCAGGAGTAAGGCACATTTCACGGACCAAATCCCTTGCATGAGGCCTTCCAACCTAGCAAATGGGCACCAGGTTACAGAGCTCCTGTTTGGAAGGGGTCATGGGCAGAGCATGGGCCACTCCACGCTCCAGATCACAGGGCAGCACAGCCCCAGCCAATGAAGCCTCAGAGCCCTCAACCGGGCAGCCAGACACTGGGCTCGAGATGACAGCAGGAAATTCAGCTGGAGCCGTGATCAATGACTCTTCTACAACATCAACCGAGGAGTACATGCGGGTGATCCGCGCGATAGACTCCGGAGTATCCAAAGAACAAGAGGAAGGGTCCAGGACATGTTGAACCACATTAGGAAGCACAAGAGGGCCATTTGTACCGCCGGCATCAACAAAAGGGGCAACTATGGGGCCCAAATCCTTGACTTCCATTCCCACCCCCAAACCATTAACATACCCAGAGGCAGGGGCCGGAAGTATAGCACCTGTAGGAGACAAATCATTGACTTCCATTCCCACCCCCAGACCATCAACAAGCCCAGAGGGAGGGGCCGAAAGTATAGCATCTGAAGGAGACACCAAGTGAGCAGACTGGCCACCACCCCCTTCATTTCTTGGGACCAGGTCCGAAGGCAAACAAGTCACCGCACACTTCCTTTCAACCCCATAATCCCGGGCCAAGGGCGCATACTTCTGATTCTACTGGACACCAGAGGAGTTTCGGGCAGGCTTTGAGTGCTAAATAATCTCCACCTCCACAGACAATGCAAGCTCAGCAGCACCAGTCAAGAGCCTGAATGCGTCAAAAAATTGCTGCGTTACTCCCGGTTGAATTTTCTTCTGGCTAGTGGATGATGATGTAGCTGCTCCCGTCGATGGCGGGGCGTGAAGGTTTGCTGTATTTTTCCGCATGGCAGCTGATTGGAGCACTTCAGCAGATGCTATATTGGGTGCTCGGGGATGGAAAGCTGTGCTTTCCTCCGATTTTGTGATGTAATTTTCCTTCTATTTCTAGGGATTATGTAAAATGTTGGTCTCCTAGAGGCTCTTTTTGTACTCTCGTTTGTACTCGTTGCTCGGGGTATGTCCAGCGGATTATGTTTTGTCCCCAAGTCAAAATACTTGGCGATAAAACATTGATGTTGTAAATTTTTCTCCCATTAATCCAAAATACTTACTTACCAAAAAAAAAAAACCAGTCAAGAGCCTAAATTTTGGAGGAAGAGGAGCGCCCCTATCCACCTCAACACACATTCTTGCAACATTCACACGGTTCATTTTAGCAGTGTAAGGATCACAAGTAATAGGACGACCAATTTGGCTAGCTATCCAGCTAAGCCCCATAGGAGTCCAATACTCAAGTGGAATATTAACCAATGAAATCCAAATCGGGAAAGACTTCATGGACTCTGGATCTAGCTTCAAACCCAGAACCCATCTCTTGAGGAATATGGGATTCCTCTGAAATGCCCAGGGGCCCTTTGCTAGACATGACTCGAAATGAGATTCAGAATCGAATTGAAAGAAGAAGAGGCCCTCATCATTTGCAGCAACATGGCGAAGGCCAAATCTTGCTCAAATTTTCTGGACGATTGCATTAACCGCCGAGAAGTGGAGAGGCCTGTCAATGAACCGGCCCACCAAAGTGGAGCCCCACACCTCGACGCATTGTTGCTTAACCTCAGCAGGGGGATGCATGGGGGAGTCGAAATCCACCTCAGCTGCGGGAGGAAAGAATTTAAGGGGGGCAACAGACAAGTGGTCTGAACCTTTAGCTACTTGCGCCCAGGAAATACCAGGGGGAAGTATAGGCTTACCAGGCGAACCAGCGGTCGAAGAATTGTTGGGCATTCCCTCTACCGCGCCAGGAAGATAGTCGGAGTGAGCAGACTCACCAAAAGGGGCTGATTGAGAGGAAATCGAGGCCGAAATCGAACCGTGAACAACCGGAGAAAACGGCCGCACCGGGCTGCTGCAATGGGCAGCAGCCCCACTCTGGGGAGAGCATGGAGACAATGGCGGAGATCGAGCCGAAGCCATGGCCGACGACGGCCAGGAGGGAGCCGCGAAGTCCCCCGAGAAATTTGAACGAATTCAAAAAACTTGGATCATGTGGGCTCTCAAAGGATGATTGGCCTGAATCATCCACATGGCCATTATTCATCACCGGTCGCGGGATAAAAAGGTCACAGGCCGGGGCCTCATCGTTGGAGCAATCAGATCCAACGTGTGGTCTTACCGTACCGGGGGTAAGGGATGACCTAGACTGGGGCTCAATCCCATCATGAAGCCTCAGCACCTCAGGGCCGTTAGATGGATAGGCATGTTGATTTCTTGGGGGAACGGTTGGGGCAGGGACACTATGAGAGTGATCCATGGAAGCCTCAGTCCGGTGATTCGACGGGATGTAGACATCGCAAGCAATGGGGTCATCAAGGAGAGGCTCCTGGAGAACACTGAAAGGATTGTCAGATTGAACATCCTTCTGATTAGAAATTCCAAGGTGTATGACATCTTTCTTTCTGGGGGAGACCTTAGGATGGGCTTTTGCATGGTCCACCTTCTTAGGGACCCAGGATTTTTTTATTATCGGGCCTTTACTCCCATTTTTCATGAGAACCTCCTTACGCGCCGGCTTATGTTGGTAATCAAACTTAATCTCCCTAAGATGGTCATCCGAATGGTCACCATAGCCATTAGTGCGGATCTTCACCGATTCCGGTCGGGGGGCTTCGGCCCCCCTCTGCGGAGCCGGGTGAAACTGCCTCCTCCTCCTGCTGCCCGGAGGTGCTGGATTTTGCCGGTTTTGGTGTTGACCATGTGCTTGGCTGATGTGCTGCTTTCCTGCGGGGTGCATGCGGCTGTCTTCCGATGCAATTGAAAGCACTATTATGCTTGCTCCCTCATGGTCTCCTGCTGTCCGGTCTATGAATTACGCTCATGAACTGATGAAGTTCCTAGATGGATTGAAGTGTTTTTCGTTGTTTTTAGGCGTAGTTTTCTACGTTCTTGCTTGTGTGAAAATGGTGACACTTCCATGTCCTGTTTTGGTTTTTTGTTCCTAATGTTTTTTCTCCTTTGTTGTATCGGTTAACAAGGCATGCCTAGCACTTTTTGTTTTAACTCTAAGTACAATACTTGGAGTTAAAACATTTAGTTTGTAATTTTTTCTCCCATCAATCCAAAATTCTTACTTACCAAAAAAAAAAAAGGGCTTCGGCCCCCCCCCTTTTTTTTTTGGTAAGTAAGAAATTTGGATTAATGGGAGAGAAAGAATTACATGAAAATTGTTTTAACTCCAAGTATTTTACTTAAAGGTAAAACAAAACGCTCGAGGGCATGCCCCGAGCAACTGGTACATCAGAGAAAAAAAAAACAATAAGATCTACCACAAAAAACAGAAAACAAAATAAGAAAAATCATCTACTACACGCAAACAAGGCCGAGCTAAGCACTGCCTGAGACACCAGGATCGGCATAGCAAACCAAAAAACAGGTCCATCGTGGATCATCATCTGTACAGGAGGCAAATCGACAAGGCCAGCAACATAAAAAAATCCTACATCAGGCACATCTTCAATAACACAGGGTCAATGGCAACTTAACAATCCATTCCATCATCAAGACCAACTCTAATTGGCACAGCGAGAGGGCATGGAGCATACGCCAAACAGCATTTAGCGCTCAAATAGTCAGTGAAGGACAGCATGACATCGGGAGCTGCCCACCATACCATACACAAAGATATACCAAGCTGGAGCCAACCAGCGGAACCCAATGCCTCACGGTTGCAAACAACTTCATTGGGAATCAATACGACTTCATCTCCAATCAACTACTAATGCTTCAAAGACCGTATCGACATAAAATGCAACAGCATCCAAGAAGTGCTACGGGATTCAGCAGCGGGGTGGGGACACCAATCATCAATTCCATCGTGTGAATCGACCAACTTGGCATTAGAGTGCAAATGCAGCTGCCCGACAGCCACAAGAGCTCCAAAAACAGCAGAGGTGGCGAAACGATTTCAGCCATCCCAACGAGAATGCGAAAGAAACAGCCACGATCGATCACGGGCGAAAACCGAGAACCTTCCCCACCCGATCGGCGGCAAAAAAAGCGGCTTATCGTTAGTATCTTGCACGTGAGGCATCGGCATGCATCTGCGGCAAATCCGGCCAGCCACCTTCATCGGCGATTCCGAGGATCAAGGGCATTTAGCAAAACATCAGCACCACTACTCCTCATCGCATCCGGCACCAAGCAGGCCAGCTATGCTCAAAGAGGCAAAGCAGCAAGGAAGGATGCAGCAAGGAGAGCAGCACATATGCATCAGCAAGGAAAGATGCAACAGCAGCTGATTCCAGGCTAACATTTGAGCACATCAGCACATCCACCGGCCAATACTCAGCATACCATCAGCAGGGACAGTTAGGCGCCAGCTAGCAAAAACAAAGAATATAAATCAAGCTGCTCAACATACAGCCTCACGAACGTAGGCGCAGCTGGAAGAACCCCACCGCAACACATAGCCATGCGCAATCAAAAAAACCAGCATCTCATCTACATAGCCATGCGCAACACATTCCCAAAGAACCGGCCATTCGGATGAAACATCGGCTCCAGAGCCCACAGGAGGTCGGCCCAAAGCAAATGCGCGGTATCTCAATCACAAAGAGTCAATATTTCATTACAATAGGGCCTCAAAACACAGCCGAGTCTACCAAACATCCACTCCGCACCTCCCAGATCCACATCAGAGCACCACAGCAGCGGGGCGCTGCAAACCAGCATATCAGTAAAACCCATAACCACCTCTAACCAACCGTGGAACCCAAGCGGCGGCAAAGGCGGCAGACCAAATCCCCTACACCATCGGTTCCAACAAGTACATTGAAACGCGGTGGCATGATCGGACCCACCCCCCAAATTCGAGCGATAGAATAGGAATATAGCCACTCGGATCTTCATAAGAGTCTTCACCCGCATCCAATCCACAAGCGGCTACATTCCAGACAACCACACCACCCAAGGAGACCAAAACCAGCACCTCCCATTGGGTTCTCCAAGCATAACACCACAAAAGTTCCAAAGAAAAAAACAAGCAAGGCGGAGAATAGGCAAGAGAGGATATGTGTAACAACAACGGCATTAAACAACAAAGACGACACCTAGATCACCCACCAGCCATTTTCTTGAGAATATGCAATATCACCAGAGAATCAGGGGGCACGGCGAAGGGAGATGATGACATCTCAATCACCTCGGCATTTCCACATGGGCACCTCCGTGCTCGGAACCCATGAGCCTGACCGAGCATCCCACTCTGTGATTCAAGAAAGCGACAGCCACAACCGATAGAGCTAGGCAAGTCCACCATCTTATTCACATCCGAATGCCAAGGAACCGGGGCCAATGCGGAGCATTAGTACACCCTGTGCACCATCCCTCGGCCCATAATCACAACATCATGCCACAAATCAGTTCAAAGTACATTCCAAGAAAAGCAGACAATTGCCACTTTATCTTGGCCATCCAAAAATGGTTCATTTTAGTCGGGCGCAAAGAGCAATAAGCCAATCAATTGAAAACCGTCGCATGAAATAGCAATAAAGAGGCGAGAGAAGCCTGCAACATCATCAGCAACCACAGCCCAGTAGCAGACCCAAGCACTAAAAACCACTTTTTTTTTTTTTTTTTTTTTTTTTTTTTTTTTCCTTTTAGGCCCAGGGATTTTTTTTTTTTTTTTTAAATAGGAGCTAACAAACCCCTAATGCAGGGACGAAAGTCAAAAGCAGCAGGGAGGCTGCAACCAAAAGGATCGACATCGGGAGGTGGGACGGCGTGGATCCAACCCCGGCGGGGCACCACACAAGGCAACCACAAATAAAAAAACCCCACCACTCAACCCAAGAGGGCAACGGGGACAGCGACCTCAAAAGCGGCAAAAGAACACCCCCATACCCTTTTTTTTTTTTATAAGTTCCAACGCCTAACCAAATAGTAGTTAGGGCAACCAGCTTGAGCGGGGAGGCCTTGATTTATCACGAACAATATTTAAAATCAAGAGCGAGATCATGAGACATCCCGATGGGATGAATTTTCGAAAATACTGGTTTATTCGTTCTCTCCAAATATAATAAACCGTAGTCGCAAGTGATAGACGCTTAGAGAGAGCGATGAGGTTCTTGCCTTTCCACATGTGTGCAGCCCAATTAACATTTTGGGACCATATAGGTATGGCCGATGTATGCCCGTGATCCGTTGGATAGAGGTCCACACGGAGGAGGAGAAGGCGGGGAGAAAAAAGATGGTCATGGTTTTTATTTGTCTGAATCATAGAGAGAACAAGTGAGGATAGGTTGGGAATACCCGTGAACACGGTCGGAGGTATTAAGCCGGCCTTTTATAGCCAGCCAAAGAGTGAATGCGTGGGCGGGAATATGGAAAGAACCCCATACAAGTTTTGTCCAACTCAACTTCCGGCCCGGCGGGTGAAGAAGGAGGTAGGAGACTTGGATGAAAAGACACCGTTAGAGCTACCCAGCCCATCTCGAGAGAGTCTTTAAGCTCAACATTGGGCAAGTAAAGGGGCATGTTTGTTGCGAGGTTGGAAACCTCCTCATCAAAAGGATTTGGCCGGGCCAATGGTTATTTTGATTATCCGAGCGACCTTGCCATCCCAAGATAAGCCGGTGGCCGAGCGGATGCGGCCGTGCAAACTCTCGAAGGGCCAACAGGTGCCAATTGTCATGCCGAGATAAAGGAATCGACACCATCACCAATGATTTTGACAGACATGTGGGCACATGAAGGAACGGAGTTTCATGATCTTCCTCCGGCTCCAAGGGGCCGAGTCGGGGACTTTGAGGGTCCGGATGCAGCGGTCCTGATTCTAGTCTTGTGGATCCATGAGGACCAAACCAATTCCAGGGTCTTTAGAAAGGATACGCCATAACAACTTACATATGAGGGCTTTATTTTGAGCATGCAAATTTTTAAGCCCCAACCCACCTTTCACTCTTAGGATAGCACATGGGACCAGGCCACTTTTGCATTAGCCTTCCCTCAGTAGAGCCATTCCGGAGGAAGCGCCTCGAAATGTAATCAATCGCAAAGAATAGATTTGGGAAGAATGAAGATTGAGGCCCAGTAGATGTGGATAGAAGAGAGGATCGAGGCCACCAATCAAGACGTCCCCCAAATGAGAGCCATCTGTTTTTCCTTGATTTGATTGGCAAGTAATTTTTCTCGTGAGAGCCTTACAGTCCGAATTGATAGCCTTGGAAGAAATAAGAGGAACGCCGAGGTATCGAATGGGGAGAGATCCAACTTTGAACCCCGGACATCGACAATATTCTCAACAAGAGATGGGTCTTTCGAGCACGGAAGACCTCACTTTTATTTGTGTTAGCCGACGAGGCCAGAGAGCCAATAGAATTCCTCAAGGCGGTCTTTGAGAATCCGGATAGAGCAAACATCGGCATGAGAGAAGAGGAGAAGGTCATCTGCAAAGGCAAGCATGATGATCGAGTCGGCCGCATTTCCAATGAAAAGTGAAATTTTTGTTCCTACGAGCTTTGGCTTCAATAATCCCGTTTAACACCTCCATCGCAGAACAAAGAGGTAAGGAGATGGGATCTCCTTGGCGGAGACCCTTACCCCCTTTGAAAAACCCACCGCTTCACCGTTTATATTAGCAGTACGAGGGGTGGTAATGCACTCCTTAATCCAGTTTATCATTTTGGGCGGAAAGTTCATGATGGTTAGGACATTGATAATGAAGTCCCGTGGATGCCAGTCATAGGCTTTCATGAGGTCAACTTTCATAGTACAACGTGGAGGGTCATGACCAAGATGATACTTGTGGAGCAGCTCTTGGCGAGAGAATGTTGTCACTCGATTTGGCGCCCGCCACAAAAGCCGCTTGGCACTTATCGACCATCAGATAAGGTAAAGTCATCTTTAAACGATTTGCAATGATCTTGAGATGACTTTGTATATGACATTCTGACATGAGATGGGACGATAATCGAAACCGACCCGAGGAGACTGGATTTTGGGAATAAGGCTGATGATCGTCGAATTCATTTGTTTGAGAAGCTTTCCATGGTTGAAAAAATCACAAACGGCTTCACAAACAGATGAGCCAATGATATCCCACGATTCCTTAAAGAAGTGGGAGCTGAACCCATCAGGCCCCGGGGCCCGATAGTCGCCTATAGAGAAGATCACCTTGCGGATCTCATCATCACTTACCGGGCCCTCAAGAGGGTCCATAAGTGATTCAGGGACTGTATGATGGATGTAAGGACGCAGCCGATCCAAGTCAACCGATCCGTATGTGCGACTAGTCCCAAGAGTCCTACTAATTTTTTTTTTTTTTGGTAAGTAAGTATTTTGGATTCATGGGAGAAAAAATTACAGACTAAATGTTTTAACTCCAAGTATTGTACTTAGAGTTAAAACATAAAGTGCTAGGGCATGCCCCGAGCAACAGTTACATCATAAGAGAAAACCATAAAAAGAGCAGACACAAGAACCGAAATGGGAGTGACATCATTTTCACACTAGCAAGATCGTAGAAAACTACTCCTAAAACAACGAAGACGACACAGCAATCCATCTAGGATCTTGACACTACAGGAGCGTAAACCATAGACCGGACAGCAAGTCACCATGAGGAGCATGCATAATAGCGCTTTCAATTGGAGCAAGCAAGGCCAGCCGCACGCACCCAAGCAAGATAAGCGGACATCAGCCATGCTCATAGCCAATCAAGTCTAGTAAGATCAATCCACAAGAAACGAAACCTCAATCCGGCATTCCGGCAAACGAGAAAAAAAGACTACGGCAAACCTTCAAAACCAGCAAAATCCGGCACCTCGGCAGCAACATGAGGTCCTAGACAAAAAAGCTGAATGCATGTAATACACCATCGGCACCCAAAAACCAATGGTTCAACTCGGTTAACTGCGCATGCTTCAACATTTACAGGCCAAAGACGGTGATAGGCCATCAACTTCAGTAAAAGGTGTCGGTCAAGACGGCAAGAAGTACAAAAATATGCCATCCGTTACTTCATTTGCGAGCGAAGACATCGATTGATCATCGGCCCAAAATCGCAGAACTAGAATATTTCCAGCCCAGCATTACATGATGATTTCAAGCACAACACAGGGCAATCGGATTAGAGCGGCCTCCCCTGACATCAAGAAAGTCGAATGCGACTCCCAACACGGCACAAGCAGTTGAAACATCAGCAACATGGGGATTCTCCCAAACCACACCCAACCAAGAGTCCTACTAAAGTGGTCCACAATCAGATTCTGAACATTTAGGACACCTAAAGTAGGATTCCCATCTTGACCAAGAAGGGAAATGATCCGGTTCTTATTGTTGTTGCCATTCACAGTCATGAAAAAGAATTTATTGCACTGATCATCCTCTTTGAGCCATTTTATCTTGGCATTTTGCTTCGTGAGGTCGGCTTCCTTGGCCAGGGCAGCGTGGTAAGCATCCTTATAGCTACACTCCTCAAGAAGATTCCCAAGATTGGAGGGGGTATGACTTTGGATAGCAACAAGCCTTTCCCTAGCACGGGTGACCTCCTCGTGAACGTCACCCTCATGGACATTAAGCATTTTCAGGATTTTTTACATTCTTAAGTCCGGACACAAGCCTCGAACATTGGCGAGCCATTGGTGTCATCCCTCCGGGCATCGAAACTAAAGGGAGAAATTTTGGAGATTTAGTGAGAAAGTTATTAAACCGGAAAAATCCGCGTTTACGGGAGGATCACCATGGGGATGAGAATAGAGGGCGAGTGGTCGGAGAGTCTCGGGAGGAGGAAAAAGGGCTTTAGCCTGAAAATCTGTCAAACCAATTCCCATTGGCGACAACACGGTCAAGCTTTACGTAGATGCGGAGAGAGGAGTCACGCCCATCATTCCAAGTATAGTGCATGCCTTCGTGGCACACATCGTTAAGATCGCAGTCTCTAAGGCAACTATCAAGGTCATTCGAGCTATTGTTATGCCGATCCACCCAAGCCTCGGAAGGGGATCGGATAGCATTGAAGTCCCCGAGGGCTGCCCGGGGAGGTCGCCCGGGTGGGTTGACACCACCTTGAAGCTATCCCAGGAGCCTACGGAGATAACTGAATTCGCACCTTATATAAAAAACGATAAGATGCATTGAATATTATTCTCGAGGAGCGGGGACCTCAAAATGGATGACCTGTTCCTCGGAGGAAATAATAGTGCACGAAACCAGATTAGGGTCCCAGCCAACCCAAATCCGCCCGCCCGAACACGATGAGTAGTTCATAACCCAAGACCATTAGGTCTCGATTCTAGTGGAGATTGCCAAAGAGTTCTTTTCCGCAACCTTGGTTTCCACCAAACCAACGTCTGACACCTATGGGAGGAGATGAGGTTGCAGACTTCTTGGGATTTGACAATCCCATTTAGTCCCCTCACATTCCAACAGGCAATGTTATTCATGGAGTTAATGTTGAGGGAGGGGTTATTAACCCCGGGATTTTTATTTCAAGAGAAAAGCGCGGACCCCATTTTCTGGATGAAGGGCCGCCTTTTGTCGGGCAGTAGAAGAGCCTCGGCAATGAAGTACGAGAGAGGGGAGCGGCCCGAAAGGAACTGGGGTGATAGAAGAGCGAAAATAAGAGCTCCAATCAATCCCGGGATCGAGAGAAGCTCTTTCAAGCTTCGGAAGGGGAGGATCGGGGGCACCGGACAATGGATTGGCCCCGTTAGGGCCTGGGGGGAAGAAGGGTGGGGAGGATCACCGGACGGGCCGCCACCATCGGGGAAGCCGTTCGGCCTCGGCCATGACAAGCACCGAATCAAAGGGCAGGCCCGTCATGGCGGGAGGAGGATCTGTTCACAATTAAGGGACATTGCGATGAGCCGAGAGCGGGGCATTAGACAGATCATCGGTATCATCCACTTGTAAGGCCGGGAAAGAGTTTGAGGTCAAGTGGCATTAGGGATGATAGCGGAGATGCGGCTGCCACCGCATCGGGATTTTTTAATCGGGAGACTGCCTAGGAGGAGCGGAGGTGGTAGAATTTTTTTCGGTGGGGGACCACCTGCTTGGGACCCAAGAAGCTTTGGTTGGGTGATTCTTAACCTGCGCATGTCGGGAGCGACCTGCGCGTCGTCGGCCTATGATTGTAATCAATTTTGATTTCACAGAGATAATCGTTAAGCTCTCGGGCCGACCTCTAGACCAAATTTTCACAGAGTCGGTCTAGGAGCTTTGATACCCAAATCAACACATACCTAAGCGAATCCCAACCGCTCAAGATTTTCAATAACAAGATCTAGAAAAAGGGTTTGCCAACCGCACTCATAATCCGGCTTAAGCCAAGGGGTCCAAAGATTCAACCGGGATCCCGAAATGGTGATCCGGTAGAAATGATTTGTGTTCCTCGTGGGATAAAATCATACCAGGCGCCCATTTTTTAAGATAAAAGGGCTTCGACCCCCATTTCGACACATACCCTAGCAAATCCCAAACGCTCTAATTTTTTCGTGACCGGGTCCAGCCAAATGGGTTTCCCAACTGCACTCGCTAGAGGGGTCCAATATTCCTCCGGATCCCAGGACATAGTGATCCAAACAGGAAATGATTTATGCTCTTCACGGGATAAAACCATCCCCGACTTCCATTTCTGAAGGAAAATAGTCTGGCCAGCAATAGGCCACGGGCCGCTATTACTGCAATTTTCGAGCATTGCGTTCGAGGAGAATCGAAAGAAGAAGAAGCCTGACTCGTTTCCAGCTACATGTTGTAGCTCGAACCGCCTCCAAATTTTCCTAGTAATGTTATTAACAGCATTGAAATACACCGGATTACCGTTAAAATATCCCACGAGAGTGGAGCCCCGCAGGTCCTCACTCTGTTAGATTACTTCGGGAGGGGGTGACAAAATTAGATTAGCCATATCGGAAGGAGTAGGAGGGAAGAATTTAATCGTGGGCTTACCTCCACTAGCCCGCTTTTCAACAACCGAAGCCCAGGAGACGCCAGGCGTGTCGGAGCCCATGTTATCTGGAAGGCCAGAGCCACAGCCTGAACTAGTCCCATGGACACCATAACACTGGGGGGCGCAGCAGGCATCCTTGGAGAAAGGCTATGCTTGGAACCGGGTAGAGTGGTCTGGTCAGAATCCAGAATGAAAGCATTTTGATCAGATTCTAAAAGGCAGCCTTTACCAGAATCAGAAACCGGAGAACCTGGATTGATCAGTACCCCTGGAGGAGGGTTAGCCAACGTGGGATGAGGCCCGGCAGGGCAACTGGAATGTTCAAAGTAGCACGGGGACCCACAACATTCGACCGACGGCACCAGGCCTCCATTTGAAGACCCATCGACATGGAAGGAACCCACCAAATGGGATTGAGCAGAACGGGCATCCTTTCTTACCGAAGGCGACGGACGAAGATCGCACACCTCGACAACCGGAACGGGAGAATCTGACCGAATGGAAGAATGGGATTGGGATGCAGAGCAAGATCCTAAGCCAGAAAAAGGACGGCATCTCGGAGGGCTTAGACATCTGACGGAAGAAGGAAGGGGGTAAGAGTGATCGGATGAAGAGGAAGAGACGTGGGAAGAGGCAGCCGAGGTCGAAAATTTCAGAGGTCACGGGATAGCCAGTCGATAAAAGGAAGGAGAGGCGGGGGCCGAGAAGCTTTGAGGATGGTCATGAGATGGAGGAGAGGGCACCGTTTCAGGGAGTCGAGATGGGGGTAGCGACCCCGGCGCCTTGGGCGCCGGCGATAAGTGTTGAGGGCGCGCCTGGGAAAGGATTCAAAATCGCCGTCGAGCAGAGGAGAGCGCCACTTGAAGGGGAGCAAACGAGTTCCTTTTTGAGAAAGGACTTTTTTTTTTTTTGGTAAGTAAGTATTTTAGATTAATGGAAGAAAAAATTACAGTAGCTATGTTTTATCTCCAACCTTTTTGAGAGAGGACACCAGCTTAAACATCGGGGTATCGGAAATCTCGGTCTCCCAAGCTTCCTTGACCACCCGAAGGAAATATGGGGATTTGGTAAGGAAGTTATTAAACCTAAACATCCCGTGATTACGGGCGGCCCAACCCGCAGGAAGAAGAATGCATGGGGAGTGGTCAGACAATCTGGCAGGTGGAAAAACTGCAAGAGATCTTCTAAAGAGATCAAACCAGTGACCATTAGCAACCACTCTATCCAATTTTCTGAAGATACGGGTGGTGGGGTCGCGGCCATCGTTCCAGGTGAAAAACTGACCTTCATGGCAGACATCATCAAGGTCACAATCCTTAAGGCAATCGTTAAGATCGATGGAACACTTATAGTGCCAGGAGCCACCAAGGGCCTCAATCGCCGAACGAATAGCATTAAAGTCGCCCAGGACAGCCCAAGGAATACCCCCCGAGAGGCCCAAATGCCTCCTAAGGCTATGCCAAAGGAGTTTTCGAGAGCCGTCTAAGTTAGCACCATATACAAAGGACAGAAGGCAATGAGAGTTATCATCAAGGAAGATCACGTCGGTATGGATAACCTGGTCCTCCTTTGAGATAATATTTACTGCCACCTTCATTGGGTCCCATCCAACCCATATCCTCCCAACAGAGGATATGGAATAGTTCATGGCCCAGAGCCATTGAGGATTAATTCTAGCCGAAATGGAGGCCGCGTTTTTCTCAGCAACCTTAGTCTCAAAAGGCCAATAATGGAGCAAGAGTGGGACCGAATGAGGTTGCGAACTTCATGGGCCTTCACAATCCCATTGAGTCCCCTCACATTCCAGCATGCAATGTTAGTCATTAGAGACCGGCATAGGAGGGTTCCGCTCCTTAGACCCCCGAATGTTTTTGATCTTCTTAGAGGATTTACGACTCCTGCTCTTAGTCACAAGTTTACAGCAATTAGAGTCAGACACATCAGAAGTAGGTCCTGGACTTAGAGAACCATTTGGGCGAGTAAGGGAGGATTGACCAGGGCATTCCTCTGATCCTAAAGTCATCTTCGGTCGAGAGACAGGATGGTCACTGAGCTGGAGCTCAATCCCAACAGGGAGCCGCCCCTCATCGGATTCAATTGTGAGAGGGGCATGTTGAATTCTAGGAGGGAGGGTTGAGACAGGGTCACATAGTAGAGGAGCCAGAGAATCCTCATTCAGGTGATTCGGCGTGATGTGAAAATCGGACACCGTAGGGTCTTTAGGGAGAGGCTCCTGAAGAATGCTGAATGGATTGTCTGAAGACAATTCCTTCTGAGCGGACTTACGTAGGGGTAAAACATCTTTCGTGCATGGAGACCCCTTAGGAGAGGCAGTTGCATTGATAGTGCTAGGAATACCTATCTTCTTAGGGACCCAGGAAGATTTGGTTTGAGGGCCCTTACTCCCGCACTTTTTGGGGGCATCACTCCGCGCCGTCTTATGATGGTACTCAATTTTAATTTCTCTTAGTTGATCAGCGAATTGGTCGGCGCAGCCATTTGTGCGGATCTTCGCAAAGCTTCAATCACACCAGCCACGTCGTCTATCATCAATACCCATCAAGAAAGCATCAGGCTGCATCAACAAGATCGACTGAAAATAAAAATGGCATATCAATTTTGCCCCAGTAAACCAAATCAGCCGGAGGATATCTCTAGGGGGCCAAGAAATATCATGTGATGAGCAGCAGGCCATCACAGCAGGTTCCATGGTTCCACCCCACAGGATATACACGCAAGCCCCTTCATCCAGCTGCAACTGCCGTCAGTAGCAACATTTTCAAACATGAGACAAGCAGAGCCAACTAACTTCAGTGCCACTCAATGCACGCATAAAGTTCCATCCAGGCCCATCTAGACCATAAGACAAAACAAGACATAAACGGGCATCAGCATATCTGAATGGTTCCAGCATCAAGCAGATCTCTGCGGCCTTCCAAAGAAGGAGAGTACATCGATTCCAAAGAAAGCTGTATCCAGCGAATCCAACCACAAGAACCGGAAGACGAGAATTCCAAAGCTCCACCAAGGCATGTCCAGATTCCAGCTTCAGCTAAACATCCAAACAAACCAAGCCCTAATAACAGCAACCCACAGCGGTTGCAACCCAAACAATGCTCCACGAATAGGCAACAAACAGAATGAACTCAATCCCAACAGAAGGGAATCTTGCAACCAAACCTCGTCACTACCAGCTCAGTGGACTGCCAAACAGCAGCAAATACAACATAAGCATAGGGCATCTGCATCAAAGTGCCAACACGCTTGTAATGCAAGCACCAGAAGTGCAAGAAAGGCATCACTAGCATCCTACAACACCTCCAACAACCGCACTAATAGGAACTCTCCTGCATCCAAACAAGGCCTCGCCCAACTCTTCAGCATCCTAGCTTAGAATTCCAAATCCAAACCTACACAGGCATCCCCCATCCTGTCCAGCAGGAAGGAACCCATAGGCGGAGGAGCAAACAGAGCTAGCGGCACAAGACCTTCCATTGCGCGAGAGCCGAAGAGCAACCCAAGAGCCGATTCAAGCTTGACTATTCGCTCCGGAAACCAAAAATGCAAACTCGGATACTCCCACCAAAAGAGCATCACAATGAATCCATCTGCAACACTCCGGAGGCAAAATTGTCAAAGCAGAGCAACCGAGCCTGAGTATCACAAGAAACCGCTTGAGGATTCTCATCCCCATCAGCGAGCATGGAAGCCCGGCCCGAAGATCGGAGGCAAGAAACCCTAATATATCGAATTTCAGAACTAAAATTTGATAATCTAAATATGGAAATAAAGAGAGAAATAGAAACCGTAAGAAGTCCGAAAGGGAAGCCCGAGCTCCAAATCCTTTATCCCAAAACTGGGACGGCGACAAGGAATCGTCGCTACGGACATAGGTTGGAGTATCGATCGAGCTCACGGCCAAGGCGCGAATCGAGAAGAAAGGGGAGCGATCCGGTGAGAGTTTCGAGAGGCCTCGAAGATGAACACAAGCGAGGGGTGACGGGGGAAGGTTAGAGCGGGAAGATGGAAAACGGGAAGGAGGGCGGATGAGCAACCGGAGACGACCCCGTGGCAGCTCCGAGCGCCACCCGACCCAGGAGGCGGCCGACCGAAACCCATGATCCAAATTTCAAAATCAAAATTTGAAGGTAATTGCCCATCCTATCGAGAGTGCTAACTCTCTGGGCTTTCCAAAAAAAAAAAAAGTGCTAAGTCTCTGGGGGATCGCCAACCAGAGAATAAATGTGTGAGCCGGGATTGACATAGGGCCCCAGACAATGCTAGACCACTCCACCACACCTTTCGGAGTACGAAAAAGCTCATAGGCTGATTTTGAAGAGAAGATCGCACTGGAATCGGCAGTCCAAACTACCAAATCATTGCGAGCAGGATCAGGGAGATATGAAGGCATTTTTTTTTGGTAAGTAAGTAATTGAATTAAAAAAATGAAGATTACAAAAACGATGTTCTAACTCTGAGTGTTTTGCTAACTTGGAATTAGGACAACGAGCTGGGGCATACCCCCAGCAGAACCATGTACATAAACATGAACCAAGTAAAAGGAAGAAAAAAAAAAGACTAGATGAACATCAACTAAAACTGCCTCTTGGCTCCCGGCTCACCTAGACTATATAACAGAAAAAACAACAATGATCAAAATATAAAAAATACAGGTAGTCACCCAACATCAGGCGACACCATTTTCGCCTACACCAAAGCAAAGAACGGGGAGTCTGCTACCCTTGATCACCGCAAGCCTCGAAACCATATTGACATCCACACCTACACATAACACAACAAACTAGTACTTTGGAAGAACATCACCAAACCAAATATAAAATCGGTGCCAAGAATTTCGGTCCAGCCCCATGCTCAAACCGGATCAGGGTGAAAAGCACGGAGTTACACATGAAACACAAAGGAAATTCATATGCCAACATCAATGACCTTGGCCTGGAGTTCTGAGCCACAAGTCCAAATAACTCATCAATATCCATTGCCCGACTTCAACAAGCACAAAGATGCCTTCCAATCCACTACCCGAGCAAACCATCGGTAGCAAACAACTCATACCAAGTAGAATAGCATCAACGTGCTTAGTTTACCAAGCGCGAATGAACCATCCCGCCCAAGAGGGCGTCCACTACATTCCACTCCATCTGCTGCATAGCGACAAGCTGGATCGGATCATTGCTCATCCACATCAACAAGCTCCATGCACCGGAGTTCGACATTCCAAGAAGTACAACTCCATGATAACATAGCCAAGTGGGCATTGTAGCATAGCAAACCACATTTTCAACATGAAGAATAGCCAGGCCCAGTAATATAATCTGGTCACAGCCATGCGCGTGGCATCCTTCAGTCAGCCCATAAGCAGCATCTACATCCATAGCATCATTCGAATTCAGCAGCCACCACCGGCTCACTATCAACAATGGCTCCAGAACAACCGTAGCAATCACCAATTCAGCCCTAAAAAGCAGCAAAATTTAGATTGGTTCAACAGACCAAAGCGAGAGCGATTCAAAGACCACCACGAAAAGGCCAGTCTTCCATTTCATGTGTAGCAGTATTTCAGCTCCAGCAGAGGTCAGGGTATTAGGCCACGGCCGGCTTTAGCAGCATCTTAAAAATATGGAGCAACCAAGAAATCTGCAGCCATAGAAAATCCTATGCAGAAGTCCCATCCACAGCAGTTTGCTCAAATACATCGTCCAGTAAAAAGAATCAGCAAGATCCAGCATCCTGTCAAAATAGGCACCATCAACATTGACATCCCCAAACACCTTTGAACATTTTAACAGCAGCAGAAGGCTCCCAGAATCATCCACTGCAACATCAGCATTGCAGCAACTACATCATCAACTGTACCAGCAAGCTACCAACTGAACCAGTCAATAAAACGCCCATCACTGTCTCATAGCCATCAGATGGAGATATGAAGGCATGCTATTTAAAATCCTATCTACCTTCATATCAAAAGGGTTAGGCCAGTTCCATGTTCCGCTCCTGATGATATCCTTGACCTTAGCATCCAAAGGCAAGCCAATGATACATCTGATTCTCTCATTAAATCTTTCATGAAGCGGACCAAGCGGGTGCCAAGAATCAAACCAGAGAAAGGTGTCGCCACCATTACCAATATGATGCCGGATTTTATTGCGCAGGGTAACACGGAGCTTCATTAACTTTTCCCAACTCCACGGGGCAGAATCTGGAACTTTGATGGTCCAAATGCAGCGGTCTTTGATACGGTGGACGTGACACCAAGCGACCCGACTCCTCTCAAGCCCATAGCAAATGTGAAACCTCAGACTCTCGCTTAGAGAGAGAAACTCTCTCTTCTCTCCTCGATTTCAAAATTGAAATCTTCCCTGTCGCTTCTCCGTCTACGACGGTGCCGTTGCCGGCCATGGACGGTCCTTTGGCTGTCCGTCTTGATCCTCCCTCTCTTCCCAGCTTACCCAAAGATCCGGGTCCCCGTCCTCCTCGACCCGGCCCTTGTTTGTCTACGGTTGCGCTCCCTCCTCTACTCGGTTCTACGCATACGGTGGGTTCCGTCGCCTTCTTACCCGGCTCTTATCTCGGTTTCGCCTGTCCATCTAGGGCGTTACCGTCCCAAAATCATGTTATTCCTCCTCCCCAACACCGAAATTTTCCCTCCACGATTCGTGGATGGTGATATCGCTGCGTATTTCTCCACCCCCGAAGTGCATCGCGAGTAAAGATGATTTGGAATTCGACGCTTTTGGGTTGCTTCTCTGGAAAGGGTCTTCATTTCTAAGCCGTGGCCAACATTGCTCGTCGGCTTTGGCATCGTTTTGGCCTCGTTCATGCTGCGGAGGGTGCTAATGGCCTCTTCCTGTTTCGATTTTCCTCCAAGGTAAAATCAAATGCAGTTCTGGCCAGAGCCCCGTGGACATTCAAAGGTAATCTCCTACTTCTCAAGCAATGGTCCCCAGGTATGCCCATGGTTAGAGAACAAATGAATTCATTTTCTGTTTGGATTAAACCGAAGAACATTCCTGCTGAGTTCTAGACCCCTCTTGGGCTCAGTTGGATCAGTAGCGCAGTGGGTAAGCCTCTTTAACTTGATTCTTTCACTGCTAAAATGGAACGTCTGCACTCTGCTCGGGTGTGTGTTGAAATCACACCCGATGCGGTGCTCCCATCCAAGATTGTATTAAACTGCTCTGTGTTTCTTTTACTTTCGTTTCCCCTCTGAAGAGATGGTGGAAAAATGCTTGCGTGCTGGACCATGAGTGTTCTCTGGAAAAGCAATCTTCCTCAAGCGCTGGACGCCAGGAATGGACTTGTCAAAAGAGGAACACAAACGGTTCCCAATTTGGATTAAATTGTCGAACATACCTTTCGACCAGGGTCTCATCTTTGGACTTAGGGTAGCAAAGCGCGATTGGGATCCCTTTACAGCTTGATCCCAGGACTGCCCGTATGGAGAATCTTTCCTTTGCAAATATATGTGTGGATGGGCCGTTCCCAAGCTCCATCGCTGTTCAAACTTGTCCTGCTTCTGAAGCTATTGCTATGGTGAATGTGGCATATAGCTGGAAGCCTACTCGTTGTGCCCGATCTCAACAGATTGGTCATTTGGAATCTTTTTTTTTTTTTTGGTAAGTAAGAATTTTGGATTTATGGGAGAATAAATTACAAGAAAAATATTTTAACTCCAAGTATTTTACTTAGAGGTAAAACAAAGTGCTCCAGGGCATGCCCCGAACAGCTGGTACACTAGAATTAGAAAAGAAACAAAAAGGAAAACTTCTACAACACGTGAAAAACAAAGCCAGGCACAGCGAGGATGCCATAGCAAACTAAAAGACAAGGACCCATTAAGGAGCTCCAGCAGTACAAGGCAACAACCCAATTGCCGAGCAACAAAACAGCCTGATATCGGACGTAAGAGAGCACATCGGGCAACCCGAACCATCACCAGCCACCGAGGGATCATAATCAGCACTCCAACCGTAATCCCAAATCACCGGATCAGCGCGTGTGAGCGAAAAAAAGTGGGCGTTAAACCAGCGCCCTCGGCGGCCCGACAAACGAAGGCGAAGACAATCGGCAAGATTTTGGATAGGCAGAAAATCACCAACTGCGCTCAACGCGCCAAAGAACTTCAAGTATAGCACCAAAGTCAGAAGACCCAAAGGCGGGATCCATGAACATCAGCAAAATGAACTTCCCATTAGCACAACATACAAAAACGAATACTGTGGTGCCTCAAAACCAGATCCGGTGATCACACCAACAGCACCAAACCCGGGAACTACCCAAAGCCATTGCGGCTAAACACATTCTCATCGGATCAACATAGGATAACATTATAACCTCCATCAACGTCGGGCCAAAGCATAAGCGCGCCACTGCAGCCCCATGCCTAATTCTAATAACCCCATTTGGGACCTGCGAAAACCAATTGCATCGATTGCCAACCACCAACCAACCACGAACCCAAAGATCGGCGTAGACTTAATCCAACCGAATACCAAATTGCCGCCCACCATACCAAACACCCCAGCACCATCGAATAGCTCCAGCAGCACATTACAATAGCACATAGCATGATCAGCACCTCGGACAGCATCAAATGATACGAGTGAAGATCAACCCACAAACATGCCAAATTCCAAACATACCACCCACAAACACAGCATAGAATCACCCTCCTGCAACCAAACACAGGCAATTAGATCAGGGACCAGAGACAAGATCAACCCATTTCCACACACAGCAGCACACACTGCTCTTCCTCTCCACAGGAACTAGATCAGAAACAAGCAACTTCAGCAGATCTTTTCCACACACAGCTCCTCCAAAGTGACCAGAAATAAAACAGATCAGAGGATCAGCACCAGAGGAAATCGAAAGGCTTCAGCATCCCATTTCACAATCATCAGCAATCTGCAAATTCATCCACCGCCGCATTAAAAGGAAAAAGCCCAGCAATGGCAACCAACACCACCAATGGCAGCCCAACCACATCACAAACCACCATGAAGATACCTTTTTTTTTTTGGTAAATAAGTATTTTGGATTAACGGGAGAAAAAATTACACAAACTATGTTTTATCTCCAAGTTTTTTGACTTGAAAATAAAACATAAAATGCTAGGGCATTCCCCGAGTAACCGGTACATCAGAAAATACCAAAAAGCCTCTAAGAGAACACCGTTCAACAGAAAACAAAATATGTAATATGAGTTTACATATAATATCAATGACAAAAAGCGACACAAGAGAACTGCATAATCAACTCGCCAAAGACATCATGTGGTGCACCGAATAGTCAATAAAGATAGAATACTGAACTGCCGGATCGGCTTTAAGCCCGTCACCGAACCACATCAAGATCGGCTCACACCATGCCTCTGTGACTTCCTGCGCCATTTCCCAGCTCCCAACCCAGTGGTAGGAGCAAAATTTGATGCACGTAAGCACACCAGCCAGGCGGGCGGCCGCCATCAACAGGCAACATCCAGCCAAAATAAAAAATAAAAAAAACCCGGCCGCTGAATAAGCACAACCCGCATCACCAAAATCATTAACTCCTGCATTCAGCAGAAACCCAAAGAGAACCCCCTGCAAGTTCACCCTTACACGCATCACAATGAGGCGAACAACATCAATTTTTTGCATCAGGCGGCAAATCTGACCAGCACCAAAGATCAAATCTGACGAAATACAACAAGACCCGCCACATCACCCAAGACAAAGATCATATGTGCAAATGAGGCATGTAAGCAAAGCAGGCCCAACATGCTCATCCCACGGAGATCAAAGACGCCATCATCGGCAAGGTTGCAATCGCAGCCAATTCATCCTCGACCTTCCAAAATCTGCCAACTACGGGCAGCAAAATTTGCCTAGCCACTCACCTTGAGGTACGAGTCATGACTAAACCCCATACATCGCCAAAGATGATCAAGCAAATCAAAATGCCAAACAAACACCCGCAACCATCTTTCTTTACACAAAGATGGGATCCACATCCTACTATCAACCGCAATACCAATTCGTAATGCAAGACAGCAAAGTTGCAAACCCAACAAATTCGGAAACAAAGAGGCAAATGGGTGAAACAGAGCCATCTGCCACTACTAACCCAATCACGAGGCAGCAATTGCAACATTGATAATCCATTTCCGAGGCTACGAGGGCAAGGCACGCCAATGGGATCAGCCACGCAGGATCAACATCCATTGCATCCCAAGCAAATTATTGCCAAGCAACAATCGTAATAAATAGGCTATGCGGCAAAAAAGCAAACCCAAAGGCCTACAACATAAGCTCACCACGAAGAAAGCAGCAAGCATACCAGCACCAACTCAACAAGAAGAAATTATAGCCACCAATAATCCAGACCATCTACTCACCCTCACCAAATGATCCCAACCCATCACCCACGGGCTCCCCAACCCAACAACAAATGGGACACCCAGCCAAAGACCAAACAGAATGAAGACCACATGAAATTCAGCGGCAATTCCTTCAAGATGATACAAGGCAACACCACATCGAGAAGGAAGATTAGCAACGAAAGGACCTCGGCCCGGCTCTTGACCTCAAGTTAATCTGTCCCCAACCAAATACGCAAACAAGCTCCCCAACCCATCCAACAAATGGAACAAAAGCCGAGAGAGCAATCAGAGCACCACCACAGGACCCGATCAGCAACCAATCCAACGAGTCGGTTGTTCCAATCAAGACTACAGATCGGCACCTCCCAAACGAGGAAGTCGTCCCAAATTTCATCGAGATTGTGAAATGAAGGAGGCAGATTTTGCTGCACAAATGAGATACAAGAAAAGCACATTGATTGATATCAAGCAACAGCCCATCGAGACCGTAGCACACCGAGGCTCATGACTCCAAGCCACAAAGAGAAAACAGAAAAAGAAAGGACCTCACATGAACCAAAGGAAGCAAACAACCAATCGAGCTTGACCGCTCTTCCTGTACCCTTGCCAATCAGTTCAACCCAGATCTGTATGGCCTCCCAAAGCCCTCTAGCAGGATTGAAAACTCAAAAGGAAGAACTTGGAGCGGCGCATGGCCCAATCGGAAGCGCCCGAGAATGAGCGGCAAAGCCCGGCCCTCCAACAGGCTTGTGGCCGAATGAGCCGAAATCACGTAATCCCAGCCAGAGACCGGCCAGCAACGACACCGCCCGGCCAGAGGAGGCGAAGCCCTAAGGAAACTCATAGACGAAGCCCTAAGGCAAATCGAGGTTTGAAGACGAACCAGGGGATCGCTAGCGGCTGTCTTTGGAAAGGAAGCAAGCAGAGGGTGGAAGACGGAAGCAACCGGGGCGGAGCAACCAGGAGACCGGCCGAGGCCGGCTCCGGCGCCACCCGGCCAGAGGAGGCGCGCCCCTGAGGACGCTTTCCAGAGGAGGCGCGCCCCTGAAATTTGAATTCGAATTTCAAAAGACACCACCATGAAGATACCGATAACAACACCGGAAGAAACGCCATCACCAGAACCCAGTTTACAGCCAAACAAATTTAACCAACAACAAATTTACACCACACCAACGAATGAACCCACCCAGTTCCCAACCAGCACTCCATCAAAATAGACCGACTGGTACCAAACATACCACTAGAGCCACAGCAGAGCCAAGGGACGAGATACCTCAATTTTTTTTTTTTTTTTGTTGAACCCCCCCTTTTTTTGGGAAGGGAGAATATAAAAAAGACCATCAAACAACACAGGAGGGGAGAGAAGAAAAAGAAAAAAACCAAAAGACAAAAAAATGAAGAAGCAAAGATAAGAGGGATTTTTTTTTTCCCATTTTTTTTTCTCTCTATGGTAAATTCCAACGCCTAGCCAATGAACGGCTAGGATGACCGGCACGGGGCAATGAGGCCATCAACTTATCCCGCACAGCGTTTGATATCTGAGAGCATATATATGAAGTGTCCTGCGGGACAGATTTCTCAAAAATACGGTTGTTACGTTCTCTCCAAATATAATAGACAGTAGCCACCTTGAAAGTGGGGTTCTCCTCTTTCTCTCTAGAATTCAAACTTAGAATTTGAAATTCGATTTCCTTTCTGCTGCCCGTTCGGCTCTGGCGGCGCCGACGCCGGCCATGGCCGGCCACTTGGGGGATCCCATTGTCTCGTCCTCGGACCCCGCTCTTCCCGGTCTTCCAGTTCCTTCTCCCTCCTCCCTCCTCCCTGCCTACATCGCAGGTGTGTGGAGTGAGCGACTATCCGCCTCTTCCCGTCAAATCTTCGGCTTCCCCAAAGGGCCCAGATGCCGGTTTCCTGTCGAAGGTCGTGGGCTTGAAAGTCGGTTGCTGTTCCCCACAATTGCCGGTTCTCCCATCTCACACCATTTCTGACGACTCGGTCCTCTTTCTCTGTGGCTCGTTGTATTCGCCTGCTAAATCTATTGAGCCCAAGGTACTCTCTAAAACTGTTGGCTGGTCTTTAAATCCAACAAATGTCCATTTGCCTGCAAAATCATGGGCTTAAGTCGCTGAGGACAAGGGTCTTCGCTCCTTTGCCTCACTCAAATTTTCCCCCCTCTCTCGAGGCTGATTTCGATAGCCCTGTCTCTCCCCCGGCTGAGGTCATACAACAATGCTCCGAATTTTGGGGCTTCACTCGGTGGGGTTCTTCCCGAAAACCCCCTATTTTCTACTTATTAATGGCATCGTGCGAAGAATTTAGGGCGAAATATGGGTTGCGTCCACACATTTGTTAATGGTAATGGAATCTATTTCTTTCAATTTGATTCCGAGCTTCATTTGGAGAAATGCTTGTCTAGAGGTCCCTGGACCTTCAAAAAGTCACCGCTTTGTCTTCCTCACGAGATGGTCTCCGGATTGAGTCCGGATCCCGAATCACTTATGTCGGTCCCCGAATGGATTTCAATGTCAAACGTGCCAATTGAATTCTGGACTCAATGGGCTTAAGTTGGATTGCTAGTAGAATTGGTAAACCAATCCTTTGTGACCCCCTCGCCTCCTTGCATCGGGTCCATGTGGCAAGAGTTTGTGTTGAATCGCATAAGGATGATCCTCGACACAAAAATCGAATCATGTCAATGGCATTTGCTACTCCTTCCGGGGAGGTTGAGATTGATATTGCTTATCACTCTAAGCATGGACTTGACAGATTTCTGGCAGATCTAAGGGGCCTCGGTTATGCCTAAGGCCCCGGCTCCTAATGATTCTCATTGGGCTCTTGTTGGAGGCCGATGGAGTTGATGCTTCACCCATCTTACCCCCTTCGATCTGGATGAGTCTCATGGATCGTGATGACTCTGTTTGTCCTTTGCAGGGGGCCAGGTAGAGTGGTTGAACCCTCTACCGATTGTGTTATGGAAGATTTGGTTCGGATGACCAAATGCTCGGCTTTGATGACGGACCTAACAACGGGCTGGTCTCTCCACTACCTCTCAAATGTTAGAATTTGCCCCTAATGCGGGTGCCTTTGCTATGCACTCCCCTCACCCGGGCCTCGTGATCCCGATCGGTCGGTCGGGCCTCTAGCCGAGGCTTTTCCTTTGAGGATTGATGGTTCGACCCTTCTAATGAGACTTGTCTTTGACATGCCTCCCTATGCGGGTGTCCCAATGATCACCAAATGCTGGGTGGTGCCGCCTCGTTAGTGAATGATGCAATGCCGGTGCTTGAAGGATAGGTCTCTTGTTGGGATTGAAGGGCTTCCAAGAAGGGACTTGGCTCCTGCGCATGGTCTAACTTTTGAGGTTGATGATTCTACTCGGAATCTATTCCGCGGATTGTTCGTAAATACTCCGGAAGCTTCTTCTCCGGAAAAAACCTTAATGATCCATCTATTGATGGTTTTGTAGCTCATTTGTTAGACAATCGAACTATGCCTAATCCGATCCTGTTATCGGTTGTTACGATGTGCAAATTGAACCTTTAGTGGCTGATTCCATGGAATCAAAAGAGTTAGTCATGCTCAATCACCGCGATTCCATTTCTTTGGTATCGTGGATTATGTATATGACGGCAACGTTATGATTTTTTTTTGGTAAGTAAGAATATTTGGATTAATGGGAGAAAAAAATTACAACACCTATGTTTTATCGCAAGTATTTTGACTTGGGGATAAAATATAACCCTTTCGGGCATACCCCGAGCAACGAGTACAAGCGAAGGTACAAAAAGAGCCTTAAGGAGGCTAACATTCTACGAAAACCATGGACATAGAAAGCACATTGCAACAAAAAAACGGGGAAAGCACAGCTATTCAACCCAAAGATAACCCGCACCAGATCACCAATCAGCCGCCATTCGGAAATCACAAGAAAACAGCCCAAAATTCACACACAGCCACCAACAGAAGTTCCGGACCATCAACCATCCGAAAAATCAACCCGGGATTAACTCATCAATTGCGATTTGCTCCCAAGTGAGCAGGGATCAGAAACCCCAAAGATCGCACACAATGCTTCCACAGCATGAATCAAAGGCCACTTTACCCCCTGATGAGCATCTGAGCAGCCCAAAGTTTCAAAGAAGATGATACAAACCGCAAAGATCACGCCCATTTCCCAATTCCAAAGAATATCTGCAAACATCTTCACACCCACAGCCGAAGGAGAAATCACATTCCAAAGCAGCGGAGGAGAATCACAATCCCGAACTGCAACACAGTGGGAGCTTCAAGCTGAAGGAGACCCAACTCATCGATCTGGCTCGGTTAATTCCCAAGCTAAGACAAAGTAGTATGCATCCATCGAGAGCCAAACAAAGGCAACACGCCATCCCAGCCCGAGAGGCGCCAAGATATTTCAACAACATACAAGTCGGGCAGCAGGTAGAACAATCTGTTCGGCCCCACCGAAAAACAAAGACCAGCCAAATCCACATCGAGCATTAACGATAAAGTGAAAGGCCAAATGTAGACGTGCCCGTCAGACGAGATCAATAAATCCAGGCCCCAATGAGACATTATGGCAATCCAAAGAAGACCAAAAAGGCTTGGTCATTTCAGCATCAAAGACATTCAGATAAGAAAGTTGCACATCCACACAAAGAATCGCAGCACCTCCTCAGAGCCAGCCACGAGACAACAACCTGCGAAACCAAGCCCTGCCATCCACCAAACAGCAATCCACTAATTCCGATTCCCAGCTCGCAGAGACATTGCATTAGCGAGCGGCATAATCAGCACCAACCCAACAAAGACCACTTAAAAAAAAAAAGCAGCACCACCCGTCGGCAAATTAGTCACCCCGAATAACAAGCATGTTTCACCACCATGAGCAATTCCTTGAGTCAGGTGGGACACACGTAGGCCCAGCTAATACTAAATGTAACAAAGATCAAAGCCAACAAAAATAGCTTAAGAGTTTTGAACCGATAGCCAACTCCATGAAGATAAGACCAATGCTCCCACGCCTGAGAACCAAGACCAAAGGCCAAAGGCTTGAGCAGGCACTTTGTCAACCACAACAAGTAATAAATCGAGGTGACCCGGGCAAGCGAGACAAGAAAAAAGAATCACGAGAGGAAAGTAGAAACGCCCTCAATATCCACGAAACCAGCTGCAAAAATGGCAAGGACGCCATCCGTAGCTCGGCTCAATTCTCGAACACATAGCAAATCCAAGCCCAACGAATCTGGAGTCGTGCTCGTGAGCAAGATCGGCTACGCCCCGGCAGTCCCAGCAAGGATCAACAAAAAGGAGCCAGCCCATGAGGAATCACAGTCAGATCCACCAACCCTGCAATCTCAAGCATCTTTCCAAAGCAAAAGAATACAGCCTAACGATAAATTACAACCCAACCCCGAGAGCCAATATCGAGATGCACACTCGACCAACCAGCTCGGCATTACTTCCAACATCTCGAATGACCACCTTAGCAATTGAGATGGCCAAAATAATTGCGGAAAAATCCAAGAAACCTCGCGCGTCTCATTCATGATATCCGATCTTTGTGTCCATTTGGGTTTCGCTTGATGGTTGGAGCTGTCTCGTGATGAATGGATGTGTTTTTGGTGCCTCTTTGTCCCACTAGCCTATCGGTGTGGTGGATACACTGCTGCCTCTTGTGTGCAGTTTTTGTGAAGACTTGTTTTGAGGATCGATCTCTGTTCGTAAGGTTGGGGATATCTTGGTTCGCGATGTAATCTTGGGGCTTGCACGATCAGGTTGTGGACCTTGTCTGCTCATATCTTTCGATAAGGTGGGTACTCTATGGAGGCCCTAAACTTTGCCGTTTGTGTGGCTGTGCCTGTTCCCTGTCTATTGGGAGGTCTATACAGCCAGGTTTGAGATGCATGTGCTTTTTGTTGAGATATACCTTTGGTCCATGCTATTGCATATTACTCGGTTGGTATCTTGATGTATATACCTTTCGCTCTGTGTTCTATTCTGATCTGGGAGCCGATATTCTTCTTTGGTGTATTTGGAGGCTTGGTGGAGCTTTAGTTGATGTGGGCAAATTGGGTTTCGCTGATTTGGAGGCCTGGTGCTCTTCCCCCGGACATGTTCTTGAACTTGAAGTAGTCAAGTTCGTTCCCAAGATAGATGATGTTGGGACCGGATGCACTACATGTGATGTTGGGTCGCGGGCCGAACAATTCGTTTCGCACTATAGTTGCTTGTCGTTGATCTTGTAACTTCATTGTATTTTTGTTTTTTCGGTTGAACGCTTGTTCTCTTTGAGGCTAATTTGGTATTAAATGTTGTACCGGTTGCTCGGGGTATGCCCTAGCATTTTATGTTTTATCTCCTAGTCATAATACTTGGAGATAAAACATAGCCTTTGTAATTTTTTCTCCCATTAATCCAAAATACTTACTTACCAAAAATAAAAATCTTTGAGCCACCTTATCTTAGCTTTTTGCTTGATAAGGTCGACTTCCATTGCAAGCGCAGCACGGTAAGCTTCCCTGCATCTACGCTCCTCGAGAAAACACTCAGAGTTTGGTGGAGATTGACCTTGAATGATCTCAAGATTTTTCCTCGAGCAAATAACTTCCTCGTGTACATCGCCCTCATGAACATTTAGTTTTTTCAGAGCCATTTTCACCTTCTTAAGCCGAGTCACCAGCCTGAACATTGGAGTGCTAGTGGTGACGTCCTCCCAAGCGTCGGCAACCAAGTGGAGAAATTGAGGGGATTTGGTGAGAAAATTATTGAAACGGAACATCCCGTGAGTTCTTGAAAAATCGTCAGAACGGAGAAGAATACGGGGGAATGGTTCTGAAAGTTTGGCAGGGGAAAACATGGCTTTGGCCCTGCGAAACTAGTCAAACCAAATCCCATTGGCAACAGCTCTATCAAGCTTTTGGTAAATACGCAAGGATGTGTCCCGCCATCATTCCAGGTATAGTGCATACCTTTGTGGCAAACATCCTCAAGATCGCAGTCTCTAAGACAGCGATCAAGGTCAAGTGAGCTTTTGTTATGCCAGTACCACCCAGAGCCTCGGACGGAGCTCGAACAGCATTGAAGTCTCCAAGAGCGGCCCAGGGGAGATCTCCCGGGTGATTAGACATCATCCGGAGACTCTCCCAAAGGAGTCTTCGGAGACTTTCTGAATTAGCGCCATAGATGAAGGACAAATGGCAGCGGATATTCTCCTCGCGGAAAAGAACCTCGGTATGAATCACCTGATCCTCCGAGGAGAGGATGTTAACCGAAGCCAAATGGGGGTCCCAGCCCACCCAAATCCGACCATTCGAAGATGCGGAGTAGTTCATAAACCAAGACCAATTAGGTCTAATCCTAGCGGAGACACTCAGGGCGTTCCTCTCCGCGACCTTAGTTTTAACCAGACCAGCAATGTTGCACCTATGGAAGCTAATGAGGTTGCTGACTTCATGGGTTTTTACAAACCCGTTAAGTCCCCTCACGTTTTAATAGGCAATGCTAATCATGGGAATTGGGTGTTTTGGGGGAGGATTTATTAATCCCCCGGGGTTTTTTATTTTTTCTAGAGGAAACATGTTCCCCATTTTTGGAGAGGGTACCAACCAAAGCACCTGATGAGCCAGATGAAATGGGGTAACCTAATGTAGCTCGCTGGGAGGTGCCATTCGTGGAACCTGGTTTGGATGGTGAGCGATGAATAATAGTAGCAGTTTTTTCAACCTCAAGGGAGGGCCTAACAATCCTCATTCTTGATGGGTCGGGGGGTTCCGGACAAAGGTTCAAACTATTAGATCCGGAGAGGGAAGAGGAATCGGATATGAAGCAGGAGGGGTCACCTCCGTCTTGGCAATTGTGCGCAACAGGAGCTACCGGTTCCTCAGCGGTCTCTTTATCAGAGGAGAAAGCAACATGGTACGGCGGAGGTTCTTGACCACCTCCACAGGCCAAATCTGTTGAGACTTGGTCAAGGCTTTCTGGTGGGTCAATCAAATTTTCCTCAGATAAGGCCATAAACGAGTTAGAAGTCGTTATGGCCTTATGATCAAGATCTCTTGCCAGGGGAATTTTTGCGGTAGAGTCGTTCATGCTGGGAGACACCCTAGGAGGAACGGAGGAGGAGTTCGTCCGTGGGATGTCCGCTTGTTTTGGGACCCAAGAATTTTTGAGAGGGTGACCCTTACTCCCCCGTTTTTTGGTGGCGGCAGAACGAGACGGCTGGTGTTGGTACTCAAATTTGATTTCTCTAAGTTGATCATCTGACTGATCAGCGCACCGCTTGTGCGAATCTTCACAGAATCCGGTCGAGAGGCATCGGCCCTCATTTCGACACAAACCCGAACAAAGCCCATACGCTCGAGTTTTTCCGTGACGGGGTCTAAAAAAAGAGGTGTTCCAACCGCACTCACAATCCAGCACAAACCCAGAGAGGTCCAGTATTCAACCGGGATCCCAGACATGGTGATCCACATAGGGAATGTTTTGTGCTCCTCACGGGATAAAATCATTCCCGGCTTCCATTTCTTAAGGAAAAATGGGTGGCCAGCAATTATCCACGGGCCACTAGCTAGACATTTGTCTAGCATTGAGCTTGAGGAAAATCGAAAGAAAAAGAATCCCAATTCATTTCCAGCCACTTTTTTTTTTGGTAAGTAATTCATTTCCAGCCACATGCTGTAGTTCGAAACGCTTCCAAATCTTCCTCGTGATAGTGTTTACGGCATTAAAATGAACGGGGTTCCCAACGAAGTATCCAACGAGGGTAGTTCCCCAAAGGTCCGCGCCCTGTTGGATAACATCGGGAGGGGGGATAAAATGATATTCTTCATGTCGGAAATATTTGGAGGGAAAAATTTTAGAGAAAATTTACCTCCAATAGCCCTCTTTTCAACAACCGACGCCCACGAGACACCCGGCTGGCAAGAGGCAGGAGCATCTGGAAGGGATGAGGCCGCACAATCATTGAACGCAGAGTCATCGAGCCTTTGGGGGGGCACAGCAGGCAAGCCCTCAGAGGATCTGTGATTAGACTTTGGCAAAAGGGGCTTTAGAAGAGAACTCTTGCCAGACTCAGAATTTTGGGCTACTTGCCCGACCATCATCCCTGAAGGAGGGACAGCCGATATGGGAGGAGGACCCATAATGTAGTGTTGGTGAAGAGGAAGACTCGCTAACCCACCGCAGTCAGTCGCGACCGATGAACCATCTCTGGAGGGCGGTTCGATGAGGGAGGAATCAACCAAAACCGATAGGGTAAGAGCCATAGCCATCGGCGACGATTCAGGAATGACCACATCAGGGACACAAGAGCCAAAAGAGATGGGCGACGGGGGATGGTTCATCAAATCGACATCCAATTTAGGGCCCACGGGATGGATGGAATTAGGAGTATCGGAAGCAGGGAGAATCCCAGAGACTAAGGAAGACGCCACAACTAATGTAGATGCGGTGGAATGTCTCGGAACACGACGGCACGAGACGGCAGAGAGTGGTGGGTAGACGGGGTCAGACGACGGAGAGAAGGAATGGGAAGAGGAAGTTGGAGACGAGGCGTTAAGGGGCCAAGGGGTTGCCGGGCGAGGAAAGGAAGGAGAAGAGGAATCCGAGAGAACGGGAGGGTGAGGTGCGGGGGAGGAAGGGGTAGCCAACCGATCAGGGAGTCGAGAGGGAGAAGTGGAGACCGGCGCTTGGGATGAAGTGTGCTACCCTAAGAGTGAGGGTGGTTTGGGTCTTAGAAACCTCGCAGGATCTCGAATAAAGCTCTCATATGTAAGCTCTGTGGCGGCTCATCTCTAAAGATCCCGATTTGTCCGGGTCCTCTTGGATTCATAAAAACAGGGATAAGAGACCACCGTATTTGGACTATTAAAGTCCCGAGTCAACACCATGGAGTTGGAGGAAGATTATGAAACTTCGCCCTTTCATGCGCTCTCACCCATCCATACCATTGGTGACGGGTCTAATACTTTTCTGTGGCATGACAATTGGCACCCACTGGGGCCACTGAGTATGGTTAGTTCTGATCATACTCGTTTGGTCATGGGGTTGCCATGGGATGCAAAAGTTTATACGATTATCAGAAACAACCAATGGGTATGGCCAAATCCATATGATCATAAAATCTCCTGTCTTGTTGAGAAAATGCCCTCGTATACTCCCTTTTTTTTTTTTGGTAAGTACCCTCGTATACTCCCAACGCCAATAGATCTGACTCAGTGAGATGGGATGACAATGCTGACGGTAAATTTTCATCTAAATCTGCTTACTTTCTCATCCATCCTCATAAGCCAATTTTGACATGGACTAATCTAGTTTGGGGTCCCTTCCATATTCCTGCTCATGCTTTCACATTCAGGTTGGCTATCAAAGGTAGGCTAAGTATCAATGATCATATCCATGGGGTTCCCAATCTCTCTTCTAAATGCATCCTTTGTGACTCGGCTGATGAAAATCACGAACATCTCTTCTTTTCTTGTTCATACTCTAAAGATCTTTGGTCCCGGATTCAATGGAAAACGGGCATTCAGTGGCCCTACCCTGATTGGAAACAAAACATTGATTGGGCGGCCCAAAAATGGAAAGGAAAGAATTTGATGGCTCGTTCTAAAAGAATTACTCTTGCAGCCACAGTCTACTTCATCTGGAAGGAGCGTAACAAGCGGATTTTTCAAGAATCCGCCCCCTTTTTTTTGATAAGTAAGTATTTTGGATTATAGGGGAAAAAATTACAGAATCTATGTTTTTACTCCAAGTATTTGACTGGGAGTAAAAACATAAACCGCTACGGCATACCCCGAGCATCTAATACAACAGATAAAACATAAATATCAGCTGTAAGCTGATTGAAGACAACATTGGAAAATGACAAACGCACCCCGAGTATGTATCTGATGCGTTGGAATTTATAAAAAAAAAAACCCTTGTATTGGGAATGGCTGGCATTCCAGTCCCAAAAAAAAAAAATCCTTGTTTCGGGATTGGTTATTTCTTTCCCGTATTCCATTTCAAAAAAGAAAGGTGTGTCGGGTTTGACTGTTCTCATTTTTATACTTAACCATTTTCTAGATAGGACATTTAGCTTTCGGTTGTGACTATTCCTCTTTTTGTTACTTCCCCGTATCCCTTAGATATGGTTGGTGTATACTCGGCTAATTCTTGGCTGCATTTGCCTTGTTGCCTGTCGTTTGTATGGCTTTTTTTATAAAAAAAAATTCGGGATTGTATGTTCTCATCTTGTTATTTACCATTCATCATTCTTGTATGGTCCCGATTTCAAGGCTTACAAAAAAAAAAAAAAAATATTTGTTCTTTGATCCTATAGGAAACGCTTTCATGGAAGTGGACAACTCCAGGTGATGGCTGATGTTGCTTTCTTACATAGGCGATCCCTTTGGTTCGGTTTCATACGATGTATCAATGTTTTCGGGGCATGCCCTTGCACTTATGGTTTATCCTTAAGTCGGAAAAACACTTGGAGATAAATCATTACTTGTAAAATTTTTTCTCCCATTAATCCAAATCGCACCTCAGAGATGGGACAGGCTCAGATGGGGGGGAGACCATCGGTCTCAATGGGGAAGACCCAACATTAGCCGCATTATCACCAGAAAACGGAGTAGTAGGAGATTTCGGATCCTCTGTCTCCAAAACAGAGCAGCTCTGATTGGAGGAGCAGCCCTTCGATCCACCAGACGGTTTCCAGTGATACAAAACCTCCACCTCCCATTGTGTGTGTTGTGTTGTGTTTACACAAGAACAGACGATCGACGAGAATGCTGTCATTCTTCACAAACACAACATCAAGGGGGAAGCAGCCAATCCGGCAACTGCACCCACATCGCTGGAGCACAGCACATCAGCCACTTCGGCGCCAAGTCCAAACCGACAATATCGAATCCAACTCGGCATATGAATTACAACATCAAACCGGCATTGATATTGGCAAATGAAATCGCCACAAGCTAGCAATTGAGGACCGTATTGAAAACGACAATTGTACTCAGCCCACGTAAAAAGTCAAACCGCCAAATTTGACATCGACGGATGAAATCGGCAATTGAACACAAGAAAGCCAAACCGCCGTAAGTCGAAATTGGCAATTGAGGCGCAAGACCAAAAATGGCAGATGACATTCCAAGTCGGCAAGCCAAACCTGGTTTCAAAGCCCTTCCGGCCTCCAGCCCTATCGGCACCTCGCCAAGATAATCCACGAGCTCAATTGCCGTGCAAAATCCACGAAAAATCCAAATCGGCAATTGAACACAAAGAAAGCCAAACCGCCGGACGAAATCGGCAATTGAGGCGCAAGACCAAAAACGGGCAGATGACATTCCAAGTCGGTAAGTCAAACCGGTTTCAAAGCCCTTCCGGCCTCCAGCCCCAATCGGCAGCCTCGGTCAGCCAAAATCCACGAGCTCATCAAGGCTCTCTCAGTGAGCCCAAAGTACTAACACCAAAGGCTGCAGCAGGCCAAATTGAAAAAAAAACCCATTTATGATCCAACAAGAGATAAACGCTTCAAGAAGGGGAAGCAAATCACAACCTGCACAGACAAAGACATGAACTGCCACCTCCAACAAGCGAAAAGGCATACCAAAAGTTCTCACAAAATGGAATAAAAAGTAAACAAGCATTGTTAACAAGACGGAAAAGGAGCACCCATAAAGAAGCTCTGCCTCATGCAGAGACTACCTCAAATCTGAAAACCAGGGGTACCCACATGCACTTCACTATCACACTAGTACAAAGATAATTATCCGAAACCGCCAAGCGGTCGTAACAATCATATACCAAAGACGACAAAGATTCACCACAATTGAGCAATCCAACATACCTCAACATCGAACAAACTATAGGCTCACAAAGATAGCAACCGCAGAAAAAAATCGCAGGGAAGTAAGGCCAAAAGCACCGGGTCTCCTCATAAGGAGAAATCATCGCGAAGTACAAGATGACCACTCAAGAAGGGACACTTGTGATCAGCGGATGCACCACAATCGATGCAACACAACAATCAAAGAATGAACCGAATAAGCCATCGGCCGAATCCAAAAAGCCACAAAGACTTAGAACAAAGGGAACCAGCATCGGAGTCCACCAAGGCAAACACCAAGGCCAGCTATTGCAAATCTCCAAAGAGAGGACAGCTCGACCCGCAGCGATTTCCAAACGCCCCACTCCACAAACTACTAGACCATCAAACCCAAAGCTCCAAAGAAGCTTTGCAAACACACCCTCGACAAAGATTTGAGAATAACCAAGTCAACCACGCAAACAATCAGAGCATATACACCTATCGGAATCGAGAAGGCCGCCAACAACAACCTATGAAGTTCCAAGCAACTCAAAACAACACAACCTAGCAAGAGCAACATTCACCATCAATTGTGTTTGTTTTCATCAACCACTACTACAAAAACCACCAAATCCGAACCCACCCTCCCAAATCATCAAAGATGTGGACAAAACCAATAACACCAGAGTGTTGGAGCATTTGGCAGCAATACAAAGACATGGCGTCGGCCGAAAACAAACACACCACCAAATCACACCAACAAGTCTGTAATCCGGCAGCTAAGCTACTTTACACGTCCCGAGCCATCATGGAAACAAACAAACAGCTACCTAATTCTACATCGTGTCACCATATCGACAGCATATATATGCATTATACACGAGTCTTCATATGGCACCTGGCAAGCCGCTGACCGATGATAAAGATAGCCCCGGACAGCATCCAACTCATTAGAGCACATTCTCAATCAAGGCAAACCGCCTCATACAACAACAATTCAGCATCATATAGACAATGGGGACTACGATGAGGAGGTCACCGATGGCTCTCAATTTTAATTTCTCTCAAGAGCAAAACTGGGTTAGGATGCCACCAACGCAAACCATTAAAGAGACTGGGTTTTTTGGCAAGAAAAGAAGAAACAAGAGGAATAAAAGAACAAGTAAATAAGAAAGGAAAAAAAGAAAGGAAAAGACCCCCCCAATTATTCAATCGAACAGAACCCCCACCAAATTATTAAAAAAATAAAAAATATAAAAAAAGAAAAAATAAAAAAATATATATATATAAAAATAAAAAATTTATATATATATATGTAAATATCTATTTATTTCTTTTTTTTTCCGTAATTTTTTTTTTTTATAAATTCCAGCGCCTAACCAGCGCGCAATTAGGACGACCGTCAATGGGCATGGATGCCTTCATTTTGTCCCGAACAATATTTGATATCTGATAGCACAACAGGGCAATATCCCGTGGGGAGATTTCTCGAAGGTCCAATTATTACGTTCTCTCCAAAAAAAATAGACAGTGGCTGCAAGAGAAAGACGTTTGGAAAGGGCAGAAAGATTCTTGCCTTTCCAAATATAAGCAGCCCAGATAATGTTTTGGGACCAATCAGGATAAGGCCAATAGATACCGGCAATCCTTTGGATAGTGGACCATACAGAATTGGAGAAGGGGCAGGAGAAAAACAGATGGTCTTGACTTTCATCATCCAAGTTACAAAGAGAGCAGGTGAGGGATAAGTTTTGAACACCGTGAACACGATCGCTGGTGTTAAGCCGGCCTTTGATAGCCAACCCAAGAGTGAAAGCGTGGGCGGGAATATGGGAGGAACCCCAGGCTAAGCTGGTCCAGCACAATTTCGGCTTGGGAGGGTGAAGAAGGAGATAGGCAGACTTAGTCGAGAAGATACCATTTGGGCTTCCATCCCATCTCAAGGAATCTTTTTTCTCGACGTTGGGAAGATAATGGGGCATGTTTTCGGCAAGACAAGAAACCTCGTGATCGTAAGGGTTTGGCCAAGCCCAATGGTCAGCTCTGATTATCTGAGAAACCTTAGCATCCCAAGATAAACCGGTAACCATACGAATACGATCTGTGCTAACCTTGCAAAGCGAACCCATAGGGTGCCACGGGTCATACCAGATAAAAGTATCAGTGCCGTCGCCAATGATCTTAAACGAATGAGAGCACATGAAGGAGCGGAGTTTCATGATCTTTCTCCAACTCCAAGGTGCTGAATCAGGGACTTTGAGAGTCCAAATACAACTGTCCTTGATTCTAGTCTGATGGATCCATGTGGACCATGCCGAATCAGGATCCTTAGACATGATACGCCATAATAGTTTACATATGAGGGCTTTATTTTGTGCCTGCAAGTACTTGAGCCCCAACCCACCTTCACTTTTCAGGAAGCAAATATCAGCCCAGGCCACTTTTGCACTAGTCTTCCTGTCAGTAGAGCCGTTCCAAAGGAAACGCCTCAAAATGCAATCGATCTGATTAAGAATCGATTTGGGCAAGATGAATATTGATGCCCAGTAGAGGTGGACGGATGCAAGGATAGAGGCAACCAGTTGCAGATGGCCCCCGAAGGAGAGCCACCTGTTATTCCAAGATTTGATGCGGCGAGTAATTTTGTCAGTGAGGGCATTGCAATCCCGAATCAAAAGCCTGGTAGTGATCAGAGGGACTCCCAGGTATCTGATGGGGAGAGTGCCAACTTTAAACCCCAAAATGTCAGCAATATTCTGAATAAGGGAAGAGTCTTTGGAGCAAATAAAAACCTCGCTCTTATTTACATTTGCCGAGAGACCAGAGAGCCAATGGAATTCCTCAAGGCAATCCTTAAGAATCCAAACCGAGTATACATCGGCATGAGAGAACAGGAGAAGGTCGTCGGCGAAGGCAAGCATGACAGTATGAGTAGCTTCACAATTCCCATGAAAAGTGAAGTTATTGTTTCTACGGGCCTTGGATTCAATGATCCCGTTCAATACCTCCATTACCAGGACAAAAAGGTAAGGAGAAATGGGATCACCTTGACGAAGACCCTTACCCCCTTTGAAAAAGCCGACCGCTTCCCCATTTATATTAACTGAGTACGAGGGGGTGGTGATACATTGCCTGATCCAGTTAACCATTTTAGGAGGGGAATTTCATAAGGGTCAGGATGGAGATAATGAAATCCCAATGTACAGAGTCCTAGGCTTTCATGAGGTCAATTTTCATAGTGCACCTAGGTGGGTCAAGACCCAAATGGTACTTATGGAGTAACTCTTAGGCCAGGAGAATGTTGTCACTGATTTGACGGCCCGCCACAAAAGCCATTTGGCACTTATCGACTAGATAAGGTAATGTCATCTTAAGCCTTTTTGCAATAATTTTCGAGATAACTTTGTAGATGACATTATAGCATGATATGGGGCGGTAGTCGGATACCAAACGAGGAGACTGGACCTTGGGAATAAGGCTAATGATCGTGGAGTTCATTTGTTTGAGAAGCTTTCCATGATTGAAAAAGTCACGAATAGCTTCACAGACAGATGAACCCACAATGTCCCACGATTCCTTGAAAAAAAAGGGAACTGAAGCCGTCAGGGCCAGGGGCCCGATAGTCACCTATAGAAAAAATCTCCTTTCGTATCTCTTCACCGCTAACCGGACCAACAAGGGGTACCATTAGCGATTCAGGCACAGTGTGAAGGATGTAAGGGTGAAGGCGATCCTCGTTAGCCGAACCATACGAACGCCCAGATCCAAGAGCCCTACTGAAATGATTCACAATCAGATTGTGGACATTTTGGACACCAGCAGTAGGATTCTCATCATCATCAAGGAGAGAGATAATCTGATTTTTATTGTTGTTTCCATTCACAGTCATGAAAAAGCATTTATTACATTAATCACCCTCCTTGAGCCACCTTATCTTAGTTTTTTGCTTGATAAGGTCGGCTTCCTTGGCTAAGGCAGCCCGGTAAGCTTCCCTACAGCAGCGCTCCTCGCGAACACATTCATGGTTAGAAGGAGATTGACCTTGGATAGCCTCAAGTTTGTTCCTCAAACGAATAACTTCCTCGTGGACATCGCCCTCATGGATATTCATCTTTTTCAGAGACAATTTCATCCTCTTGAGTCGAGATACAAGCCGGAACATTGAAGTGCCATTTGTGTCATCCGACCAAGCATCTGCAACCAAAGGGTGAAATTGAGGGGATTTGGTGAGAAAATTATTGCAGCGGAACATCCTATGTTTTCGTGGGGAGTCGCCAGAGGGGAGAAGAATACCGGAAGAATGGTCGAAAGTCCTGGCAGGGGGAAAAAGGGCTTTGGCCCTACGAAATTGGTCAAATCAATGCCCATTGGCAACAACTCTATCAAGTTTTCTGTAAATGCGAAGGGATGAGTCCCGGCCATCATTCCAGGTATAGTGCATACCTTCGTGGCTCACATCATCAAGATCGCAGTCTCTGAGACATTTATCAAGATCAAGCGAGCTATTGTTATGCCATATCCTACCCAAGGCCTCGGACGGGGATCTAATAGCATTGAAATCCCCAAGAGCGGCCCAGGGGAGGTCGCCCGGATGGTTAGACATCGTACGAAGGCTCTCCCAAAGGAGTCTACAGGAACTTTCAGAATTAGCGCCATATATAAAGGACAGAAGGCACCGAATATTCTCCTCGCGGAAGAGGACCTCGACGTGAATGGCCTGATCCTCCGAGGAGAGGATGTTACACGAAACCAATTGGGGGTCCCAGCCTACCCAGATCCGACCACCCGAAGACGTAGAATAGTTCATAATCCAAGACCAATTAGGTCTGATCCTAGAGGAAACAGTCAGAGAGTTCCTCTCCGCGACCTTGGTTTCAACTAGACCAACAATACTACACCTATGGGAGCAAATGAGGTTGCCGACTTCGTGGGCTTTTACAATTTCATTAAGTCCCCTCACGTTCCAACAGGCAATGCTAATCATGAGTAATGGGTGAGAGGGGAGGAGGGTTTTGCTTCCCCCGGGATTTTTTATCTTTCCTAGAAGAAAATGGTTCCCCATTTATGGTAGAATTGCCACCTCTGATCAATCTACCAGATAAACCAGGAGATAGAGGGTTTGTCAAGGTAGTTCGAAGAGAAGTGTCAATCGGTGAATCTGGTCTAAGTGGTAGACATTGGGCATCAATTGGACCGGGATCTGAGGAGGACCTTTATGCCTCACAGGCCGACGAACCGAAAGGCTCCGAACAACGACTTGGACTCCCAGATCCAGGAGGGGTAGACGACTCAAAGAGTCTATAGGAAGGGTCTTCAACGTCGTGGCAATTTGACACAGCAGGGTCGACCAGGGCGTCAAAAGAAGCCATATCAGGGAGAGAAACATCATGGCTGGGGGGAGGTTCTTGTCCACCCCCAGTGGTCGGAACAGTTGATACTTGAGCAAGGCATTCAAGTGGGTCGTTCAAATTTTCCTCCTATAAGGCCATAAACGAGTTTGATGTCGTTATGGTTTTAAGGCCTATATCTTTTGCCAATGGGGCAGCCGCGTCAGGGACTTTTGAGCAGGGAGACACCCGAGGGGGAGCGGAGGAGGTGGTGATTTGCAAAGTGTCCACCTGCTTGGGGACCCAAGAAGATTTGACAGGGTATATATATATATATATATATTCTCTGTCCTGCTCTCGTGGATGCGACCTTGATTTTGTGGTTTCGAAATCTGGTGCGTTCTTGTTCGCTGTAATGGCCCGTATGGCCCTTTTGCTTGCTGTTGCAATTATTGAGAATGTCGTCTTCCATGTCCGATTAACACGGTTGGATTGGCCTTTATTGCCCAACTTCCTCGAGATGGCCGCCCCGCTTTTTGTTCTCTTTAGATCAGAGTGGTTTTGTAGATGGGCTCGGTGCATCATCTGCTCACTTCCTGTCCGGAATGATCTTTGTCAACTGAGGCTTGGCGTGTTCGGAGTGCAACTCATTTGCTCTCTAGCTTTTCGCTTTCTTCGTTGACTGAGGCTCAGGGTCTCCCTATTCCTATGTTCATTTTTCCAAGTCGGCAAAACACTTGGTCGTGAACATAGCTGTTTGTACATTTCATTTAAATTTTAATGCATTTAATTACTTATAAAAAAAAGAAAGCATATGACTCCGTTCACTGGAACTTCATTATCACTATGCTGACTCTTATGAAGTTTCCTCCTTAAATGGTTGAATGGATTAGGCAATACATTACCACACCTTCGTATACTATGAATATCAATGGGGAAGCAATCGGGTTTTTCAAGGGGGGCAAAGGCCTGCGACAAGGTGATCCTATCTCTCCATATTTATTTGTGCTTGTTATGGATGTGCTAAATGGTATCATTGAAGTGAAAGTTAGGAGGAACAACTTACCAAAAAAAAAAAAAGAAAGTTAGGAGGAACGATCAATTCAAATTTCATTGGAAATGCAAAGAGACTCAAACAATCACGCTTGCCTTTGCAGATGACCTTCTTCTTTTTTTCTTTTTTTTTTTGGTAAGTAAGTATATATTTTGGATTAAAGGGGGAAAAAATTTACAAAAACCTCTAGGGCATACCCCGAGCAACTGGTACATCAGAGAATACCTCAAAAAACCTCTAAGAGGAATGATCTAACAGAAACCGAAAATGAAAACAGTCATTATACATAAGCAGAATCTAAAACAGTTACTCCCGAGACGACTGGATCAAACACCATCCGATCGCCCCTCAGTAGCTTACTACAACAAAACAAAGCTGCCAACAACCTAAATGCACCCCTTGTATTCCAACAGCTGGACGCAACATGCAACTGCAGCACACCCACCGCTCCAACGCCAAAGAAAAAACAGCAAAAGAGGCCGCACAATCCGGGGTTCCCATCGAGATCAAGATCCATCGACATGAGCATGGACCTGAATTTCAACCATTCCACCTCCAAGCAGCCAAATAAGCATCGCGCAGACTCAGCCAAACAGCTACCAAAGTAAACCAACAAAGAAGAAGACCAACGCACACCGAGAAGTTGGCACCACTAGCAAAAGAGGCACCCGACCATTCGCAGATCCACCATCATCACCAAATTCATCAAGAACTCCGATCCCCATAATGTGAAAGCATTGTATCCTAGGCACCAGCTGCAACAAAGTCTCCATTCCAGATACAAATCCACACAGCAATGGAAGCTACAGCAACATTGGACCAACAGCCAGACCACCACAATGAACACAAACGAAGAAGGCCATTGCCAAAATTCCAAAGCGCCAACAGCACCAGGCGCAGCAAACAAACCAGCATAAATGGTCAACAACAACGGGATTCTACATCACAATCATCAGCAAGGAATCCACACCCAGCAGAGGCAAAAACATAATCCCAAATGAAAACTGAGGCAGTGACCAAATGGCAGTCAATGCATCAGAATATCTTTAGCATCATGGCCAGGAAAAAACCACACACCTGGCCAACTACACCAGGGACAAAATCCATCAAGAGCTGCTGATCTACAGAACCAGTGCAGCAAATTAGCATCAAACAAACCTCCAACAACACAAGGAATACCAGGTTTCAGCCTAACAGGAGATATCCATCATCAAACAAAGCATCAGCAGACAGCTGCAGCTGTCAACCAAACAGCACCAGTTTTTGAGCCCAACAGACAGAAACTAGAGCTATCCTAAGTTACAGCCAAAGTAACATCATAGTGTCAAACCTCTGGGAGGAGCCAAGCCCAACTAGTAACAAGTGGAGGCAGCAAAGCCCAAAATCTTTTTTTTTTGGTAAGTAAGTGTGTATTATGGATTAACGGGAGAAAAAATTTACAAAAAAAACTATGTTATAACTCCAGGTTTTTTGACATGGAGTTAGAACATAATACGCTAGGCATATCCCGAGCAGCTGGTACATCAGAGAATACCTCAAAAAATCTGGGGTTAAAATCAGGGGAGAGATCAAGACCCCCAAGCATTCATGACAAAAAAACCTCAATAACCCCAGAATCTTTTTTTTGGTAAGTTTATTTTTTATTTTTTTTGGTAAGTAAAAATATATTATAAAAACAATATGTTCAATAACCCCAGAATCATATTAGAGGATCGACCATCTCGCACTACATAAATACCGTAAACCAAGATATTCAATCTAACACAAAATAACCAGCAAAACAAATGCCGGATTTATTGGATCCATACAAAACCCGGGCAGAAACCACCAAAGACGACCCCTAAGATCCGGGTGATGCCTCGGATTTTTGGATTTGTTCTTTTTTCGAGATCGAGAAGGCTTCCAAGAATCGCACTCCATAGCCGCTGCCTCATTGACATTTAAAAATTTCTCTTTAGAATAGTCCACAGCCCGGCCGGTCAGATTTCGAGGCGGTGGCGCTTCCACCATTCTTAGAAGACACCAAACCATGCTTTTTATAATTCGAGAGATTGAATTGGGTGTAGGATCACCGTGGAGCGAATCAATAGCTAACTCATTTATCTCGCACACCAGAAGGCCATCCAAGCAACCGAAATCTTCCAAAGGGCGAATTTTGGCTCAAGAGAAGAGGAATCCGAGACAAAATAAAAACAGGGGTGCGGCGGGGCTCCAAAGGAGCCTGGGATACCAGACCAAGAGTAGGGGGAACTGGTTTCAGGGAAACCGGCAAACCAGGGGAGGTTTGAGAGTCCATCACCTCCACAATGGTAGGGCTACTCCCACAACAGCCACTAAGATCCTCAGCAACCCTTCGGGAAGCAAATGGATGTGGGGGAGAAACCGGCTGAATCAAGACTTCATGAACCTCAGAAAGTGGGACACAATCATCAATCACGTTCCCAGGGCAAGGCGATGAGGCCAATGGGACATTTTCCTTTTTCTTTTTTTTTTTTGGTAAGTAAGTATTTTGGATTAATGGGAGAAATAAAGAACAAAAATTTTGTTTATCTCTAAGTATTTTGACTTGAAGATAAAATAACACGCTAGGGCATACCCCGAGCGGACAGTACATCATAATATACAAAAAGCCTCTAGGAGGACAACGTTTACCGAAAACGCCAACATATGACATTTCCTACATTAAACAAAACAGTTCACAGCATGCATCAGTTGAAGCACAATTTTGCATCCCACCGTGGCATAAGACCGCAGAATGCTCCAACACCAAGGCCCACAGCACCATCTACGACTGTTTCCACAGGAGCAGAATTGGGAGATTTGGAGCGAGAAATACCAGTTGGAGGCTTAGCTTCCTTGGGATGGCATCGAGCTTCATCATGCCCCAACAGACGGCATCGACTACACCTGATAGGCCGCCAGCTATACTCCACCTTCACCACAAAGGGAGCCGAATCGTGGCAGGCTTTAATGGTGATGCTTTTGGGAAAGGGCCCATCAACACCCACTTCCACACAGACTTTTGCGAAGGAGACATTCACCATACGGGCAATTCGGGGGTCGAGCTGGAGAGGAATGCCAACAGCACTAGCCACCCAGCTGAGGCCGGCATGGGTCCAATACTCAATTGGCAAATCGAAGAGCTTGATCCAAATGGGAAAGTGTTTATGTTCATCCTTGTTAAGATTCATACCCGGCTTAAACATTTGAGGAAGATAGCCTTCCAACCATGATCCAAGGACCGGCGTGAAGACATTTATTCATCATCTCCACCGATGAGAATCGGAAGAAGAAATAACCATCTTCGTTGCAGCGGTGTGTGAGTGAGACCAAAACGGGCCCAAATCTTGTTAGCTATGGCTTTGACCACCAAATAGTGAGGGGGTGAGTCACAGAAATAGCCTACCAAGGTGAAACCCCAGAAAGACTGGCCTTGGTCGATGAGTTCAGGCGGAGGAGAAATTATGGACGAGACACCCCCATCGGCCACGAAGGGGAAGAATTTCAGCTCCATTCGCGCCTCACGACTATCTTTGCGCACGATTTCAGCCCAGCTAGAGGAGCTATTAACAGGACCATCAGAGACGAAGTCAAAACCCTTTGGTTTCGAGTCGCCCAAAACCTGACCTTCTGGGAGGGAATGAGAAGGTGCCGAAGACACCGGAGCCGTAGGAGAGGAAGGAACTGTGGGGACAGGAGAAACGGCGCCCGGAGAAAGACCCGAGGGGGGCTCGAGGTGGCCGGCCATGGCCGATGGAGACGAGAGTTCAAATTCGCAGGCACCTTCTTCTTAAGGATATTCGATGGCCCAAATCTTTTTTCTCATGCCGATATTACTGTCTTGAGGAGTTCGAATTGTATTCGGGACTCTCTGCAAATAGGAATAAAAGCGAGGTATTTATCTGTGCAAAGGACAATTTTACTCACCAAGACATAATTGGTCTTTTGGGGTTCAGAATGGGAAATCTCCCAATTCGCTATTTGGGGGTTCCATTGATTACCACTGGCTCTCTTCCAAGGATTGTACTTCTCTGATCGATCGCATTACCCGTCGTATTCAGTCCTAGAAGAATAGGTGGCTATCATTTGGGGTCCGTTTGCAACTTGTCGCATCAATTCTATCCTCTATTCATCTCTACTGGGCCTCAATCTTCATCTTTTTTTTTTTGGTAAGTGAGTGATTTGGATTAATTGGAGAAAAATTTACAAGTAAAGATTTATCTCCAAGTGTTATTCCGACTTGGAGATAAACCAAAGTCTCTAGGGCATACCCCGAGCACTTTGATACAACGGATGAAACCAACTGAAAAACAAAAATGCTTTTTTTTTTGGTAAGTAAAAAAACGAAAATGCTGGTATTCATACAACACAAAAAAACCACTATAACGTCAGTAAAGCGGTTCCAAACTAAAACAAACATGCCAATCCAAGGACAAGCTGTAGCCAACACCATTGACCTGCAGGGAAGAGGCTTAAGCCATTTGCACAGCAGCAAAGAGATTCGACAGCAAATCCTTACTTCAGCAAAGAACTGCATCTGCTCCTTCAAAGCACAGGAGCATCAGCAGCCGTGTCCCCTTCGGACATGACCAGCAAATGCAACCTCACCAAATGGAGTACATCCCGTCCAGCAGCTGAATTCTAGCAAAACCAAGCCACCGCATCCAGAACAGCATTCCAGCAGCTCCAACAGGCTAGGCCAAGTCAGCACCAGCAAAATTCATCAGAGGTAACCATGCACATCTGCACTACCGCAGCCAGCAAAACAGCACTTTGCAACCCAGCAGCAACGCAGGCAACGATCAGCAAACCAGCGCCAAAGAATAAATGGCATGCTACACGCCCGGGCAGCATGAAAATCAGGATCGGGCAACAGCTCACCGCCACCGAGAACCTCAACCGCAGCAAACTCACCAAATCAATACGAAGATGAAGCCAACAGCTCAATCCAAGCCAATTCCACCACAACAGGAGGATCACCAACAGATGAAACACTGCCTCAGCCAACTCTTCAGCAACCCAGCCTAGAGGTTCCAGTCCCGAGCTGCACGGGCTCCCACTTCCAGTCCAGCAGGCAGGAAAACACAGACATAGTAGCAACAGAGCCAGCACCACGAGACGTTCATCTGCATCGGATCCAAAGAGTAGCACAAGGCCAAAAGCAGCTACAGGCAACCAATTCCGAAAACAAGAGCAACTTGCCCTAAAACAATGGACGTGCCCAAACACAAGGCATCCAAAAGGAGACATCCACATATTAGCAACAGGCCAAATCACCAAATTCAATATATCGCCAGACAGATGGAGAGAACAAAAGCACCAGCGAGCAGATATGTTGCTCCATCGCATCGATAGGGATTCCTGCATCCAATCCAGAGCCAATTTGCAACGCGAGAGCCGATATGAGCTACAGACAGCAACTTCCGTAACAAATCCATCTGAATAACGCAGAGAATGGCAACACAGACCAGGAACCATAATATCCGTAGGAAACCAGAACCAGGGAGACTCAACAGCCAGTGACCATAGCATGGAAGCCAAGCTGAGGCCGGATGCGAGAAACCCTAACAATCAAATTTCAAAACTGAAATTTGAAACGAAAATGTAAAATTTGAAGCAAATGGAACATGAAAGAAAGAGAGCCTAGAGAGTAGCCAGAGCTCCTCTCAGGAATAGCCACAGCTGACAGTACAAACAAGCGCGAACAGAGAAGACAGAGATGCGAACCAGTGAGAGTATCAGAACCTCAAAGGAAGAAAGCAAAGGAAACGGAAGAGAGAGGACGCAGGGCTTCGAAATCGGGAGACATCACCAAACCCTCAGAGGGCTTAGTGCCGCCTCGGACAGTTCAGAGATCCGGATCCGACGGGAATAAGGGTCTACTACGGGGATGGGCCATGGGAAGCAGCCCGGAGACCGGCCTAGGCCGGCTCCGGCGTCGCCCGACAGAGAAGGCTCGAAGAAGCCGCAGGAGACAAATTCAAAATTCAAAAAGAATTTTGAAAGGGTAGAGAGAAGCGAGAGCTTCTCTCTAAATCTTCATCTTGCCCAAATCCATTTTCAAATCGATAGAATGTATCATTCGTCGGTTCCTCTGGTCTGAATCTTCTGAAGGAAAGTTTACCACAAAGGTTGCATGGGATGCTTACCAAAAAAAAAAAGGTTGCATGGGATGAAGTGTGCTACCCTAAGAGTGAGGGTGGGTTGGGACTTAGAAACCTGCAGGATCTGAATAAAGCTCTCATATATAAGCTCCTGTGGCGGCACATCTCTAAAGATCCTGAGTCGGTCTGGTCCTCTTGGATTCATAAAAACAGGATAAGAGACCGCTGTATTTGGACTATTAAAGTCCCGGAGTCAACACCGTGGAGTTGGAGGAAGATTATGAAACTTCGCCCATTCATGCGCTCTCTCTCCATCCATACCACTGCTGATGGGTCTGATACCTTTCTGTGGCATGACAGTTGGCACCCGATGGGGCCACTGAGTATGGTAAGTTCTGATCGTACCCGTTTGGTTCAAACGATTATCAGAAACAACCAATGGGAATGGCCAAATCCATATGACCACGAAATCTCTTGTCTTGTTGAGAAAATGCCCACTTATCTTCCCAATGCCAAAAGACCCGACTTAGTGAGATGGGATGACAATGCTGATGCTAAGTTTTCATCTAAATCTGCTTACTTTCTTATCCATCCTCACAAGCCGACTTTGACATGGACTTATCTAGTTTGGGGTCCCTTCTATTTTTTTTTTTGGTAAGTAAGTGATTTGGATTAATGGGAGAAAAAATTTACAAGTAAAGATTTATCTCCAAGTGTTATTCCGACTTGGGGATAAACCATAGTCGCTAGGGCATGCCCTGAGCACTTTGATACAACGGATGAAACCAACTGAAAGACAAAAATGCTGGTATTCATGCAACACAAACAAACCACTCTAACATCAGTAAAGCGGTTCCTAATCAAAAAATAACATGCCAATCCAAGGCAAAACGCTAGATTCCAGCAATCACATCATCAGTAGTGGACTAGGTGTAGCCAGCAACCACATGATCATCTGAAAATGAAACCGGCAATTCAATTCGGCCACAAATCAGCCGGAGGTCAAATTCAGCCTTGGAATCGGCAATTGAAAAACAGCCACAGTAAGGCCAAACCAGCCATAAGTCGAATCGGCAGATGAAGTGCAAGGCCAAATCAGCAATAGACATTCCCTGTTCGGCATGCCAAGTCGGTCTCAGCACCACACCGGCAATTGACGTGCCAAGTCAGCAATTCCAAATCGGCCACAATTCGAAGACGACAATTTCACATCAAAGCCAACCCAGCCAAAGCCAAACCGGCATTAAGAACGGCATTCTTATGCTTCGGCATCTTCCACCTTATCCGGGTATGGCAGATCAGCCCAAAATCTCATTCACACCCAACAAAGCACATGCTCCCAATCACAAACACATTCGAGCAGATATGCGGTTGCAAACCGGCCACTAACCAAGGATTTCAACCCGTGAGAAAGCCCGGTTATCGAGGGTGCCTCGGACCTAAAGTCGCCAAACATCCACCCCAAAATTCACCCTCCAGGACCATAATGGGCGACGCCATACCGCCAACACCAAGCTCCATGCCATGTGCCAGATACAAGGAACAGCAGAAGTCCCCACTCCACCAAAGATCCCCAAGCCATTACAACAACAGCGAGGAAGCGGTGTGCTTCAAATCCCCCAACCATGAGCCGAGAGACGAACCCGGCCGGCAGGGGGCAAAACAGCCCCAAAGACCACATCAAAGAACCCCATCGCTTGCAAACAAACCCGCAAATCAAGCCAGCAATAGGATCAATATAATGACCAAACAAGCCCGGCAAGAATCAAGCCAGGCAAAACTGCAAAGATTGCGCAAAAGAATGGCCAATCGATGAACAGAGCAATCCGGCAATTTACAACCTGAATTTTGACACAACAAAGAACCGTATCAATCCAGCCACTCGAGAAAATAGCAGCCCCCAACCAGCCAAAATCCAAGCAGACCAAAGAATTTCATACCGGTCTCTGAAGCCGCCATGCCAAAAAAAGACCAGCAGGAGCAACACCAGCCACTACAACAGCCAAACAATGAACATGCTGGCAAAAGACGGAATAAGATCCACTACGACGAAGGAAGCTATTGCAACCAAACAAGACCAGGGCCAGCTCATCAGCACCTCAACCAAACCGTCCTAAACCAGTGCAACGGGCACCCCATCCCATTCTATATCCCTTCTATATTCCTACTCATGCCTTCACAGTTTGGTTGGCCATTAAAGGTAGGCTAAGTACCACTGACCACATCCATGGGGTTCCCAATCTCTCTTCTAAATGCATTCTTTGTGACTCGGCTGATAAAAACCACAAACATCTCTTCTTTTCCTGTTCATTCTCTAAAGATCTTCTGTCCTGGATCCAAAGAAAAGTGGGCATTCAGTGGCCCTACCCTGATTGGAAACAAAACATTGATTGGGCAGCCCAGAAATGGAAAGGAAAGAATTTTATGGCTCGGTCTAAAAGGATTACTCTTGCAGCCACAGTTTATTTCATCTGGAAGGAACGTAACATTGGAAAATGAAGACAATGCAGCTCGAGACAAACAGAAGACAACATTGGAAAATGACAAAAGCACCCGAGAATGTTTTTGATGCGTTGAAATTTTTTTTTTGGTAAGTAAGTATTTTGGATTATAGGGAGAAAAAATTACAAAAGCTATGTTTTTGCTCCAAGTATTTTGACTTGGAATAAAAACATAGAGAGCTAGGGCATACCTCGAGCAAACGGTACAACAGATTATACCAAAATAGCCTCTAAGAGGACAACGTTCAACAAAAAACACCAAATGTAATATGAAATTACACATAAGCAGATACACGATCATTAACATAGCAGGCTCATCTTGCACATGCTATGCAACCGGATCCGGGTTCAGCGCTGGACAACTCCATGCGGCCAGCAAAGCTCAAAGCCTCACAGCTTCAACTCCATTCAACTGCCCATGCTTCAGAAAAAAAACAGCCCACGTGTAAAAATCAGCATTACACATCAAAGACACAAAACCACATCGACCAAGAAACAAACAAGCAGAAATTCATCCTTTCAAACAGCCTCATCATCAAACCGCATCCACCACCCATGCATCCAAGACAACTTGGATACAGGAAATCAAGCATGCACCCGAAGCCATCAGCACAGGATAATTTCAGCCTCGCACTGAAGATCGCCGAAGACAGACAAGAAATCAATTGCTACTTCTTCGCATCGACTCAAAGACAAGAAATTCAATTCAAGAGCAAAGTGCTCAATCGCTGCTCTTCTTCACAGATTCAAACAATTAGCAGCCCAATTCATAGCTATAGCTACCGCACGCATATACCAAATGGAAAAGATCACACCAAAGGCTACGCACTCCAACCAACCTGTGTATCGCATTGTTGCAAAGCACCAATAAAGAAATAAACCGGGCTGAAATAGCTGGACAATAGCAATCAAAGGATTGCAACACCACCCCGGCGTCTTTGCCGCTTGTTGGATATATGGGTGCTTTGACTCCTTCTTCGCACTGTCCTCTGCCATTAGATCTCTAGGGTGCTTGGGGCAAAGAGACCGGCTTGATATAGTGAGTTACCACAGGCGATTGGATGGATATTCTGGTTTCCTCGTTAGTAATTTATTTTATTTTGTTTTTTCTGCTTTTGGCTAAAGACTGTGGGTCTTTTTTGCTCTTCTGTTAGATATTTCCTCCTAGGTTTGTTGAGGAATTATCTGTTGTACTAGTAGCTCGGGGTATGCCCTAGCGTTTTATGTTCAAACTCCAAGACAAAAAACTTGGCGTTTTAACATAATCTTTTGTAAATTTTTCTCCCGATTAATCTAAAATACACACTTGCTTACCAAAAAAAAACCACCCACCTGGCAAAGATTAGTCGATAAGCTGCAGTCCAAATGGACTCGCAAAGACAATCCCACCACACGAGCAAATGGGACAGACACGAGGCATCCTCAACAAGAAGGAAGAATAGAACCAACCGGTACCTCGCCCGCCTACTCATCCCTCAGCCCAAACGTCCCAATCCAAACACATGGGCTCCCCAAACCCCATCACAAATGGGACACCCAACAGAGACGAGCAACACCCGGAGGACAATCGACTCCTTCAATTCCTTCGATATGAGGCAAAAGACCCCACCGAAAAGAAGCCGTTGCAAGGCAAAGAATAGCAACAAACCGGCGTAAATCACTAGACCACAAAGAATCCAAAGGACTACTACTCAAAATTCATTGGATTTTGCCAAATGAAAAAAGCAGAGTATCTCGCACATGTGAGAGTCAAGAAAAGGCACAGCCGGCTAACATCGTGCAAAGAGCCTCCGAGACCCCAAAGACACCGAAAACGAGACTCCAAGCCACAAAGAGACTTAGAAGAAGGAAGGACCTTACCGCACCCGAAGGGAGATAATCGCCCAATCGATCTTCGGCCGGTTCTTGAAGACCCCACCATTCGGCTTCGAATCCAGAGCGAGACAAAGATCCCCAAACCGACCACCAGGAGCGAAACGAGGAGGAAAACATCGGAGCGGCAGCGAAGACAATCGGGAGCGCGGAACCTTCGAGAAGCTCAAAAGCCAACAAACATTACAATCAGCTCGCGAGCGATTAAAACCGTAACACCAAGATCCCATCCGCATCTAAAAACGAGGTCTAGAAGAGAACCGAGAAGAAACCGGTGGGGCCGGCCAAGAGACCGGCCGGCAACGACACCACCGGCCGAGAGAAGGCAAAGCCCTAAGGCAACTCAGCGAAGAGAAAAGGGCCTCGCGACGGGAGAAAAAGAAGAGGAGGAGAGACGGGAGATGGCCGGGCTAGGCACCAGGAGACCGGCCGAGGCCGACTCTGGCGCCGCCCGGCCAGGTGAGAGGCGTCGCTGAAGGCGTGACCAAAATCGAGTTCAAAATTTGAATTCGAGGGTTGAAGACGAAGAGAGAAGCGAGAGGTTCTCTCTCCTCAGCTTCTCTCTGATGCGTTGAAATTTATAAAAAAAAAATCCTTGTGTTTGGCATTTGCTTTTCCCTTTTGATACTTTCCAGGTGTTCTAATCTCTTAGATATGTTATGTGTGTACTGGGCTAAATCCAGGCTGAACTTGTCTCGTTGCCTGAGGTTTGCATTGTGTACTTGAAAAAAAAAATAGAGAAGAGGAAAGAAGAAAAAGGCGTAGCTTTCGAGATTGGCTGTTCTGACTTTGTTATTTCCCCTTGTTCAATTCTTTTATGGTTTCGATTTCAAGATGTACTGTTCTAATCTTAAGGCATCATTGTTTTTCATGGTTTTCTTTTTTTTTTTTTTTGGTAAGTAAGAATTTTGGATTAATGGGAGAAAAAATTACAAGATCTATGTTTTATCTCCAAGTATTTTACTTAGAGGTAAAACATAAAGCGCTAGGGCATGCCCCGAGCAACTGGTACATCAGAAAAAATATTAAAACAACCACAAAAACATAATATGAAATCTGTCAACTATTTCACACGAACAAGTTCGTGATTAGCTACGCCCAAATCAACGAGGTCGACTCAGCAAAACCAAACAACATATCCATCTTGGATCTTCATCGGCACAGGACAACTGGGAGACGGCCTCCACTGGGTCTCAACAGATATTTTCATGGTTTTCTTTCCAAAAAAAAAAAGAAGAAAAAAAAAATTCTCATTTTTTCTTCCTTGCAAGACACTTTTTTTTTTAGTAAGTAAAACAAGTAAGTTTATGCGCATCCGGGGAATCGAACCCCGGAAGTGGTTCCTTGCAGGACACGCTTTTTTGTGTAACAACACTTTTTTCTTCCCTGCAGGACACGCTTTCATGGAAGTGGACCACTCCAGCCGCTGGCTAATGATGCTTCCTTAAACAGGCATTCACATGGGTTCTAAGAGATGTCTAATGAAGACAGTGGGTATTTATGAAGCAGGTTAATGCTTTATTTTTTTTTGGTAAGTAAGTATTTTGGATTAAAGGGAGAATAATTACAAAATCTATATTTTAACTCTAAGTATTTTAACTTGGAGGTAAAATATAAAGCGCTAGGGCATGCCCCGAGCAACTGATACATTAGAAAATACATTAAAGAGCCTCAATGAGGACAAGTTTAATAGAAACTACAAAATATGAAATCTGTCAAATATTTCACACGAAACAAGCTCATGATCAGCTACTCCCAAATCGACACGGTCGACTCAGCAAAAACGAATGACAATCAAGACATCCATCACAGGTAATCGGCTCCCACTGGGACTTAGCAGAGAATTCACACCAACAACTCCCACTGGAACATACCACAAAGAGACAGAGGCCCTCTTCATCACTTCAACACCTACCTTCTTCAGAGAAAAATCAAAGCAGCCACACCCACACTGATTTGCAAAATCAGCACTTCAAACCACTCAACACCACGGTGGTCACAAACACACACCGGTAAACACCGGGCAGAAGATCAGCAGCAACATCCTTCTCGACACAACCAGCACAGTGCACTGCCCAACAGCAGCAATACAAAATAACCATAGGGCACAGGCATCAAAGCCTCGAAACTCATGTGGTTAAATAGATGCTACTCAAACAGAGGCAACACTTTATTCAAAGAATGAACAAAGCTCCATTTCCTACTTCAAAGAAAGCTCCACCGAATCGCAAAACCTAGCAAGGAAGTACCACGAAACTACCTCAACCCACAAAACACCAAGAGCATTTTCAACCCCATGCCATCTGGATAGCAATATAGCCAAAGGCCATAACAGAGGGTCACACACCAAAGACCATGTTCAAACGACAAACCAAAGAAGAAGACTAACAGATCGGATCAAAGAAACCCCGTACAAACAAAAGGGTCGACAACTCGCTTCAAAGATCGCCAGTATGTTCCAACCAAAGCTACCAACCGGAAGAAACAGCAACCCAATCGGCAGAAAGATTCCACTGCCAACATAAAAACCAACTGCAGCAGCACCACTACAGATTCCACTGCCTTTAGGGGTTTTTTTACAGAACCTCTAGAGAGAGAGACGCTCTCTTCTCTCTCTAAATTTTTCAAATTCGTCCCGCCTGCGATTTTGAATCCTCTGCTCCGTCGGCCATGGCCGGCCACTTCGAGCCCCCCTCGGGTCCTTTACCGGGCGCCGATTCTCCTGTCCCCACATTTCCTTCCTCTCCTAAGGCTCCGGTGTCTTCGGAACCTTCTTATTCCCTCCCAGAAGGCCAGGTTTTGGGCGATTCAAAACCAAAGGGTTTCGACTTCGTCTCTGATGGTCCTGTTAACAGCTCATCTAGCTGGGCTGACATCGTGCGCAAAGATAGTCATGAGGCGCGTATGGAGCTAAAATTCTTCCCTTCTGTGGCTGATGGGGGTGTCTCGTCCATAATTTCTCCTCCGCCAGAAGTCATCGACCAAGGCCAGTCTTTTTGGGGTTTCACCTTGGTAGGCTACTTCTGTGACTCACCCCCTCACTATTTGGCGGTCAAAGCCATAGCTAACAAGATTTGGGCCCGTTTCTGTGACTCACACCGCTGGCAACGAAGATGGTTATTTCTTCTTCCGTTTCTCATCGATGGAGATGATGAATAAATGTCTTCATGCCGGTCCTTAGATCATGGCTGGGAAGGCTATCTTCCTCAAATGTTGGAAGCCGGGTATGTATCTTAACAAGGATGAACATAAACGCTTTCCTATTTGGATCAAACTCTTCAATTTGCCAATTGAGTATTGGACCCATGCCGGCCTCAGCTGGGTGGCTAGTGCTGTTGGAATTCCTCTCCAGCTCGACCCCCAGACTGCCCGTATGGAGAATGTCCCCTTCGAAAAAGTCTGTGTGGAAGTGGGTGTCGATGGCCCCTTTCCCAAAAGCATTACCATTAAAGCTTGCCACGATTCGGCTCCCATTGTGGTGAAGGTGGAGTATAGTTGGCGGCCTATCAGGTGTAGTCGATGCCGTCTGTTGGGGCATGATGAAGCTCAATGCCATCCCAAGGAAGCTAAACCTCCAACTGGTAATTCCCGCTCCAAATCTCCCATTTCTGCTCATGTGGAAAAAGTCCCAATGGTCTCATCGCCTTGCCCTGGGAACGCGATTGATGATTGTGATCCACTTTCGGTGGATCATGAAGTCTTGATTCATCCGGGTTCTCCCCCACCTCCATTTGCTGCCCCGAAGGTTGCTGAGGGCCTTAGTGGTTGTTGTGGGTGTAGCCCCACCATTGGGGCGATGTTGGTCTCTCAAACCTCCCCTGGTCTGCTGGTTTCCCCGAAACCAGTCCCCCCTACTCTTGGTCTGGTATCCCAGGCACCCCTGGAGCCTACTGCCTGCACCCCTATTTTTGGCCCCTATCTCCCGGATTCCTCTGCTCTTGAGCCAAAATTGTGCCCTTCCGATGATTCTGGTTGCTTGGATGGCCTTTCTGGTGTGCAGCTTAATGAATTGGTTATTGATTCTGGCTCCGACAGTGATCCAACTCCCAATTCAATCTCTCGAATTATAAAAAAGTATGGTTTGGTGTCTTCTAAGAATGGTGGAACCGCCCCGCCTCCGAAATGCACCGCCCGGGCTGTGGACTATTCTAAAGAGAAATTTTTAAATGTCAATGAGGCATTGGCTATGGAGTGCGATTCTTGGAAGCCTTCTCGATCTCGAAAAAAGAACAAATCCAAAAAAGCCAAGGCATCACCCAGATCTTAGGGGTCGTGCTGGTGGTTTCTGCCGGTTTTGTATGGATCTAATAAATCCAGCATTTGTTTTGCTAGTTCTTTTGTGTTTGCTTGAATATCTTGGTGTCTGGCATTTATGTAGTGCAGTTGTGCAGATCCTCTAATCTGGTTCTGGAGTTAATGAGCTGTTTTTTTTTTGTTGTGAATGCTTGGGGGTCTTGATCTCTCCCCTGATTTTAACCCCTGATTTTGGGCTTTCAGGGGCTCTTCAGGCTCCTAGGCCTCTGCTGATGGGGTTTTTTTTTGTGTGGGATTCCCTCTTTTTGCTGTGGAGGGCCATGGATTTTGATTATGCTGCTGTGGTTCGATGCCTTACTAGGTAAGGCCTGGAAATGTGGTTAGATGCTACTGAAGGATTAGTCCTTTGTCGGCTGAATGATGTGGCATTTTGCTGCTTCTCTCCTCTTAGTGGTAGTAGTTGTTGTCCATGGAACACCTTCTGCCGCTCGAGATCCTATATGATGATCCAGCTTGAAATGTCATTGGATTGTTGTATCTCGTAATAGGCAAATGCTGAGCCTCTTGTCCACGAGATGAAAGGATTATGCCGTAACCTAGATGGAAATGGGTGCTGGTGTGAAGTTGTTTGCTGTCACATTCAGCTGCAGCTGGATGTTGATTGTGATTGATCCATTTCATTGCAAATGTAAACATATATGCCAAGCGATGACAACAGTGGGCCTTACTCCCTGCTGTTGATCGTGATTGTTTCCTGCTTATTTGGGATTCAAGATTTGCCGCTTTCTTGTTAGTCGCTGGCCGGAATACGATTTGTCGCGGGGTTTGGCCGCTGGCTTCACCTTTGGTTGGGCGTCTTAGGTGCTATGCCCCTTTTGTGATTTGTAATTTTTTCTCCCATAAATCCAAAATACACACTTACTTACCAAAAAAAAGGTGCTATGCCCCTTGCTCTTTATGGTTGCTGTTGCTGATGTACCGATGCTAAGAAATGTTGCTTCTGTAGCATTTATTCTTGCTCCTGCTGCTTGTCGCCTACTGGTAGATGCTACAGGCCGTGGGCGAATGAACATTGGGTTTGTACTCCGCCTTTGGTGCTGAGGGTGGATTGGGTATTGGCTGCTTTGGATATAGTTTGTTGCTCCTGCCTGTGCAGTACCCCTTCATTTACACTGCTGAAATGCTGGATTCAGCTAGGATTCTGGATTCCTGATTTTGCTGAGTGCTATGCTGAATTCAGTTTCTGATTCCCTGTGCTGGCGTATCAGCTTTCTTCTTCCTGCTGATATTGGGCTGGGCAGGTTGCTGTTGATGTTGGATGCCTGCATTGGATGCTCATGCAGGTTGTGCTACATGTGTTTATGGTGAGAGCTGGGTGTGGCCGGGCCACTGGCGCTATCGGCTGCTACCCTAGGGCTAACAGAATGAATATGAAGCAGTGGGTTGGAGTTCCCTATATTTTGCTTCTTTGGTGTCATTTATGCTTTTCTTGTTGATTTTTTGCCTTGTTGTAGGGCTGGGTTACTTTCGGTCTAATTTGCTATTTTCACCTCGGTGAGGTTTGTTTTTTTCATTTGATAAATCTGTTCATGATTTTGTTCATGGTGATACTCGGGGTATGCCCTAACTCGTTGTTCTAAGTCCAAGTTGGCAAAACACTGGGAGTTAGAACATCGTTTTTGTACTTTTTATTTCATTTAATTCATTAAACTTACTTACCAAAAAAAAAAGATTCCACTGCCAAAAACAGATAGAAAATGGCAAATAGACAAGCCAAGCCTATTCCACCGCCCCAAAAGATTCACCAGCTTCCAAACAAGGCCACGCTAACTCTTCAAAGACCCCAAAGATAGAGTTCCAAATCCAAAGCTGCACGGTCTCCTTCCCGTCCAACTGGAATGAACCCCACAGCAGAGGAGCAACAGAGCCAGCATCACCGACAGTCACGCCACAACCAAAGAGCAACACAAGAGCCAATTCTAGCTTCGAGACAGTGAGCACCCGGCCAAAGAACAGCAGGCTCGTGATTCTCCCATCAAAAGAGCATCCCAACGATTCCATCTCGCAACACTCCGGTAGTGGCAACAGTCCAAGAACGGACAGCAACAAACGCCGAGCACCACAAGGAAACCAGAACAGGGCTCTCGGCCCCTTCAACTGAGCATGGAAGCCCAAATCAAAATCGGAGGCGAAACCCAAAATAATCGAATTTCAAAACTGAAATTTGATAAGCTAGATATGGAAATAAAGCAAGAGAAAAGGAACTGTGATGACTCGACTTTTAATACCATCAAAAGTTGTCGTCAAATCTAACTCATATAATTTATGATAAGGATAAATAAATGAACATAAAAAAATTTCTTTTCTTCATTCAAACCTAATATGCAATCTAAAGATTTATAATTTTATAAACTCCCAAAATATCACGGAAACATTCTAACATTCATAAGCAGCAGAATCAATATTACAAGTTTCCTCAAAACATAATAAATAAAACTCCAAAAATCTGCTCCAGCCAGCTTAAACAATCAGCTACACCATTGAACTCTACTCAACTTCATCCTCCATAAACTTGTCATCTGAAAAGTTGCAAGAATGAGCTTACAAAGCCCAGCAGGATACTCACATGCAGAAAAACACAAGCATACATATAATCAAAATATAGATCATAATATAGCATAAAAATCATCATATCGTTTCTTCTTGGTTCATAATCTTTGCCTCTTGTCTTCAAAAAATTCATCAAAATCATTCAGAATTCATATCATCTTTAGGGAGCGGACAACATCGAGGACGGGTTGTGTGCTACCCCACAACCTAAAGCTGTATCCCCTCATTATGCTCCCCGGGGCGGGAGGTAATGCCTTTAACCCGGCATACGAGGCCATAGTCCATAGTTATTATGCCACCAAAAGGTCCCCTCCCGTGGCCCAGGAGGCATCCTCGAGTGTCACTCCAATATCCTTCATCCATCTTTAACAGCAAACTTAATGGAAACTCGGTTCTTGGTTCGTGTTCTTTAATGGCCAATCATCATAGTTCAAAAGTCAAAAGTCATGGAGTTCCACTTGCAAACCGGAGTTCGTTTCATAAATCAAAGCCGGAGTTCTTTCTGAGTCCAAAGATTATCAAAATCGGAGTTCATAAAGGACGGAGTACAAAATTTGAAGTTCTTTTTCTTAAAGGGGACGGAGTGTCTTTCTTTTCAACAGAGACGGAGTGCCTTTCTTAACAAAAATCCGGAGTACTTAAAGGGACGGAGTACTTCACGGACGGAGTACTTTTCTTTCAAAATTCCGGAGTACTTAAAGGACGGAGTATTTTTCTTTCAAAATCCGGAGTACTTAAAAGACGGAGTGCTTTATGGACGAAGTACTTTTCTTTCAAAATCTGAAGTTCATAAATCCGGAGTTCACTTTCTTGTAAAATCCGAAGCTCTAAGTTCCGGAGTGCTTTCTGTTAAAGTCCGAAGTTCTTAAATTCAAAGTACATTTTCTATTACAATCCGAAGTTCAAATTTCAGAGTGCTTCCTGTCAAAATCCGAAGTTCTTAAATCTAAAGTGTGTTTCTGTTTAAAATCCGAAGTTCTAAATCCGGAGTTCATTTCCTTATAAAATCCGAAGTTCTTTTGTTTAATGCCGAGGTTCTTGTATCATGAGTTGTTATCAAAAGCCGGAGTTCATTTTTATCAAGGCCGAAGTTTATTTCAAAACAACAGGACGGAGTACTATTTAAAGACGTAAAAGGCCGGAGTTCTTCTTCTTTAAAACCGGAGTATTTTTCAAAAGAGGACGGAGTACATTGTTAAAGAGGCCGGAGTTCTTTTGGACGGAGTTCTTTATTCAAACTGGATAGAGTACTTATTTCCTAAAATGTCGGAGTTCTAAATTGTTTTCTGTAAAAACTGCCGGAGGTCTTTTATCATTAAATTCAGAGATCTTTTGACAGAAACAGAAATCAACAGTAGGGATTCTTGTTTCATTTTAAGGCCTAAACTTTCTTTTCCGTAAACATGAAGTTATCAAAATTCATAACAAAATAAGTCTACCATCATGCATGACAGAATTTCCTTTAAACATGTATTTCAGTCATCAAAAGCATACTTCATACAGAAATTATATACTTTCATAGCAACATAAATAAATATGAGTTTTAGAAATAGGGGTGAGTATCTTGCCTGAGTTCTTTTCTACTTTTTCCTTAGCTTTCTGCCTTCTTCTTTAGGAGAGTTTCTAGTGGTGCCTTTTTCCTGAGGCTCTTAGGCCCTTATTTATAGCCCTAGATTTTGGTGGCCCTCATTTATAATTTTCCTATTTTCCAAGGTATCATTTATGATTGTACATTTTCCAAGAGTGATCTTACTTTTTCCAAGGTAGGTCGTTTTCCAATAAGTCTTGGAAATAGCCAATTTATTGATGGTCGCTCCTTCCCAATAATCTTCCTTATGTCCGGACTTCAGCCTTTCATCAAATAACTTCCGGTCAACTATCGAGCGTTGACCGGATTTCTATCTCTTCAGAAATATGTCCTTACAGGACTGGAATTAAATCCAAACTTCTTTTTACTTCAAAAATCCGGAGTGTTTTCTTTCCAGCAAAATCCGGACTTCTTTTTACTTCGGAAATCCGGAGTGTTTTTACTAAGAAAATCCGAACTTCATTTCTCCAACGAAATCCGGACTTCTGTTTACCAAGGGAAATCCGGAGTTCTTTTTACCAGAGAAAATCCGGACTTCTTTTTCATGCAGAAATCCGGACTAGGATTTCACCAATAAAATTCCGGACTTCTTCTTGTTTCGTTTTCCGGTCAACGTGCGTTGACCGGACTTGATGGTTAAAATTTTCTTATTAAAATTTTGGGTCGTTACAGGAACCGTAAGAAATCCCAAAGGGAGGTCAGAGCTCCACGCTGATACGCCGCAATAGATGGGATAAAGGCTCCTGCAGAAGCCCCAATCAGTTCCTGCCCGAGCATCAGGCACCAAGGCAACAGCTCCAGCAGACGATGAAAAAAGCTAACGACCAAGGACCTTCATCCCAAACTGGTACAGCGTCTAGGAAACGTCCATTACGGACAGAGGTGGCAGTATCGATCCCAGAACACAGCCAAGTGTACGAATCAAGAAGGAAGGGAAACCATCCGGTGAGAGCTACGAGGCCTCAGAGGATGAAGACAACAAAGCTTCAGAAGACGCAGAGGTGGAGACTGCCAGATCTGAAGCCCAGAAAGGGCGAGGCAGGGAAGATGGAAACTGAGAAGGAAAAGGGAGGAGCAACCAGGAGACCGGTCGTGGCCGACTCAGGCGCTGCCCGTCCAGGGGAGGCAGAACCCTAAAGCGCCGCTTGCCCAAATTTGAAAAACAAACAGCCGACGAGAATCTAGAGAGAAGCGAGAGCTTCTCTCTCTTCACTCCAAAAGCAGATTGATGCTCCATTGAAGCTTGCCCATCCATTATTCACAATGATGGATGAGGGTCACGAGATGTTGATTCCTTTAGCTCCACATTTGCTAAATATCTCCGGTTCCCTTTTCTTTGTGGATGCGGATTTCTGATTGACAAGATGAGTTCCTTCAACCGAAGAGATCTGCGACGCATTCGATTTTTCGTAATCTAGATGAGAATTGCTTTTATGTTTTTTTGTTCGTTTTCATTAACTGATCTATGGTAGTGTTCGGGGTATGCCCTAGCATGTTGTTTCCCCTCTAAGTTGGCAAAACACTTGGAGGTCGAACATCTTTCTGTAAATTTTATTAAATTTAATCTCATCTTACTTACCAAAAAAAAAAGAGGCGGAAGGAGCAAACTTTGAAGCTTTTGCCCTTCCAACGATTGGCAGCCCACAAGACATTGGAGCGCCAGTTAGGATGAGGCCAATTTAGACCAGCCTTTAGGCGCATGAGATGCCAGACGGTTGAGGAGAAAGGGCCGTCAAAGAAAAAGTGTTATGACTTTTCCTGTCATTAGAGCAAAGAACACAAGTCGTAGAGATATAAAGGAAATGACTAACCCTATCCAGAGTGTTGAGCCTATGGCGAATAGCCAGCCAGAGGATAAAAGCATGAGCCGGGAGGAACATGGGGCCCCAAACAAGGCCAGACCACTCCACCGCATCTTTAGGCTCATGAAAAATCCCATAAGCGGATTTAGCAGTAAAGACCCCAAAGCGATCAGCAGTCCAGAGGGCTACATCATTATGGGAAGGATCAGGGGGTACGGGGGCATACGATCCACAATACCAGCAACCTCCATATCAGACAGGTTAGGCCACCTCCAGTTACCATTTATGATGATTTCCTTAACACCTCATGAACATCACCACCTAGAGAGAGTCTCTCTCCCTTCTCTCTAGGTTTTAAAATTTTGAATTCGATTTTATGTTGAGGTTTCCCTCGTTAGCGCCGGCCATGGCGGGTCTTTAGGGGGCACCGCTAAAGCCTAATCGGTCTCCCAGTCAGATTCGAAACCTCAATGGTTCCCCAACCATCCTATCTTCTCCCTCCATCCCTCCCTTGCAGAGGGGTTCCAAGCTTCCATCCCCTGGGCTGGATGCATCTTTCCTAGAGGGGCTGAAGCCGTCTTCATCTCCCCCCGTTTCAAATTTTGGGAGCACAGAATGTTGTTTAAAGTCGGCGCCTATTCCGGCTTCAACTTCAAGATGCTGTGTTCTCTCTGCGCCCTCGTCCCCCTGGGCAGGGATTGTTCAAAACAATGGTGTTTCGCCACTTAAGTTCTTTCCCCCTCATGCTATTGTTAGGGATGTCATCACTATCACCCCCTACTGATGTTCTTCGGCAGGCCTAGGATGTTTGGGGTGCTACGCTGGTGGGCTCTTTCCACGAAACCCCCTCCATTTTCAAGGCTGTTAGCGCCATTGTCTATAAAATTTGGGCCAGATTCGGTTTACGACATGTTGCCGGGAATGATAGCGGTTTCTTCTTTTTTCGATTTGACTCTGAAGATCATTTGAACCGTTGTTTGGCTTGTGGTCCCTGGACCTTAGGTTGGAAAGCCATCCTTCTCAAAAAATGGACGCCTAGTATGGTGCTGGACATGGAATCTTTTCAATCGTATCTGATTTGGATCACTTTGTTCAAGGTCCCAACTGAATTTTGGACCCCATTGGGTCTGAGTTGGTTTGCCAGTGAGTAGGTAAACCTCTCCTACTGGATCCAAGCACTGCTAAAATGGAGCGACTTAATTTTGCACGGATCTGTGTTGAAGTAACCAGAGGTGCACACCTCCCTTCATTTATCAGATTGAAGTCAGGATCTGAAGCTGCGGCCTCTTCAGTTGACATTGAGGTTAGTTACCTCAGGAAGCCAATGCACCCTCTGAAGGGTCGCCTTGCAAATCCGGGTAGTAAATCTGCTGGGAATAAAGATGAGTCTCCTAGTCAGGCTGATGATTCCCATTCCTCCTCTGATGGGGATTTTAGTGAGCCAGTTGGAGGAGCTCTATTGACCAAAACCTTATTACCCTCCTCTCTTTCTCCTGCTGTTGGTGTTGGAATGGAGGGTAGTGATGATCAAGTGCCTCAAGCAGGCCAGGCCCTCCCTAGTTGTGATGCTGGAGCTGTGGTTGATGTCTTAACCTGATCAACTGATGCTGGTTTTATTGCCTCTGGTCATGAAACTTATGATGATGGGGATGTCCGAGAGGCTGACGTGGATAATTAGCCCCCCAAGTTGTTGCCTGCTGATGTTGATCCTCTCGTTCTGTGTGAGTCGGATTCTTTTTTTTTGGTAAGTGCATTCCTTCCTCGACGCCGACACTCATGAGCCTTGCCGACCACTTCAGACATCGGTCAACGAGTGCTCGACAGTCATAAGTCGGATTCTTCTGAGGAGACCAGTATTTCTGACCAATCTGCTGAGGAGAGTTCCTCTGACTGCTCAGAGTCGGGTGGGACTGCCCCGCTTGAGGGTGCTCCGGCTGTTGGCTCTCTTCCTGGGCCCCTTGCTGTTCCGCCTGATCCTCATGCTTCAGGTCCAATTGCGGTGGTAGATACTGATCTTACCCCAGAATCAATCTCACGGATTGGTCAGAAATACTCCCTGGATGGCATTGATCATGATGGGTTAGAATCTGTTAGGCCTGGGAATTCTGTGGTTGATGGTTGTGTGGATCGGGCACTGGTTGATCCCAGGTGTGAGGAGCCTCAGACAACTCGTCACACCTATAGGGAGATGCTTGCCATGCATGATGCTGCCTGTAAGTGGGAAAGGGCCAAAAGACGTAGAAAAGCTGCTTCCCGTAAGCCAAAAGTCCCCAAGCATGGGCCGCGTTGAGGCTCGATTTTTCTTAAAGGGACTACGCTTGGGTCCAATTGTGCCTTGTGGCATCTTGGAGGTCGGAGTGATTATTGTTCGCTAAGCGGCCAGAGTGGCCTTGAGTGATGAATCCGGAGTGCTTTTTCTCTCTCATTGGCCGGAGTGGCCATGCGTGAGATGTGGCTGGAGTAGCTAAGCATCGGAGTGCCATTTTTGTTAAAAGGCCGGAGTGGCCTTGAGTAAGTTGAATCCGGGGTGCTTTTTGTTCACTAAATGGCCAGAGTGGCTTGCGTGCGTTGCATTCTGCTCTTGGTAAACTAACTGATGCTGATGCTATTCTACTTGGTATGAGTTGTTTGCTACTGATGGCTTGCCCGGTAGTGGATTGGAAGGCGTGCTGTGCAGTTGTTGAAGTCGGGGCAGCTAATATTGATGATTTATTTGGACTTGCTGACTTGTAACTCCAGGCCAAGGTCATTGATGTTGGCATATGAATTTCCTCTGCTGTTTCATGTGACTGTGTGTTCATATAGGTGACCGCTGATGGCTTTTCACTTCTGATCTGGTTTGAGCATGGGGCTGGACCGAATTTCTTGGCACTAATTTTATATTTGGTTGGCTGATGTTCTTCCAGCAGCTGGTATGTTGTGTTATGTGTAGGCTGTGGATGCTGAATATGGTTTGGAGGCTTGCGGTGACTGAAGGGTAGCAGCTCCTGCTGTTGCTGTTTTGGTGTTGGCGGAAATGGTGTCGCCTGATGTTGGGTGACTGCCTGTTTTATTATCTTTTGATCATTGCTGTTTTTTTCTGTTATATAGTCTAGGTGAGCCGGGAGCCAAGAGGCAGTTTTAGTTGATGTTCATCTAGTCTTTTTTTCTTTCTTTTACTTGGTTCATGTTTATGTACATGGTTACCGCTTTCGGGTATGCCCATTTCGTTGTCCTAATTCCAAGTTGGCAAAACACTTGGAGTTAGAACATCGTTTTTGTAATCTTTATTTTTTTAATTCAATTACTTACTTACCAAAAAAAAAGGCTTGCGTGCATTGAGGCCGGAGTGGCATCGAGAATGTTGAAGCCGGAGTTCCTTTGTACTCTAAAAGCCGGAGTGGTGTGCGATTCGGATTTGTTTGATTCGATGTGGTGATGATCCGAAGTGGCTTGATGTTGCTGATGTGGCGATGTTCTGAAGTGGCATGGTGATGCCGAAGTGGGGGTTAGTTTTTGGCTGAATTAGAGGCAGGTGTTTGTTTCTGTGTTCGGTTTGGGTTGAGGCTGGTTTGGCCTGCTGACATTTTTCTTCTGATGCTTTGTTCCCAACTGGGTTAGCCGCTTATAATGTGGTTGATCCCCCGCCGCTCATTGTTCCCATTACGATTTCAGACCGTTTGAAAGCTCTGGGGGGTTCTTACAGTGATTCGGAGGAATCGCCTTTTACTGCTTGCAAAATCTCTTCAAGAGTTGAGTCTTTGCGCACACAATTGAAGGATTATAAGAATAATCGAAGCCAGCCTCCTTCCCTGGACTCTTTCCCCTGTAGCTCCCATGTTGCTTGTTATGCTAGTGTGGATCCTGTCTCTCTGGTGATTTTTCCTGTCTCGACTGAGTAAGGTGATACACGGCAGAAGGCCAAGACCCGAAGACGGCGTAAATATGCATCCAAGATAATTCGGACTCCTCAATCATGAGGGTCCGGCGACTTTGGCTTGGTCTGGTTTCGGTTTGGAGCTGCTGCTGATGATGCAGTTTGAACTCGGATGCTGCGGGCTAGTTATTGGTGCTCTTGTTGCCACCTCTGTGCAGTTTGCCCCTGCAATTTTTTCAGGGATTTTGGAATCCTCTGGTTGAGTGAAGTGCAGATTGTAGCTGATTTGCATTTGCCTGATGAACCAGCTTCTGTTGATTCGGCAGCTTGGTTTATGCAGATGATCCTCTTTATTGGATCGAAGTGGTTTTCTAGATTGTGGAATAGGCCATACTGAATATTGTCGATATATGCTGATGCAAGGCCTGGGTGCCGGTTTTGGATGGGTGGGAGTGGGCGTATTTGTGCTCCTGTTGTTTAGGCAGGTGTGTTTTTGCTGTGCTGTTTTTGGTTATGACACCCACTACTGGAGCCTCATTTTCTTCCACCATGCTGTCCCACTAATTTCCCTGGGTGTTGGTGGGAGCTGATAAGGTTTTCTTTATTCAGTTGGCTGGAGTTTTTTTTTTTTTTTGGTAAGTAAGTATTTTGGATTATAGGGAGAAAAATATTACAAAATCTATATTTTTACTCCAAGTATTTTGACTTGGAGTAAAAACATAAACCGTTGAGGCATACCCCGAGCAACAAATACATCAGAAAATACAAAAAAACTTCACTAGGAGGATACACGGTCAACATAATCAACAAAATATGAGACCAGTCTAATATATGAACTAACTCAAAATCAGCCGCTGCCAAATCGACATGAGTAACACAGCAAACGAGTAACATCCATGCCAGCCATCATAGACTTAAGAAAACAGCCAGAAGCTTCGCAGCAAGTGCAAAAATCCAGCAACCATTTACCTCAAAGGTTCATCCGAAATTTCAGTAACATCAGCTCCAGCAACCACAATATAGTAGCTTCAATACAAGCAGCCGGCACAAACAATTAAAAACTAGTGTTAAAGCTGTTCTACAACGATTCCGACATCAACAAGCCCAAGAGCTGCCCCGAGATTTCCAGTGCCCCCAACACCATCAAATGGCTCCAATAGCAACCATTTGCCATCTTGGTTCTAAATCAGTACAATCATTTAGAACTTTGGTTTTTATGGCTATGCCATCTTGGTGTGCTTAGTTCTTTGTATGGTTTGTGCATCATCGATTGTACTTTGTTTTTTATGATTTGACTCATAGTATTTGATTATGACATGGTCATGAGGTTTGGGGTTCATCCCCTCGTCCTTATTCTGATTCCAAGTCGGAAAAACACATGGAGTTAGCACAAGATTTTGTAACTTCCTTTTAAATTTAATGCATTTACTTACTTACCAAAAAACAAAAAAAAAGACTGGCTGATGCTCGGGGAATGCCCTAGCGCGTTGTTCTAGCTCTAAGTCGGCAAAACACTTGGTGCTGGAACATCGGTGTGTAATTTTTCTTATTTTAAATTTCATTTAATTACTTACCAAAAAAAAAGAACATCACCACACTATGCATTAAGGGATTTAAGCGCGCTCTTCACCCTTTTGAGGTTAGACACCAGCCGGAACATTGGAGTTCCAGCAATTTCATTCTCCCACACTTCCTTAACCACCAGAAGAAATTTTAGGGATTTGATGAGGAAGTTATTAAATCAAAACATCCCGTGCTTTCTAGCCAACCTATCGGAGGGAATGAGAATGCAGGGGGGTGGTCGGAAAGTCTGGCAGGGAGGAAAATGGCTTTCACACTTGTGAACTGATCAAGCCAGTAACCGTTAGCGACCACTGTATCAAGTTTCCTGAAGATATGGATAGCAGCGTCATGACCATCGTTCCAAGTATAGAATTGACCTCCGTGGCAGACATCCACAAGGTCACAGTCCCTGAGACAATTATTAAGATCAACGCCACTTTTATGGTGCCAGGAACCACCCGACCTCGGATGCAAATTGAATAGCGTTGAAATCGCCAAGGACAGCCCAGGGAAGGTCACCCGGGAGGCTCGACTGCATCCTAAGGCTTTCCCATAGGAGCCTTCGAAGACCTTCTGAGTTAACCCCATAAACAAAGGATAGGAGGCAGCGCACTTTATCCTTAAGGAAGAGAGCTTCAGTATGGATAACTTAATCTTCCTTAGAAAGAATTTTGACAACCATTTTAAGGGGGTCCCAGCCGACCCAAATCCTCCCGAGGGAGGAAGCAGAATAATTCATGGACCAAAGCCAATAAGGATTGATCCTAGCTGAGATGGAGGACGAATTTTTCTCCGCAACTTTCGTTTCAACCAGACCTTTTTTTTTTGGGTAAGTGAGCGTTTCGACCAGACCAATGACAGAACACCCATGGGACCTAATGAGGTTACGGACTTCATGAGCTTTAACAATCCGATTAAGTCCTCTCACATTCCAACAAGCGATGTTAGTCATATGGGACTGGCAAATGGGGGTTAGACTTTTTAGGCCCCCGGGATTTATTGCGCTTTCTAGAAAATTTTCTGCTCATGCCTTCACACTCTGGTTGGCCATTAAAGGTTGGCTCAGTACAACTGATCGCATCCATGAGGTTCCCAATCTCTCTCCTAAATGCATCATATGTGACTCGGCTGATGAAAATCACGAACATCTTTTCTTTTCATGTCCATTCTCTAAAGAGCTATGGTCCAGATCCAAAGGAAAGTGGGCATTCAGTGGCCCTACCCTGATTAGAAACAAAACAATGATTGGGCGGCCCAGAAATGGAAAGGGAAGAATTGTATGACTCGGTCTAAAAGGATTACTCTTGAAGCTACAGTCTATTTCATCTAGAAGGAACGTAACAAGCAGATTTTTCAAAAATCCTGAAAAATCCGCTCCACAAGATATCTTTTTTTTTGGTAAGTAAGTAAATTTGGATTAATGGGAGAAAAAATTTACAAGCTATGCATTATCACCAAGTGTTTTTCCGACTTGGGGATAAAGCATAGGTGCTAGGGCATACCCAGAGCACGTTGATACATCAGAATATTCGAACAGAGCAACCATGACAAAAGTCATTATGAAAAATTACAATATCAAGATGACATTCAAAATGCGGATCCAAATCGGCAAGTGAAATGCACGTCGAAGACGCACTCAAAACGCAGCGCCAATTCGGCACAATAAAGCCACTCCGGCTTTTAACAAGCATAATTCCACTCCGGCCATAAAGGGCACAAGGCCACTCCGGCCTTAAGGGGCACAAGGCCACTCCGTCCCTCAAGCCACTTTTACTCCGGCTTTCAAGCCGCACAAGGTAATTCCGGTCTTCAAGGCGCCACAATTCACTCCGGTTTTCAAAATGCGCTTCGCCTTAATTCACTCCGGCATTTAAGCGAGAAATCACTTCGGTTTCTAAGAGCGAAACTCAGCTCCGGTTTTGAACGGCATAAGGCCACTCCAGCCTCAAAAGACGCAAGTCCAGTCCAGCCTTCAAGACGCACTTGAAACGCAACTCCACTTCGGCACAATAAAAGCCACTCCGGTTTTTGAAAGGCATAAGGCCACTCCGGCCTTAAGGGGCACAAGGCCACTCCGTCCCTCAAGCCTCTTTTACTCCGGCTTTCAAGACGCACAAGGAAATTTTGGCCTTCAAAGCGCCACAATTCACTCCATCCTTCAAAATGCGTAAGGCAACTCCGGCAACAAGAGGCACGATTCAACTCCGGCCATAAATCACAATGGTCTTTAAGAGGCAAACTCTGGCCTTAATTCACTCCAGCATTTAAGCAACAAATCACTCCGACTTCCAATAGCGAAACTCAACTCCGATTTTTAAAGGCCACAAGGCCACTCCGGCCTCAAAAGACGCAAGTCCATTCCACTCCGATTTTTAGAGGATGAAGTGTTTTCTGAAGCCGGAGTGCATTTTGAGGCGGTGTGGCTTTTTGAAGCTGGAGCGCCTTTATTCTTTTAAAGCCGGAGTGAATCCGGAGTGAGTGCCATTTTGATGCCGGAGTGCCTCTCGAGGCCAAATTTATATGGGCTGATAAGCAACATCAGGACTGTCTGGAGCGTCTGACACTGTTCATCTTCTTTCTCGCTGGTGATTTTGAATTTCTTCCTAGCCGCGCCCTCACCCCCCATCGCCGGCACCCATGGCGCCGGTCGCTACCCCCCCTCTCGCCTCCCTGATTCGTTTCCCTCTCCTCTCTATCCTAAAATTCCTCTCAGCCTCTCTGCCCCCGCCTCTCTACCACCCCGTGGCCTTCGAAACCACTGACCACGGCCTCCTCTACCCTCATCTTAGCCTCTTCAACTGATCTCTGCTCCCCCCTTATTTCTTCCGACCGCAGTCGAAGCCCTCTGAGCCGTCGCCCCCCTCCAGACTTTGGATCCCTTTCTGCATCCCACCCCATTGATTCCATTCGGCCCGTTGCTCCCGCGCCCGGTGTCGAATTGGGTGATATCCTTCCATCGCCTTCTTCGAATGCTCCGTCCGCTCCTGATAGGGATTTCCTTGCTTCGGTAAGGACGGTCGACCGTGATGCGAAAACGCTCCTGGTGGGTTCATCCCTTGCTGATGGGTCGTCCATTGAAGGCCCGGTGCCGTCGGATGGAGTCTGTGGGATCCCGTGCTGCTTTGCACATTCAAGTTGCCCTTCCGAGCCTCATTCCAACTCGGCTGTCCCTCCTCCAGGGGCTGTGATCAGACCAGGGCCTATGGCCTTTGTTTCTGGTGTCGGATGCAATAAGGATATTGAGCAAAACCCATATCTTCTTGAGGCTGACCAAGAATCGCTTACCGGTGCAAAGCTTCTCTGTTCTCCTAGGCTGCTTGCTGCGCCCCCCCAATGTAATGCTGCCCTTGGTCCTAACTCAGAAATTGGCTCTGGCCTCTCAGACAAAAAGGGCTCCGGCTCGCCTGGCGTCACATGGGCTTCGGTCGTTGAGAAGCGAGCTCATGGAGGTAAGCCCACGATTAAATTCTTTCCACCTACCCCTTCCGATTTGGCTAATCAAATTTTGTCCCCCCCTCCCGAAGTAATCCAACAGAGTGTGGACTTGTGGGGCTCCACTCTCGTGGGATATTTTAACGGTAACCCGTTGTACTTCAATGCTGTTAATAGTATTACTAGGAAAATTTGGAGGCGGTTCGAGCTACAACATGTAGTTGGGAACGAGACGGGCTTCTTTTTCTTTTGATTCTCCTCGAACACAATGCTCGAAAATTGCCTTAATAGCGGCCCGTGGGCTATTGCAGGCCATGCTATTTTCCTTAAGGAATGGAAGTCGGGGATGGTCTTAACCCGTGATGAGCATAAATCATTTCCAGTTTGGATCTCTATGTCTGGGATCCCGGTTGAATATTGGACCCCTATGGGTTTATGCTGGATTGCGAGTGCGGTTGGGAAACCCATTCGGCTGGACCCGGTTACGGAAAAATTAGAGCGGTTGGGTTTTGCTAGAGTATGTGTCGAAATGGGGGCCGAAGCCCCCCGACCGGAATCGGTGAAGATACGTACTAATGGCTGTGGTGAACATTCGGATGACCATCTTAGGGAAATTAAGTTTGCTTACCTAGATAAGTCGGCGCGTAAGGAGATCCCCATGAAGAATGGGGGTAATGGCCCACTAATTAAAAAATCCTGGGTCCCTAAGAAGGTGGTCCATCAAAAAGCCCATCCAAAGGTGTCTCCCAGAAAGACTAATGTCACACACCTAGGAATTTCTAATCAGAAAGATGCTCTATCAGTTAATCCTTTCAGTGTTCTCCAGGAGCCTCTCCTTGATGACCCCTTGGCGTGTGAAGGCTACATCCCGCCGAATAATCGGTCTGAGGCTTTCTCGGATCACTCTAATAGTGTCCACGTCCCCTCCATCCCCCCAGAACACCAACTTGGCCATCCATCTCCCGGCCTTGAGAAGGTGAGACTTCTTGATGGGATGGAGTCTCAGGCTAGGTCACCCCATATCCTTGATACGGAAAGACCACATGTTGGATCTGAATGCTCCAATGGTGAAGCCCCGGCCAGCGACTCTCATGTGTCGCGATCGGTGATGAATAGTGGCCATGTGGATGAATCAGGCCAATCCTCCTTCGAGAGCCCACATGATCCATTGAGTCCAGGTCCTGTGTCGGATGGATATGACTCCATTGGCCTTGAATTTGTGCCTAAAAGTAGGAGGCGTAAATCCTCTAAGAAGTCGAAGAAATTCCAGGGGCCTAAAAAGCAAAACCCCTTCTTGCCGGTTTCTAATGATTAACATAGCATGCTGGAATGTGAGAGGACTCAATGGGGTTGTGAAAGCCCATGAAGTCCGCAATCTCATCAGGACTCACGCTTGTTCCATTATTGGCCTGGTTGAAACTAAAGTTGCAGAGAATAACGCGGCCTCTATCTCAGACAGGATTAATCCCCAACGGATGTGGTCCATGAACTACTCCACCTCCTCAGTTGGGAGGATCTGGGTTGGATGGGACCCAATGAAGGTGGACATTAAAATTATCTCCAAGGATGACCAGGTTATCCATACCGATGTGTCTTTCCTTGGAGATAACACTCATTGCCTCTTGTCCCTCGTGTATGGTGCAAACTTAGAGGGTCCTAGAAAGCTCCTTTGGCAAAGCCTTAGGAGGCATTCGGGTCTCTTGAGTGATATTCCTTGGGCTGCCCTGGGCGACTTTAATGTTATTCGCTCGGCGTCTGAGGCCTTGGGTGGATCCTGGCACTACAAAAGTGCAACTGACATTAATGACTGCTTTAGAGACTGTGACCTTGAAGATGTCAGTCATGAAGGCTAGTTTTTCACCTGGAATGATGGTCGCGAGCCCACTACTCGTATCTTCAAGAAATTAGATAGAGTTGTCGCGAACGGTCCTTGGTTTGATCTTTTTAGAAGATCTAAAGCAATTTTCCCACCAGCAAGATTATCTGATCACTCCCCATGCATTCTTCTTCCTGCTGGTTGGGTTGCATGCAACCGTGGAATGTTCGGTTTAATAAATTTCTCACAAATTCCCAAATTTTCTTCCTCTGGTCAAGGAAGCTTGGGAGTCTCAAAGTCTTGGTACCCCGATGTTTAAGCCGGGTGTCCTCTCTCAAAAGGTGAAAAGTGCGCTCAAAATCTTAATGTCCAAAACGGAGATGTTCATGAAGAGGTTGTCCGCACTCGAAAATGCCTGGAAGAGGTCCAATCTATGACCATCCCTCTCACAAGGTCTTGTGGCATGGAATGACATTATAAGGCTGCTTATTATTCTGCAATGGCTAAGGAGCTGACTTCCTTCGCCATAAAGCCAAAGTCAAATGGATTAAAGAGGGAGACCAATGTACAAAATTCTTTTTCAAGACTGTTTGTGGGAACAATAACCGGAATAGGATTATTTCCCTCCTTGATGAGTCAGGTAACCCTACTAATGGTACGGAGGAGCTTAATAATCTTATTGAAGGCCATTTCAAAAAAGCTCTGGGATTTGGTCGATCCCATGGGGACGGCGGAGGCAAATCGGCTTCGTCCCTACATCCTAAATCTTGTCACCCGACTCACTAACTGGATCCCTTGTTAGGGCGGTTAGTGAGGAGGAAATCCGCTCTGCGATTTTCTCCATTAGTGATGACAGAGCTCAGGTCTGACGGTTTTACATCAAAATTCTTTAAGGATACCTGGAGATTACGGTCATACTGCTTTTACGAAGTAATCCATGACTTCTTTAAGCATGGAATGCTCCTTAAATGATTAAACACCACCTTGATCAGCCTTATCCCTAAGGTCCAGTCCCCGCGATCGGTTTCAGACTACCGCCCGATTTCTTGTTGCAATGTCATCTATAAAGTGATATCCAAAATTCTTGCTAACAGAATCAAGGCCACTCTTCCCTTCCTGGTCGACAAATGCCAAACAGCCTTTGTGGAGGGGAGGCAGATTAGTGATAATATCCTTTTAGCTCAGGAGCTCCTGCATAAGTATCACCTTGGATCAGACCCGCCTAGATGTACTATGAAGGTTGATCTTATGAAAGCTTATGACTCTGTCTACCGGGATTTTATTATCAATATTCTGACCCTCATGAAGTTTCCCCCACAAATGGTCAATTGGATTAGTCAATGTATTACTACTCCGATGTATTCACTCAACATCAATGGGGAAGTTGTTGGCTTTTTCAAAGGTGGTAAAGGTCTGCGCCAAGGGGATCCGCTCTCTCCCTATTTATTTGTCCTTGTGATGGAAGTTCTAAATGGCATTATTGAGGTCAAGGCAAGGAGGGATACAAACTTTAAATTTCACTGGAAATGCACCGATTCACAGATTATTATGCTTGCCTATGCTGATGACATCCTCCTCTTCTCCCAGGCTGATTCCCAATCAACCCAGATCCTCAAGGAATGCCTTGATGAATTTCATGTTACTTCTGGTCTTTCTGCGAATCCAAAGAAGAGTGAGATCTTCATCTGTTCTAAGGACGTTGCTCTTCACCAGGACATAGCTGCTATCATGGGATTCAAAGTGGGCAATCTCCCAATAAGATATCTGGGGGTCCCATTGATCACTTCTAGGCTCTCGGTTTCCGATTGTAAATATCTCACTGACAGAATCACTAAGAGAATCACTTCATGGAAAAGTAGATGGCTCTCCTTTGGTGGGCGACTGCAACTTGTTGCCTCCATCCTTTCCTCTATACACCTCTACTGGGCCTCTATTTTTATATTGCCCAAAACCATCCTTAAAGCTATTGAGGGCATTTTGCGGCGTTTCCTTTGGAATGGTTCTTCAGGAGGCAGAGTTAATGCTAAAGTTGCATGGCACGACATTTGCTTCCCCAAGTCGGAAGGCGGGCTGGGTATTAAGAACCTCTTGGATCAAAATAAGGCTCTCAATTGTAAGCTTCTTTGGCGTCTCTTAATTAAAGACCCGAACTCGGCCTGGTCCTCTTGGATTTATAAGAACAGAATCAAAGACCGGTGCATTTGGACCCTGAAAATCCCGACATCTGCCCCTTGGAGCTGGCACAAGATTATGAAACTGAGGCCTTTCATGCGCGCCTACTCTGTCAAGGACATTGGGGATGGTTCTGATACCTTCCTCTGGCACGACAACTGGGACCCCCTCGGCCCCCTAAGTGAGGTGAGTACTGACCGTACCCGCCTTGTTTCGGGCCTGCACCGGGATATTAAGGTTGATGCAATAATCAGGAATAATGGATGGTCTTGGCCTAACCCTTTTGACACTGAGGTTTCCCACCTTGCCATGAATATGCCAAAAATCCACCACCGTAGCAATCAAAAAGACTCATTGAGGTGGACTCGGGAATGCCATGGGCAAATTTACGGCTAAGTCTGCATACCATCTCATCCATCCTCTCAAACCTAAGGTTAATTGGGCTATTTTGGTGTGGGGTCCTTCCCATATCCCGTCCCACGCCTTTACCCTTTGGCTTGCTATTAAGGGTAGATTGAATACCATGGACCGCCTCCATTTTATCCCAAACTTGTCTCCCCACTGCTCTCTCTGCAATTCTGGAAATGAAGATCTTGGTCATCTGTTTTTTGCTTGCCAATTCTCCAGAGCATTATGGGATAATGTTCGAAGACACTCCGGTATTCATTGGCCCCATCCTGATTGGACTCAAAACATATCTTGGGCTGCTTCTATCTGGAAAGGGAAAAACATTCTGGCTGTCTCTAAACGATTATCTCTAGCCGCCACGGTATATTTTATATGGAGGGAGCGAAATAACCGTATATTCCAAAAATCATCCCCCCAGGACACTTTCCAAATTTTCTCTTCGGTGGTCAATGTTGTGAGATTGAAATTAATGACCATCCCGGTGCCTGATAGGAGGGTCTCCAGAGCGTCTCGGATGCGGTGGGGTATATAAAAATAAAAAAATAATAAAAAATAAAATAAAATAATAATAATAATAATAACAATAATAAAATGGTTTGTGCGGGGTTGTATATGAATTGCTGATAAAGCTGGCCCCTTGCCTACTGGTTGATTTTTGGCGGCCTGTGCCTTCCTATCGTGTTGGTATGCAATTTTTGTCGATTGATTCAGGTGGCCCCTGTGGGGCTTGGTTCCCGATTTTGGCTTGTTTATCCTTTTACATTATATGTTTTGTGTCATTGAATTTGGGTGGTGTTGTACTGTCCCACCCCTAATTCTGTCTCCCCTTCCCCCAAAAAAAAAAAAAAAATGAAGTTTGAGTGTGTGATTTATGCTTGGTGCTCCTGCCTCTTTGAAATTTATGTCTGTATGTAATCAGGACTGGGACGGTCTGGCCCATTTGGTGGGGCGTTTTAGGTGCTAGTTGGGCGATGAAGTGGGTTAGTCTTGGTTCTAGTTGATTGTCTTCCTTAGGATGATATTACATTTGATATGCCCAGAATTCAAGGAATTTGGTGCTTATGCCCAGGACTTTGGATAAGTCTTGTTTATCGAGTCTTGTGGCAACGATCGTTTGGTTCCTGCCGATCTTTGCTTGGGGGTTTGAGAAGGTGCTCTTTGGGGCGGTATGATATTGGTGGTATGGTGCGGGGTTTGATCTTTGATTCATGGGTCTTTGCAAATTCATGGCGTTTTGGAACGAGCCGATTTAAAACTGTGGTGGCGCGAGATGTTCTGGGCAATGTCCTAGATATCTTGCTTGGATATTCAAGCGGATGGGCTTGTGGATGTACTTGGTTTTTTCCGATCGATTTTGTATCAGCCAAAGGCGATTGATTTTTGAGTACTTGCATTTCATCTAGTGCACTCTGCTTTTGGGCAATTTGGCTTGGAAGGTTGGGCAGCAAGGTAAAGGAGCTGGTCTCTGTGTGTGATTGTTATGATGTATCTCACAATACATTAAAGTTACTCTTCTTTGATGCTTGGGTGTTTATGGTTATGATGGGGTTTACTGCAAAATTGCTACCACTTTGCTTGTGCTCGGATTCTTTTAGGCTGGGGTTGGTAGATTGTGCCTCCTCATTGTTGCTTTCTGGCATACACCCTATGGAGTGTTGGGCTTGAGCTTGGCTCAGCTGCGATACTCGTACTCCTCGATGCCATTCTTATCTTTGGATGTTGGGATGATAAGGATTGAATGAGTGAGGTCTCATGTTCTTTGTTAAATGGCTTGTGTGTTCTACGGCGGCTGGGTTGGGGATGGCATGTTCATCGTTACAGTGGTCAGAATACGGAAGCTAGACGTGGCCGGGTATTGGCTGCCATTGTTGATGTGGGGTGGGAAGTGTTACAAGATGATGGTGACTGTTTGCTTCCCTAAAGATGTAGCATGGTTTGGTTCGTGTAGATCGATTGCTGTGTATGATGATGTTGGGATTACGCATCGGGTTTTGTTGGCTAGCTGCTGTTTGTCCACTAGTATATGTGGCTTGGGTCGCTTATTAGGCCGATTGTCTTTGTGATCTTTATTCTTGTTGCATTCATTATGATCTTATTTGTAAATATGTGGTTACTCTAAGGCTGCGCTGGTTGATGCTGATCTGATTTTTTCGGTTTCCTTTACATTTTATAATGGGATGCACATATTCCACTGCGGTTGTGCAGAAATGCATATTCCACTGCTTTGGACTCATACTCTACAGTTCTTGCAGATCGCTTGTCCTCCTAGCGGACTTTTATTTTGTTTTTTTTACGAATTCCTGTTGTATTCGTTGCTCGGGGCATGCCCTAGCGGTTATGTTTTTACTCTAAGTCATAATTACTTGGAGTAAAAACATAATATCTATAATTTTTCTCCCTATAATCCAAAATACTCACTTACAAAAAAAAAAAAAGTCCTGCTTTGGGGCTGAAATGCGGATGGCCCCGATCTCGGTAGTTAAACTTCGGGTAGGTGCGGATGCTTTTGCTGCACCGGCAAATAAAGGTGCTGATTTGTATGCTCTTTCACGGTGCTATCCTTGGTTTGAGGCCTGGCTTTGCGTGATGTTGCATATGTGGTGGCCCTTGTTTCGATATCCTCTGCTTTGAAGTTCTTTTTTTTGGCCCGGTTCTGAGATAGTTCTTAGTTGACTATCGGTTGGCGCGCTTCTCTAGTTTGATCTGGGGTGTTACATTTGCACGGTTGGCGGATCAGAATGTCGAATCGCTCCTTGTCTTTGTCTTGCAACCGCTTTTGGAACCGGTTATCAATAATTTGTCAATCTGTTGGTCTAGGAATTACTGATGCGTACCAGGAGCTACGGAAATTTTGCTGCAGTGTCCAATTTCGGTTGTACACTTGAGTTTGATGTAATGGTCCTCCTCGGCTGTTTTCATGAAGCACAGATGTGAAATGCTCCAGCCAGATCCGTTAGTCTTGTGGATGCTTTCTTGCACTTGAGCCACCGCCAAGGTGCTCATGTAGCCGTTTAATGTGTTATTCATTGTTCTGGTTTCCTTGAAACTTTGGTTTGCCGCGCTTCCTCCGGAGTGCTGATTTGGGCTGAATTTCTCATTCATTTTGCGGATGGTCCTCCGGTGACTTGGGCTGAACCATGTATATCTCATCATTGCTAGTTTTGCTGTTAGCCCGATCACTGGGCACTTTTGCTATTTGTTATCCTCATTTCTTTGAAGTTCGGCATTCTAAGCCGCCACTTCCCCGCATGATGGAATTGGCGACTCGATGCCGGCTTCAATTGAGTGATCTTTGTTGATGCATGAAGAGTTTATGTGGAGTATGCTGAACCATGTATTGATAGGACCCATATTTTGTTGATTATGCTGATCTTTTGTCCTCCTAGCGGACTTTTCTTTAGTTCTTTTTTACACCTTTCCTGATGTATTTGATGCTCGGGGTATGCCCTAGCGGTGTATGTCTTTACTCCAAGTCAAAATACTTGGAGTAAATACATAGATTCTGTAATATTTTTCTCCCTATAATCCAAAATACTTACCAAAAAAAAGTGCCTCTCGAGGCCGGAGTGGCTTTTGAAGCCGGAGTGCCTTTTCAAATTTCATTTTGAAATTTGTCTTCGTCTTCAGCGGCGTTCCAGGCTTCTACCTCTGCCGGGCGGCGCCGGAGCTGGTCACGGCCGGTCTCCTGGTTGCTTCGCCCGGTTCCCTCCTGGGTCCGACTCCAACTCTCTGCCTCTTCGCTACTCAAATCTGTCTTCGTCGACCTCGATTCCAGTCTTGATTGTGGCTGGCCTCGCCGGTCTCTGGGCCTTCCCCGGTCCGTTCTCGGTTCTAACTCCTCCCTCTAGAGAGAGATCCTCTCTCTTCTCTCTAGATTCTCAAATCGAGCGGCGTCTCTGAACTTGCGGCGCCCGCTCAAGGCGATGGGGATGAGAGTCCTGTTTTGGTTTCCTTTTGGAAGATCGGCTATGGATGCTGCCCGGTCTCATTTGGATGTTGAGTTCTATGGTTTCCGGTGATGCTATCCGTAGATTTTGCTCTAGTGCTGCTCGTTGGACTGTCGCTGACGTTTGCCCTATGCTCTGGCGCTGAAGCCCTTTGCCTTTGTGTTTCCTTCCTGTTGGGTGGGATGGAGGGCGCCCGTGCAGCTCTGGTTAGGGATTTCTTGGTTGGGGTGCTGAAGTGCTAACCATGGTCTTGTTTGGTCGATGGTTTTCCTTCTGATGCGGTTTCACCGGTCTATCTTGACATTGGGCCTTTGCCAACTCGATTGGTCCTGTGCTCTGGATTCGTTGAGCCTTTGCCTATGTGTTCCGTCTAGTTGGACGGTATGGGGGTTCCTCGTGTAATCTGCCCAGGACTTTTTGGCTAAGGTGCGGACAAATTGGCCTTAGACTTGTCTCGATTGCAAGTGATCTGTTGGATCGGTGTCGAACACCTGTTTGTAGGGGGTTTCTTTGAGCTGATCCATTCGTCCTCATCTTTGGTTTGGAAAGTCAAGAATGTTCGTTCTTTGATGCGTTCTTGTGGTCCAAGCATTGTTTGCTGGTGCGGGGATGGTTCTGCTCCCGAGTTGCGATCTTGTTTTCTGCTTTGAGGTCTATGTGGATCTCAAGCTTTGGACGGATTGGTTGCTTGTTTAGTATGTGGTTGGTTTAACTTACGAGAGGGTGCTGGTCGGCCCTCTCTGTTTTGGTTGGGTTGTAGTAGTTCTTTGTTCTTTGGTTTGTTGGACTTTCGGTGATGATCTTCTGCTATTGATCAAAGCCGATCTCCCGATGTTTCTTGCGTTTGTCATAGGTTCTTTGTTGTGAGGTGATTACCTCCACTTTGCCGTATCTTGAATTCTTTGGGCTGTAGTAGTAGTCTTGGTTGGTTGCGGTTTTGGCCGGAGGCGGCCGAATCTTTGGACAAGCTGCCGTGGCTGCTACTTAGTCTTGAGTTTGGCTGCAGCATGTTGGGCTATTTTTGTCCTTTCCTCGCAATGGATGCTGAAGGGTGGAATGCCATTTTGGTCGCTTTAGTTCTTGCGGAAGCTGGTGGGGCTTTGCTCTTGGAGTTGAAGGCGCGTTTGTTGTATGAGGTCTTTAGTCAGTTGATCCGGTGTTGCCTTTGTACCGATCTGCTGAAATCATTCTTTGTTCTGCTATCTTTGGAATGTGGTAGGCTTTTACATGGTATATCCTGATTTTATTGTAGCATCTTGTGGATATGTAGTATCTTTAAATCTGGCTTCTTGTGTTTTTGCAAACTAATAGCAAGTCATGGAGTCGGCGGTCCTATGTTGTTGCCTTGGAGCCCTCTTAGATGGGTTGTAATGTTTAGCTTTTCGTTCCAATTCCATCTTGTTGGTTTGGGCTATATAGGAGGACTGCCCAAGTTTCTTGCTTTCCGTAGTTGGGCGCTGTTCTGCCTGTCATTGCATTTGTGCTGCTCTTGTCGGGTGATGGGCTGCATACATCTTAGCCATCCAAGATGCATCCCGTGACTATCTGTTCTGGAGCCTTGATGGAGCAGATTCGGTGTAGTTGGTGGCTGGGTGAAGACCCTAGTAAGGCTGATTTTGGCTTTTGGAGGATGGCTATGGCTGGTGCATTGCTGGCTCTGGTTTACGAGGGATTCTTTGATGTAGTTTTGGTTCTTTGTTGGGTCATGGCTCCTGAATTCATCCCGGCTGTTTTCTCTCTGTTAGACCGTGCTACTCCTGGCGATGATTTATGCATCCTCTTTTTGGTTCTCGCCTTACGAGGGGTGGAAGATGCCCACGCCTTGCTAATAGGGTGTGAAGGGGATTTGGAGGGGACTTGGCTCAACATTTCATTGCTCCGGTTCGGTTTGGTGCTCCCCGTCTGATCTCTATTTCATATTTTTATGAATGAAATTGCATATTTTGTCTTTTAAGTCGAACGTTGTCCTCCTAGAGGCTTTTTATTTTAATGTACCGTTTGCTCGGGGTATGCCTAGCGTTTATGTTTTAATCCAAGTCAAATACTTGGAGATAAAATATTTATTTTGTAATTTTTTCTCCCATTAATCCAAAATATTTACTTACCAAAAAAAAAAAGAAGCCGGAGTGCCTTTTGCACACTAACAGGCCGGAGTGGTTTACGTGGTTTGCTTGTGCTGAGACGGAGTAGCATTACAATTCCGGAGTGCCTTTAGAGGACGGAGCGGCTTTTTGAAGCCGGAGTGCATTTTGAGGCGGAGTGGCTTTTTGAAGCACACTCCGCCTGAGTTCTTTTAAAGCCGGAGTGAATCTAGTGGCTTGACGATGCTAATGTGATGATGATCTACAGTGGCAGGGTGATTCTTCATTCACTTTGGCCGATCGGATTTTCTTTCTTACAATGAACGAATATTATTGTAATCTTATTTTTAATGACTGTTGTCATTGGTTTGGGGGCCTCTCCTGTTACTATGTCTCTTTCCCCAAGTCGGTAAAACACTTGGTTAAGAACATAGTTTTTGTACATTTTATTTGAACTTTAATGCATTTAATTACTTATCAAAAAAAAAGGCCACAATTCACCAAAAACCTTTGAGCACAACAGAATGCCTTCTGTCCATTTAAGTGATAATTTCCACTTAATCTAAACCCCATCACCAGAAAACCACCTAGGAGCTAGGTGAGGTCATGGGTTTTTTGGATTTTTTCTTTCTACGGGATTTGGATGGCTTCCACGACTCACAATCCAAGTTCGTCGCTTCATTGACGCTTAGGGATTTTGCTTTGGAATAGTCAATTGCCCGACCCCCACAAACTTCGCTAGAAAGATCCTGGGGGCTAGCATCATCCCCCACATGAATTGATGAGACCAAACCATATTTTTTAACCAGCCGGGAGATAGAACTTGGAGTTTGCAAATTCTCTAAACCAGAATCATGGCCAGTGTCTATGAGGTGATCCTCATAAGGTTCTGCCGAGGAGTAATCAATCAAGTTATCCACACAAACATCAGGGCCTTAGAAGATTGACCAAGAGCATCAGCTCGGTCTTCATCAGTGATTGGTAGGAGACGGACACAACTCTTGGGCAGGGGATGGTTGAGACCCCTCCTCACAATCTCTGTGAAAGAAAGAGGCAGCACTGGTTCATTTGCAGGTAGATGGAAAGAGCCCTGTTCAGGAAAACCACCTTCAGATAAAAGAGGCAGGGTCTGCATGTAACGACCCAGATTTAAAACATAGAAAATTCCGGTCATTGGATCCGGTCAACGATAGTTGACTGGAAAAATGTAATAAGAAAATAACTTGGCGTGAAGAAGAAATCACGTTCGGCCCTGCTTGATGAAAAGAAGTCCGGAATGTTCTTGATAAAAGAAATTCGGACTTCCTTAATAAAAATCCAGACCGGATTCCCTTGAAGAAAAGAAGTCCGGATTTTCTTGAAGAAGAGAAGTCCGGATTTTCGAAGTAAAAAGAAGTCCGAATTTGCTTGAAAGAAGCACTCGGATTTTCGATGTAAAAGAAGTCCGATTTAATGAAAATGAAGTTCGATCTGTAAGGACGGAATGCGGTGTGTGAAGTAAAGACGGAGTAGATTGGGTTCAATGAGATGAAAAGCCGGGTTAATATTGAAGGGTAATCCGGTCAACGTAAAATGTTGACCAAAAACGTAAACGAATGGATGGAAAGGAAAGAAGAGCGAAATCCGGTCAACACCAATAGTTGACCGGAAGGAATTAAGTCCAGTCAAAGAAAATTTATAAGGAAACACGTTGGGAAGGCACGGCCATAAATAATTTAGCTATTCCCAAAACTTGTTGGAAAATGTAAATCATAAATGAGCCTCTGTGAAAAATATAAAATCATAAATGACACCCTTGGGAAAATGTAAAGCCATAAACGATGGCCACCTAACCCACGGGCTATAAATAAGGACTTAAGAATATCAGAAAAAGGCACCCACTAGAAACTCCTAGTAAATAAAGAGACCGAAGGCTAAGGCAAAGTAGAAAAGGAATTCAGTCAAGATACTCACCCCTATTTCTAAAACTCATGTTTATTTATGTTGCTATGAAAGTATATGATATTCCGTATGAAGTATGCCTTTGCTGTTTTATGACTTATCGTTCTGAAATGCATGTTTAAAAAGAAATTCTGTTACGCATGATGTTAGATTTATTCTGTTTATGATTAATTGTCAATTGTTATGAATTTTGATAAATGCATGTTTACGGAAAAAAAATGTTTACGGAAAAGAATTTAGGCCTTAAGATGGAAGAAGAACTCCTGCTACTGATCTCTGGTTTCTATCAAAAAGATCTCTGAATTTAAGATAAAAGACCTCTGGCATTTTTACAGAAAATGATTTAGAGCTCTGGCATTTTTGAGAATGACTTTGGATTTAAAGCTCCGGCATTTTGGAAATTGAACTTCGGATTAGGGCTTTGATTAACAGTAAATGAATTCCGGATTTGAAAGCTTTGGATTTTAACAGAAAATGCACTCCGGATTTACAACTTCGGATTTTAAACAGAAATGCACTCCGGATTTAAGAACTTCGGATTTTGACAGAAAGCACTCCGAATTTAGAACTTCTGATTTTAACGGAAACGCACTCCGGATTTAGAACTTCGGATTTTAACAGAAATGCACTCGGGATTTAGAACTTCAGATTTTAACAGATATGCACTCCGGATTTAGAACTTCGGATTTTAATAGAAATCGAACTCCGGATTTTAGAGCTTCGGATTTTGAAAGAAATTGAACTCCGGATTTAAGAACTTTGGATTTTGAAAGAAATCACTCCGGTTTTACGAACTTCGGATTTTGAAAGAAAAGCACTCCGGATTATGGAAAAGAAAAGCACTCCGTCCATTTTAAAAGAAGCACTCCGTCCCCTTTGTTCAAAAAGCACTCCGGATTTTTGGTAAGAAAGGCACTCCGTCCTTTTGAAAAGAAAGGACTCCGTCCCTTTTAAGAAAATAAACTTCGGACTTTGTTAAAAATGTACTCCGTCCTTTATGAATAAAGAACTCCGGTTTCGATGATCTTTGGATTTCAGAAAAGAACTCCGGCTTTGACTAAAGAAACGAACTCCGGCTTTGTAAGAAAAGAACTCATAAAAGAACTTCGGCTTCAGGAACTACAGCCTTCCGTTTGAAAAGAACTTCGGAAATTTAATGAACAAGACTCTGTCCTTTTTATTGAAAAAGAACTTCGGATATTGAACTTCGGATTTTTGAAAGATGAACTCCGGCTTTTGATAAGATGATATGGACTTCAATGAATGAAGTAAAAACAAGACTATATGAAAACACATGGATTATGGACGGCAGGTGGAATTCTTCCGACTTTTGATTTATGATGATTGGCCATTAAAGAACACGAACCAAGGACCGAGTTTCCGTTAAGCTTGCTGTTAAAGATGGATGAAGGATATTGGAGTGACACTCGAGGATGCCTCCTGGGCCACGGGAGGGAACCTTTTGGTGGCATAAGAACTATGGACTATGGCCCCGTATGCCGGGTTAAAGGCATTACCTCCCGCCCCGGGGAGTATAATGAGGGGATACGGCTTTAGGTTGTGGGGTAGCACACAACCGGTCCTTGATGTTGTCCGCTCCCGTCCGGTCCCTAAAGATGATACGAATTCCGAATGATTTTGACGAATTTTTCCGAAGACAAGATGAAAAGAATAAGAACTGAAGAAGAAACGATATGATGATTTTATGCTATGCTATATTATGAAATTATGTTTTGATCAAATTATATGTATGTTTATGCTTTCTGCATGTGAGTATCCGCTGGCTTTGTAAGCTCATTCTTGCCACCTTTCGGATGACAAGCTTATGGAAGATGAAGTTGAATAGAACCTTATGGTGTAGCTGAATGGTTAAAATTTCATTTGGAGAGCATTTTTTTGAGAGCTTTGTTTATTTTGCTTTTGATGAGACTTGTAAAATTTATTCCGCTGCTTATGAATGTTAGTATGTTTCGTGATACTTTGGGATTAATGAAATCATAAATCTCTAGTATGCATCTCGGAGTTCAAAAGAAGAAAAGAAAAATTTTTATGTCCACCTATATATATCTTTTCTTAATTTATTTAAAAACAAGGATTTTGGATTTGACGGCGGCTTTCGTTGAGGGTAAAAAGTCAGGTCGTCACACTGCATCCAGATACCATCCTCAGTAGGGACCACCTGCTCGGACACCTCACCACCAGAGGGGATCAGAACATCCCCAGCACATGGGCAATTACATGGACCTTCAACAGCCGAAATAGCCTCACAAAGAGGAGGAAGGGGAACCATCATGTTCCGAGAGGAAGGCCTCTCCACCAAACCACCACAGAAAGCCACATCCTTCTCCTCAGTCGAATCCAAGGAGCTCTTAGATGAAACCTCTCCAATGAGGGTTGGGGATTGCAAGTCAAAATACTTGGCGATAAAACATCGAGTTTGTAATTTTTTCTCCCATTAATCCAAAATACTTGCTTACCAAAAAAAAAAAAAAAAGAGGGTTGGGGATTGAAGAGTCTCCTTAGAATCCAAGGGATCAATAACCGCACAGGACTCAATTTCATCAAGCATGGCAAGAAGTCCCTTGATCAACAGGGGCAGAACACCCAGATCGAAGGCTTACACTTTTGGAACGACACTTGGTTTCAACATGGCCAACAAGGTGGCAATGTCCGCACCGAATCAGCTTCCAATAATATTCCACATTAACCATCGAGATGGAATCAGACTCAGGATTTTGTTGAATGGCAATGCAGTTGTTGAATGGCTGCTTCTAAAGTGATTGGATGTTGTTTTCTAACCATGGTCTTTGACTAGTAATTTCTTGCATGATGTGGAAATCCCATGCTGCCGCCCAGTTATGTTGCTTCCCGTCTGCTGTAGCAATCTGGTGTGTCTTGTTGGTTGCCGTGATCCTCTCCGGCCGTGCGTGTCTATGAATTTGGAGCTTTCTTTTCCTGCAATACGGTTGCTCCTTGGATGAACCTGCTCCCCTGATGGATCTGTGGGTCTTGGTAGCATGGCTTTCTCTCTGTTCTTTACATCTGCGCCGAAGGCCTTGAGGCGCTGGAATTGGCACTCCGGACATGCTGAAAAACGCTGGAATGGGGTGCGGTTGGCCTGGCGCCTATAGTAGCGTATTCGTTCAGCTCCCCTTGGATTGTGCTGATTTTTGTCAGGTTGGGCTTGACAACTTTATCTTGTGCCCGTATTTGTGTTCAGTGGTGTCTGTATTTAGTTCCCTCTCTGATTTTTTGGACATGTTCTGTTGTATCTCTTGCTCGGGGCATGCCCTAGCGTTTATGTTTTATCGTCAAGTCAAATCACTTGGAGATAAAACATATTTTCTGTAATTTTTTCTCCCTATTAATCCAAAATACTTGCTTACCAAGAAAAAAAGAAGGGGTCATCCACGCCAACTTCAACACAAATTTTCGCAAAGGGTACATTTTCCATACGTGCAGTTCTGGAATCTAGTTGCAACGGGACCCCAATTGCATTTGCAATCCAGCTTAATCCAGCCGGAGTCCAGAATGAATCGGGATATTAGATAGCTTGATCCAGATTGGATACCGTTTATGTTCATCCTTCGTCAACGCCAAACCCGGAGTCCAGTGTTTGAGGAAAATTGCTTTCCCAGATAATAGCCAAGGATAAGAACGGAGGCATTGTTCCATCATCTCCCGGGATGAGAATCGAAAGAAGAAAAAGCCGACTTCATTCCCGGCAACATGCTTGATTCTGAATCTAGCCCACAGTTTCCTGGCTATGGCACGAACAGGTCACCTTGGTCGATCACATCAGATGGGGGGGGAAATGGTGGATGCTTCACCATTGAGCACTTGGGGGGGGTAGTATGTCAGCTTTGAACACATACCATCCGAAACCTTCTGGAGAACATTCGTCCAAGCAGGAGGAAGAGGGGCTTCATTCACCCGGTCATTGCAAGGCTTCTTGGGTTTTGAACGAGACAAGAAGGAAGCATCCGGGGTTGGATGGCGAGGATCGCCATTCTTCGACAGAAGCGGAAACGCTGGAGAAACTTACCAAAAAAAAAAGGGAACGCTGGAGAAACTCGGTCTAGGGTTTTTGAGACGGAGGACAACGGAGGAAAAGGAGGGAAATCGGAAGCCTGTTTTTTTTTGGGTAAGTGTGTATTTTGGATTAAAGGGAGAAAAAAAATTTACAAAAACTATGTTATAACTCCAAGTTTTTTGACTCGGAGTTAGAACATAAAACGCTAGGACATACCCCGAGCAATTGGTACATCAGAGAATACCTCAAAAAACCTCTAAGAGGAACGATCTAACAGAAACCGAAAATGAACACAGTCATTATACATAATCAGAATCTAAAACAGTTACTCCCGAGACGACTGGATCAAACACCATCCGATCGCCCCACAGCAGCTTACTACAGCAAAACAAAGCTGCCAACAACCTAAATGCACCCCTAGTATTCCAACACTAGAAGCAACAAGCAACCGCAGCACACCCACCGCTCCAACGCCAAAAAAAAATAGCGATGAGGCCTGCACAATCAGGGCTCCCTTGGTCAAGATCCATCGGCATGAGCATGGACTCCGAAATTTCAACCATTCCACCTTCAAGCAGGCCAAATAAGCATCAGAGCAGACTCAGCCAAACAGCTACCATAGTAAGCCAACAAGAAGAAGGCTAACGCACACCAAAGAGATGGCACTAAAGACAAAAGAGGCACCCAGCCATTCGCAGCATCCACCATCATCACCACCTCATCGGAACTCCGCCGATCCCCATAACATCGAAGCATTGTATCCTAGGCACCAGCCGCAACAAAGTCTCCATTCCAGATACAAATCCACACAAAGAATGGAAGCTACAGCAACATTGGACCAACTGCCAAACCACCGGCTTCCATGCATCCAAATCACCACAATGGATCCGGGATTAATCCAACACCCGGCCAACTACACCAGTGGACAAAATCCATCGAGGCTGCTGATCTACAACACCCAGTGCAAGAAATTAGCATCAAACAAACCTCCAACAAAGACAAGGAATACTGTGTTTCACCTAACAGGAGATATCCATCATCAAACAAGGCATCGCAGACAGTGCAGCTCCGGGAGGAGCCAAGCCCGTCTAGTAACAAGTGGAGGCAGCAAAGCCCAAAATCAGGGGTTAAAATCAGGGGAGAGATCAAGACCCCTGAGCATTCACGACAAAAAAACAGCTCAATAACCCCAGAATCAGATTGGAGGATCTGACCAACTGCACTACATAAATACCAGACACTTACCAAAAAAAAAACTACATAAATACCAGAAACCAAGATATTCAATCTAACACAAAATAACCAGCAAAACAAATGCTGGATTTATTGGATCCATACAAAACCCGCAGAAACCACCAGCACGACCCCTAAGATCTGGGTGATGCCTTGGATTTTTTGGATTTGTTCTTTTTTCGAGATCGAGAAGGCTTCCAAGAATCGCACTCCATAGCGAATGCCTCATTGACATTTAAAAATTTCTCTTTAGAATAGTCCATAGCCCGACCGGTACAGATTTCAGAGGCAGGGGCAGTTCCACCATTCTTAGAAGACACCAAACCATGCTTTTTTATAATTCGAGAGATTGAATTGGGTGTTGGATCATTGTCGGAGCCAGAGTCAATAGCCAACTCATTTATCTGCACACCAGGAAGGCCATCCAAGCAATTGGAATCATCCAAAGGGCGCAATTTTGGCTCAAGAGCAGAGGAATCCGAGAGACAGGGGCCAAAAATAGGGGGGCAGGCAGTAGGCTCCAAAGGTGCCTGGGGTACCAAACCAAGAGTAGGGGGAACTGGTTTCAGGGAAACCGGCAGACCAGGGGAGGTTTGAGAGTCCATCACCTCCACAATGGTGGGGCTACTCCCACAACAGCCACTAAGATCCTCAGCAACCTTCGGGGTAGCAAATGGATGTGGGGGAGAAACCGGCTGAATCAAGACTTTATGAACCTCAGAAAGTGGGACACAATCACAATCACGTTCCCAGGGCAAGGCGATGAGGCTAATGGGACATTTTCCACAGAGCGACCTGGAGATTTGGGCGGGAAATACCGGTTGGAGGCTTAGCTTCCTTGGGATGGCATTGAGCTTCATCATGCCCCAACAAACGGCATCGACTACACACGATAGGCCGCCGAGTTGATGGTCTGCTCTGTGGATCGGCGTTATTCTTTGGTGCCAACCGTGAGGCTTAGGTTCATCCTTTGCCCAGTTCGCCTGGATGCTTTCGCATGCTTCCCTTCCCAAGGCTGAGTCAAGTCTTGTTGCTCTCTCTTCGACGCAAACTGCACTGGAACAACTCGTGGAATGTGGAGGCGAGAGTGCTAGATCAATTTTTCTGAGTTCGATTCAAGTTGCTGTTTTGAACGGAATTCTAGCCGATATTGATGGTCCGAAGCTTGCTGCGGTGGTGGAAAATGCTTAAGGCGATTTGGATATGAAATTTAATGGATTTATTGTTGCGCTTTGTTGTCAAGAGATTGTAACTCTGGTGTGTGCGAGATGAAATGTGTTTGCAGCTGCCTTGAGCTCCTGCTGCTGGAGTACTAGGGTACTTTGGGGTGTCGGTAGTCCCGGTGTGATATAGTAAATTGCCGCGGGATGATCGGGTGTTGATGTTCTGGTCTTCTCGGGGTAATTTTTTTGCTTTTACTTATGTATATTTACAAGATAACCTTTTTGGGTTTTGTTCTTCTTTTAGATGGTTCCTCTTAGTTTTTGAGAATTCTCTCATTGAACTAGTTGCTCTGGTATGCCCTAACATTTTATATTCTAACTCCAAGTCAAAAAATTTGGAGTTATAACATATTTTTTTGTAAATTTTCTCCCATTAGTCCAAAATACACACTTACTTACCAAAAAAAAAAAAAAGATAGGCCGCCAGCTATACTCCACCTTCACCACAATGGGAGCCGAATCATGGCAGGCTTTAATGGTGATGCTTTTGGGAAAGGGCCTATCGACACCCACTTCCACACAGACTTTTGCGAAGGAGACATTCTCCATACGGGCAGTCCGAGGGTCGAGCTGGAGAGGAATGCCAACAGCACTAGCCACCCAGCTGAGGCCGGCATGGGTCCAATACTCAATCGGCAAATTGAAGAGCTTGATCCAAATGGGAAAGCGTTTATGTTCATCCTTATTAAGATTCATACCCGGCTTCCAACATTTGAGGAAGATAGCCTTCCCAGCCATGATCCAAGGACCGGCATGAAGACATTTATTCATCATCTCCTCCGATGAGAATCGGAAGAAGAAATAACCATCTTCGTTGCCAGCAGTGTGAGTGAGACCGAAATGGGCCCAAATCTTGTTAGCTATGGCTTTGACCGCCAAATAGTGAGGGGGTGAGTTTGTATTCATGCCCGAGGTTTGCATTGTGTATTTGATATTATAAGAAGGCGGCGCCACAGGATTCGACCTGCTCTGCCGGGCAGCGCCGGAGCCGGCCATGGCTGGTCTCCTGGTTGCTCCGCCCGGTTCCCTCCTGGGTTCCTACTCCACCTCTCTACCTCTCCGCTGCTCAGATCTGACTGCATCGACCTCTGCTTCTGAGTCTTCGATTGTGGCAGTGAGCTCAGACCATCTCCCAATTTTGTTTTTGCTGAATCAGGTTGGGATGAAGTCTATTGCCGGTTGCCTTGGTGAAGCTATTTCGGGCAGGAGCTGATTGGGGTCTCTGTTGGAGCCAAGACCCCATCTGATGAGGCTGTTTCCGATTGGAGTTCTGCTACTTTCTGAGACTCTTCTCGAGTTCTTTTCTCTCTTCTCGAGTTCGTTTGAATGTTAGCCGTGTCCTGGTGCTAGTGTTTCTTCATCTTGCCTGCTGATGAATTGGAAGCTTTAAGTTGGAATCCTTGGTGCTGCTGTCATTATCTTCATGGTGGCTTGTCTTTGAGGATGGGCTGGTTTTGATGGTGTGCTGTTCATCCGCTCTGTTTCTTTCTCGGTCACTTTGGTGGAGCCTAGTGTGGAAAGATCTGCTTTGAAGTTTCTAACTTCGATCTAGTTTTTGTGGAGAGGTTGTCTTGGTCTGTTGCAGCATGTAGTTGGGTCTTTGGATGGAGTTTTTAATGTCAAGGGGGTGTCTGTTCATGCCTTGTGATGTTGCAATGTCTTTTGCTGGTGCCTTTTGATGGTGCCAGGGTGTTAGTTATTGAGGGAGGCATTTTGGTGTTCGGAAGGTTTTGGTCTTCGTTGGTGCTGGTTCCGTGGTTGGCTGTGGTTGGCAAATGGGTGCCTCTCGGTTTTTGATGAACATGAAATTGAGGTTTTCCCGATTTAGGCACTCGGGATGCAGCATTGTTATCTGTGGTGATCTAATGGGATTGCGATTTCTTTGTCATGGCTTTGGGGCGTTTTTTGATCTTGTTGGTGTGATGACAGGATCTCGGTGTGAACTGACTTCGTATTTTGTCATTAGTGTCTTGATAGGATGTACATTTTGCAAATGCTCATGAGCTGGCTTTGGGTGCTCGACTTGGTTGATGCGTTAGGGCTGTGTGGCGGTTTGTCTTCTTTGTCCTCCCTTCCCTCGTCCTGAGTACGCCGATCTCGTGAATTGGGATCGTGGTTGGGTGCTAATGGAGTACCCACTATGGCTGTCGGCCAGTTACGCTTTTGCTCGTAATATCTGGTGGTGATCTCTATCAGGTACATTACGTTGGTCGACCATTGGGTTGCTTTGCCTTGTAGTATCGGGCAATTGCTTCGCGGTATTCGGGTTGATCTTTTCTCGCTGGTTGATGGCACTGGAGCTATTCCTGTTGGAGGCTCATGTGTGTAATTTGAGCTGTTATAGTGGGGTTGAGAAGGCCGTGCTTTCCCGGTTTTGCGGGTGCCACTGCTGATCCTCCCGCTGATCTTAAGGTTGTTGATGGCGTTGGGCGGTGGGCTTTTGGCCGCCGGAAACCTTAGGTGCTGCAGTTCTTTGAAGTGGGCAAAGGGTTTTGTTTCTTGTTGCGGCTACATTGTGTTCCAGCAGGTTGCTGCGTGTGTTCGACATCTTTGTTGATCCCGTCAACCGGGTGAAACCGATTTTATTTCTCGCTTTTGTAAAATGATTGTAATCTTTTTCTTTCCTCTGTCAGATCGTTCCTCTTAGAGGTTTTGTTGGTTCCATCTGTTGTACCAGGAGCTCGGGGTATGCCCTAGTTTTTTTTGTGCTAATTCCAAGTCAAAAACTTGGAGTTATCACATTGATTTTCTGTAAATTTTCTCCCATAAATCCAAAATACACACTTACTTACCAAAAAAAAAAAAAAGCTTTGAATATCAATTTATTAGGGTTTCTCGCCTCCGGATTTGCCTGGGTTCTATGCTCTGGCTGCTAAGGCCGAGAGCCCTGTCTCTGGTTTCCTTAAGGAAGCTACGGCTTTATTTTTTTGGTAAGTAATTAAATGCATTAAAGTTTAAATAAGTGTACAAAACAATGTTCTTAACCAAGTATTTTACCGACTTGGGGAAAGAGACATAGCATCAGGGGAGCCCCCAAACCAATGACAACGGTCATTAAAAATAAGATTACAATAAAATTCGTTCATTGTAAGAAAGAAAAACCGATCGGCCCAAGTGAATGAAGAAACACGCTGCCATTGAAATGATCATCACAACAGCAACGTCAAGCCACTGGGTACACTCCGGCTTCAAGGAGCTACGGCTTTGGTGCTGTTTGGTTTATGCTGCGTTCATTCTCTCTTGTGGGAAAAAAAATTCAAATTAAAATTATTATTTCAAAAAAAAGAAAAAAAAATCATCATCATTTCATGTGGTGGTGGAGTGCCTTTCTCTCTTGGGACGGAGTACCTTGTTCGAGCTTCCGAAGTGCTGATGTCTCTTATCCGGAGTGTCTTTGTATCCTTAGACGGAGTGCTTCTTCTCTTTTTTTTTTTTGGTAAGTAAGAGTGCTTCTTCTTCTCACTTTGGACGAAATGACTTTTGATGGAGTGACTTTTTTCGGAGTGCCTTTGTCTCCTTAGTCGGAGTGCTTCTTCTCACTTTGGACAGAGTGATTTTGGTTGGAGAGACCTTTTCCGGAGTGCCTTTTGTCTTCTTAGACGGAGTGCATTTGTTAGTGCCTCTCGAGTGCATTTGTTCTATATCCGGAGTGACTTCTTGTCTCCTAGGATGGAGTGGTTTGGCTGCAAGATATGGCTCGACTGTGGTTCCTGTGATGGTTTGATACCTGAAGATGCTGATCACTCCTGTCGTGGTTGGGATTGCAAGCTGGTCGGGGTTGATGATGGCGTTGCATTGCTCCTGTTGGTGCGTGTTACTCAAGCCCAATTGATCTCGTCTAGAGAGAGACGCTCTCTTCTCTCTCTAAAATTTCAAATTCGTCCCGCCTGCGAATTTGATTTCTAGTCTCCGTCGGCCATGGCCGGCCACCTCGAGCCCTCCTCGGGTCCTCTCCCGGGCTCCGTTTCCCCTGCCCCCTCTGTTCCTTCCTCTCCAAATGCTTCGGTACCTGCGGATCCTCTCTCTCCCATTCCGGAAGACCAGATTCTGGCCGCTTCGAAACCTAAGGATTTCAACTTCACCCCTGAAGGTCCTGCGCAAAGCTCCACCCAATGGGCTGATATCGTTCGCAAGGATAGTATTGAGGCTCGAAATGAGCTGAAAGTCTTCTCTCCTTTGGCCGATGGGGCTGACGCGTCCATCATCTCTCCTCCGCCAGAGGTCATCAACGAAGGCCAAACTTTTTGGGGCTTTACTCTAGTAGGCCACTTCCTTGACTCCCCGCCTCACTATCTGGCGGTCAAAGCCATAGCAAAAAAGATTTGGGCCCGATTCGGTCTCACACACACCGCCGGCAACGAATTTGGTTTTTTCTTCTTCCGCTTCTCATCGCTGGAGATGATGGATAAATGTATTCAAGCCGGTCCCTGGCTCTTGGCGGGGAAGGCTATCTTCCTTAAACGGTGGACTCCGGGCATGATATTGAACAAGGATGAACTTAAACGCTTCCCCATTTGGATCAAACTCCTCAACTTTCCAATTGAGTATTGGACCCATGCCGGCTTCAGCTAGGTGGCTAGTGCTGTTGGTATTCCTCTTCAGGCTAGACCCCCGGACTGCCCCGTATAGAGAACGTCTCATTCGCCAAAATATGTGTTGAAGTGGGCGTCGATGGCCCCTTTCCCACAAGTATCACCATCAAATCTTGCCATGATTCGGCTCCCATCGTGGTGAAAGTGGAGTATAGCTGGAGGCCAATTAGGTGTAGTCGCTGCCGTTTGTTGGGGCATGACGAAGCTCAATGCCATTCCAAGGATATGAAACCTCCAACAGGTAACTCCCGCTCCAAATCCCCCATTTCTGTTCATGTGGAAAAAGTCCAAATGGTTCCCTCGCCATGCCCTGGGCACACGACCGATGAATGTATTCCCAATTCAGTGGATGGTTTTGCCTTGAATCATCCGGTTTCCTCCCCGCATCCTAATGCGGCCCTGAAGGATGCTGTTGACCCTAGTGGTTGTTGCGTGAGCTGTCCCCCTATTGGGGTTGTGACGGACTCTCATGCCCTCCCTGGTCTGCTGGCTCTCCCGAACCCAGTTACCCCCGGTCCTGATCTGGCGTCCCAGGCTCCCCTGGACCCTATTGCCTGCTCCCCTGGTGCATTGCTCTCGGCCCCTGTCCATGGTCCCTGTCCCCAGGTTTCTTCTGATGGCCTTGGGCATCAATTGCACCCCTCGGTTGCTCCAGGTTGCTTGGATGGCCATCTTGATGTGCAACTAAATGATTTGGATATTGAATCTGATTCTGACAATGTTCCAACTCCCAGTTTAATATCCCAAATTATTAAAAAATATGGTTTGGAATCATCAAAGAATGGTGAAGCTACCCTTGCATCTGAAATCTGTATGGGCCGGGCTGTAGACTATTCTAAAGAGAAATTCCTAAACGTTGATGAGGCGTTGGCTTTGGAGTGTGACTCTTGGAAGCCATCTCGATCTCGTAGAAAGAACAAATCCAAAAAATCCAAGGCATCCCCTAGATCCTAGGGGTTGTGCTGTTGGTTTCTGCTGTTTTTTTTTTTTTTTGGCATCTAATAATTACAGCTCTGTGGGTTAGCTTTCCTTTTTGTGGCTGGTTGGTTGTTACTCCCTTCTCTATTTGAGATTGTCGTATGGTTGTTGTGGGCTTGTGTTATGGTGATGTAGCTGCTTTGAAGTGGTGATGTGGCTGTCAATACAATGGCCAGTCCATCTTTTTGCTGATGTTAATGTGAAGCTTGTTTGTTCCTTTGATAAAGGTTTCTCTGTGGAGTTGCAAACTCTACCTTGATGCAGCAGGTTTGTGGATATGTTGTTTGCTGGTTTGTTGGTTGAAGCCTTGGATTAAATGCTTATGCTGCTATGGAGATGGGCAGTATTGCTGATATGGTTGGCTGTTGGGTTGGTTTTGGCTGGCTTTCTATCTGCTGTTATTTCTGGTTCCTGTGTTTGCAGCTGACCGCTGTGCCAGCTGTTGAAGGTGATTGCCCTTTCTCTCGATTGAAATTGCCGTATGGCTGCAGTGGGCTTGTGTTGTGGTGATGGAGTCATGGCTTTGTGGTGATGTGGCTGTCACTTTGTCGCCGTTGTTAATGTGAAGATTGATTGTTCCATTGACAAAGATCTTTTTTTAGTGGAGCTGCTATCTCCGCTCCTAAGTATTGAAGGTGGTTGGCTTTAGCCGCCGCTGAGTTCAATCTGCTTCCATTATGTTATTCTTGAACCCATTATGTGCTCTCTGCTAATATGTTGCTGCGTTAGATGCAGCAGGTGATGGGATATGTTGTCTGCTTTGTGATGTTGGCCGATGCCTTGGATACAATGCTTCTGCTGTTATGGGATCGGCGGAGTTCTTTGTTGAGGTTGGCGATGATGGTGGATGAGAGAATGGGCGATCATCTTGTTCACATTGACCAATCGGTGGCATATTTGGAGCGGGTAGCTGGTTCTCATGTGCTACCCGGAACAAATATGTAGATGTGGTTGGAGTTTCCCATTTTGATGCTACTTACGTGGCATTTAAGTTTTTTGTATTTTAGTTTATTAAATTTGTATGGTCTATATTGGTAATCTCACCTTGGTGAGGTTTTCCGTAACTCATTTCATGATCTTGTTCATGTTGATGCTCGGGGTATGACATAACTCGTTGTTCTAAGTCTAAGTTGGCAAAACACTTAGAGTTAGAACATCGTTTTTGTAATTTTTGTTTCCATTTAATTCATTAAACTTACTTACCAAAAAAAAAAAAAAGAAAGTGTTACTCAAGCCCGATGGCCTTGTTGTTTGGAATTAAGTTAGGTTGTATGTTCTTAACCTGTCTAGTCTAGGTCTGTGATTTTTGATCCCGCTTGTTTTTTTAAGTTTTGGGGGTATTCCCCTCTTTCTTGTGCTCAAATTTCAAGTTGGCAAAACACTTGGAGTTAGGGCATAGATCTGTAAAATTTTTATTTTTAATACAATTACTTACCAAAAAAAAGTTTATGCTGCGTTCTTTGATTTCGGGAGCAGCTGTCCGAAGCTAATGCTATTGTGCTGCTCGCTCGATCTGTCACTGACAAACGTCTTGTGCCCGGGTTCTGAAGCCTCTCTACCTGTGAGTTCCTTCCTGTTGGATGGGTTGGGGGGAGCCCGTTTTGCTCTGGACTGGGAATTATAGGCTGGACTGCCAAAGAGCTAGGAGTGGCCTGGTTTGGACGCTGGAAATCCTTCTGATGCGGTGGGCTAGGATTGGCCTTTGCCATTTCCTATCAGATAGTGTGAATGATATGGTGGTTGTTAATGGACTATATCTGCCATGTTGCTTCCTCTGGTTCAAGTAGTGGAACTTTTCGTTTCTGCTGTTCTCTGAGCTGCTGTTTAAGGTGCCCTCATCTGTCTATGCTACTGCATCTGTTGGACAAAATATGTCCCTATTAGTGCGGTCGGTGGAGGCGATGATTGCTGCTGTTGGTGCCACTTTTGACACTCTAGTGATGGCATTCGCTACTATTTCAAACAGAAGGGTCCTGATATGCTGGCTCTGAAGTTGCTCAGCCTGTGTTTCCTTCCAGTTGGACGATGTGGGGGTACCAGTGTAGATCTGGCTTGGGGATATATGGCTGTGGTGCTGACGAGATGGCCGAGGACTTGTTTGGTTGAAAGAGATCTGTTGGCATGTTGGTTGCAAGTCTTACTTGGTTTGATCACCTGCTGTTGGCATGATTGCTCGGCTCGGGGAAGTGGTTCACGGCCGAGTGCCTTCATCTGCCTATCTTTGTTGCAATGATAATGCGGTCGCTGGAGGTGTTGAAGGCTGTTGATTGCACTGAATTCGAATATCTTTTCTTTTCATGTTCATTTTCTAAAGATCTTTGGGCCCGGATACGACAAAAAGCGAGCATTCAGTGTCCCTACCCTGATTGGAAACAAAATATTGATTGGGCGGCCCAGAAATGGAGAGGAAAGAATTTTATGGCTCGGTCGAAAAGGATTACTCTTGCAGCCACAGTTTACTTCATCTGGAAGGAACGTAACAAGCAGATTTTTCAAAAATCTGCCCCATAAGATATTCCCCAGATTTTTTCGATGATTATCAATGCAGCTCAAGACAAGTTACTTACCAAAAAAAAGCTCGAGACAAGTTGAAGACAACCTTGGAAAATGACAAAAGCACCCCGAGAATGTATTTGATGCGCTGGAGTCTATAAATAAAAAAAAAGAGAGAAAAAGGAAAAAAAAGAGAAAAAAAGGAAAAAAATTCCTGCTCGTTATTGTCTGTTCCCAAGTTGCTAGTTTCCCGTGTTCCAATCCCTTAGATTTGGTATGTGCGTGCTGGGATGAATCCTGGCTGAGTTTGTCCCATTGCCCGAGGTTCGCATCGTATACTTGAGAAGGCGGAGTGGCACTATGAAGCCGGAGTGCTTTTTTACTCACTTAATGGACGAAGTGGACTACGTGTGTTGAGGCCGAAATGGTTTTCTTTGAAGCCGGAGTGCCTCTGCACTCTAAAAGGCGGAGTGAATTGCGTGTTTTCGAGGCCGGAGTGGCATTTTAATGGCGGAGTGGATTTTCAAAACCGGAGTGCCTTGTTGAGTTCGGAGTGGCACTTTGATGACGGAGTACCTTTTGTTCTTTTTCTTTATTGCAAAAAAAAAAAAAAAAACCCTAGCTTTCGGGATTGGCTAGGTCTTCTTTCCAAAAAAAAAATTCTTTTTCTTTCTTGCAGGACACGTTTTTATGGGAGTGGACCAATCCAGCCGATGGTTAATGATGCTACCTTGAGCAGGCGTTCCCATGGGTTCTAAGAGACGACAAATGAGTGTTTTTTTGCTCACTTAATGGACGGAGTGGACTACGTTTGTTGAGTTTGGAATGGTTTACTTTGAAGCCGGTGTGCCTTTGCACTCTAAAAGGCAGAGTGTTTTGCGTGCTTTCGAGGCCGGAGTGGCTTTTTGAAGCAAGAGGACAGAGTGGAATTTTGAAGCCGGAGCTGATAGTGTGCATTGAGGTCAGAGTGGCATTTTAATGGTGGAGTGACTTTTGAGGCCGGAGTGAATTTTCAAAACCGGAGTGCCTTGTTGAGTTCGGAGTGGCACTTTGAAGACGGAGTGCCTTTTGTATTTTTTCTTTATTGCATTTAATTAAAAAAATAAAAAATAATAAAATAATAAAATAATAAAAAAAAACCTAGCTTTCGGGATTGGCTTTTCTCACTTTGTTATTTCCCCTTGTTCAATTCCTTTATGGTCTTGACCTCCAGCTGTAATTTTCTGATCTTAAGACCTTACTGTTTTATCATAGTCTTCTTTCCAAAAAAAAAAAAATTCTTTTTCTTTCTTGCAGGACACGTTTCCATGGGAGTGGACCAATCCAGCCGATGGCTAATGATGCTTCCTTGAGCAGGCATTCCCATGAGTTCTAAGAGATGACAAATGAAGACATTGGTATTTTTGAAGCTCATTGATGCATAAATGAACCTTGCCTATCCAATATACACACTGATGGATGATGAACACGTGATTTGCTAAATGTCTCATGTTCCCTTTTCTTCATGGATGCATATTTCTGATTGATAAGATGAATTCCTTCAGCAAAAGAGATCTGTGACGGTTTAGTTTTTCGTAACCTTGATGAGAATTGCAAATCTATTTTTTTGTACGTTTTCATGACTTGGTCTATGGTAGTGCTCGAGGTATACCCTAGCATGTTGTTCTACCTCTAAGTTGGCAAAACACTTGGAGGTTGAACATCGTTCTGTAAATTTTATTTAATTTAATCTCATCTTACTTACCAAAAAAAAATATTGATTGCACTGAATTAAGGTTCGCTACAATGTTCTGAAGCTGCCTCCTATGGCCTTCTGAAGCTGAAATGTACCGAATTTTCTTTCCAGTAGTATGGCTGGAAGGACTTGCTGTGTAGTTGAGGTGGTCATGGGTTCTATTGCTATGGCCAGCATTGGAATGCTCAGGATGTCTCCCTCTTTGTCTCGGATCTTGGAATGGGATGGAGATGTCACGCTTTGTAATGGTCGGGAGTTTTCTTCAATGGCTTTTTGCTTGGTCATGACTTGTTGGGCTATTATTTTTCCGCGGAATTGCCCCTTTCTACTCTCGCCAATGATTGGGTGATGCTTTTTTTTTTGGTAAGTAAGTATTTTGGATTAAATGGAGAAAAAATTACACAAACTATGCTTTATTTCCATATATTTTGACTTAGAAATAAAGCAAAAAATGTTATGGCATACCCCGACCAGCTGGTACATCATGAGATAACACACAAAAAACAATCCTCCAGGAGGACAACGTTCAACAAAATCGACAAAATATGAAATTTGTCTAATGTTACACATGATCAGACACTGATTAGCTTTTTTTTTTTTTTTTTGGTAAGCAAGTATTTTGGATTAATGGGAAAAAAAATTACAAATATGATGTTTTATCGCCAAGTATTTTGACTTGGGGATAAAACACACACTGTTGGGGCATACCCCGCGCATCTAGTACATTCAAAAGTACATAACAACCTCTAAGAGGCCAACTTTCAACACAATCAAGTGAAAAGTAAAGCATCTAAACAAAAACACATGCCAATTTAGGCAATAAAGAACCGATTTGCCATATCCCAACCGCAACCAGAGAAGCACATGGCCCACGTCAGCCAAACCGGCTGAAAGTTAAGCCAATGTTGAATCCACGTCATCGAAGCATCAACATTCCAAGCCGGAACAAAGGGAGCAGAGACAGGATCATATTTCAATCCGGCAAATGACCACTGTAAACCGCCTTGTACAAAGGATTGAATCAGGCAATTGTACACGGCCTCAAAATAAATTCAATCCGCCAAATTCAACAAAGGTGACCGCTTCAAAACCAAGACCGGGATAATAGAGTGCAGAACCCAAATACGCCTACCACGTCAAAGAAAGCTCCCATTTCGGCAAATAACCAAAGCAAACCGGCATTGCACACATGAGAGACCGGAAAGGCCGCCCCCAACACCACCAGAAGCAGCCTTCATCAAACATTGCCGGCAGCGGGGCAAATTCATACTGCAGTCAGCAACGACATCCTATCACGGAGCAAAGGACAGCACCACTCAGCATAATCACAGACAAAAAACAGAAAAGATCTCGAGACAGTAGATTAATCCAAAGTCCCTCAATCCCAAAGCAAGGCCTTGGTTCAACTTTTCCTAAAGCAAGCCAAGCAGCCACAACTTAGCAACTAAGGTGGCATGGCAGCAGCAGACAAAGCACGAAAGGCAGCGAAGAAAAGCTCCGGACTAGGCCAAAGAAAGACCATCTAGCGCAAAACCAAAGCAACTTTGCCTCTTAGTCACGAAGGACTACCTGCAGGGCAGCGAGATCGGCAAAGGCCGGCCTGCAGCGTAACTCTTCCATCAGGGACCCATTGACCACAGGAGATGCAACTCAACAGCAGCAGCACCACTCATCCGGAGTGCACTCCATACCAAAGCAAGGTCGGATGCAAACCTCGGCCAAACCGTCGGGCAGGCAACTATTGATGCCTCGGGCCAGCAAAAACAGGAAAAAGGTATACCGAAAATACCAATTGGCAACGATCTTTGCAAAAGCATCACAAAAATAGCATGCCTCACATACTATTAACCAAGGAGAAAACCATGGACAAGGAGAGCCTTTCCCAATCCAGAACTTCAACCAATTCATTGCAGTAAAGGCCGCATCACACAACACTCCCCTGCAAGGGATCGGCCCACCACACCCACCATTTATTAGGAGTGAGAACGCCGGGCTTTCCCGGGAAATGCATTTACGCCATCCAAGCGGTCAGCCACCACTCGTTCCCACCCGTTTATAGCCTCGCCTAGCAAAAAGTTCATCCAAGTATCGATGGTGATCATCATATCCATGCCCCACACCATCATCAACAGGATACTCACCAACAGCCGCTGTCGGCTCAGAATTCATATCCGAGCATTCAGTGATGGGGACCGGACTGGATAGATTGGTTTGCGAGGCTCGGCTAGTGCCAGAACCATCAACCGGAGGATTGAGATCCTCGGGATCGGGACGGACAACAGATTCCAATTGGTACGCAGGCAAAAGAAGTCCGAGCAATCCGAGCAATAGAATTAGGGGTATAATCGGGATCAATCTCGCCTAATGGATCGGGGAACAATAGCAATTGATGAAGAATGGGCCAACATCATCTCATCCACTTTGCCACCACAGGATAGCCACACCCGGCAGAGGGCTCCTCTGCAGAAGGCCCCTTACAAATCTCGGGGGTGAGCGCCGGTAGCAAGCTTAGGCTTGACGCCTTTGCATATTAGATTCGGATATTGAAATATTCTCATCCAATGCATTGTGGAACCCCGGGACACATCAACCCCGGAGGCACAACTTCCACAAGAGAGATGCTAGGGGCATCGAGAGGACTCGTTAGCAATCGGGCCAACATCTAAGGCTGAATCTGCATCAAACCCCTTAGCTAGAACAGGCGAGTCTTCAAGGATGAGAGTTCATTCACACCCCGAGAGAACTTCGAAATCAAGGGCTGATTGCACGTGTGGTCGATTCCATCTCCACAGAATCCAAATCATTTGAGGCAACATCCACCTTCTTCAAGGTAGAAGAAGCATCATCGAGCCGGGGTTAGGCAAAGGGTGTGGGTCGGGTTCGAGCCTTAGTGGTGATATATAGACTCAGGTTGGATAGAAGTCATTGCTAGCGAAGGAAAAACCACCATCGGATGCACTTTTGCCCCCGAACCAAAGGGTAGAGAAGGAAAATTCAGCTTGGATCTCTGCCACCATAACAGGTAGCTCTGAATGGAACTACATTCCATCGAGCTACCATTAGTCTTCCAATGATAGGTAACCTCCACCTCAACTATCGATATAGACATCTCGGATCCCATAGAAATCCTAATCTTGTCAGGGAGGATAACATCTCTATCCACTTCCACGCACAACCTTGCGGCATGCATAAAATCCATTCTTGCGGTTCGTGGATCAAGGCAGAGTGGACGCCCACACGACTAGCAATCCAACTCAAACCCAGCGGTGTCCAAAATCAAATGGAACATTAAAGAGACTAATCCAGATCGAATGTACCTAAGGGACTCCTTGTTCAAGATCATACCAGAGACCAACGTTTGAGGAAAAGGGATTTCCTCCTAAAGACCCGGGCCGTGTGCCAAACAAGCCGACATTTGAGCCTCGGGAATCGAAACAAGAAGAAAAATCCCTTGCCATTTGAAACAACGTGATTAATCCCAAATCTAGCCCGGAGACTACTCGCAATGGATCTAATGACCAAAAAGTGTGGAGGCTTATCGGCGAAATACCCGACCGAGTAGACCTCCAAAACTCACGACTGGAGAGACTTCCTCCCGAGGAGAAATTAGGAATCGGCGCCGTCGAGAGAATGGGGAGGGAAGTATTTTAGGGTGTCAAATGGATTAACACACCGGGCTCAAGAGAACGCGACTTAGAACCAGATATAGGCGAGAGGACGAACCAAATTTTTTTGAGGTGACGTCCGCCCAAGATGGAGGAGCAGCACCTACGTGCACAGGGTCATTCCGGAGACCATCGGATTTCAAGGAAGACAGAAAAGAAGCATCTGGAGCCAGAGACAGGGAGTCCTCCGAACGCCTTAGTTGCGGGAAGTCTTCGACCAGCCCCTTCGATTGCTGTACGGAGAGCGAAGGAGAAGGATAACCAAGGGAAGTGAGGCCAGAGGGCGGGCCAGAGGAGACCCCCGGATTCCCGGCCATGGCCGGCAACAGCGCCGCCGAAGACGGGAAGAGCGCCTTCTCCTTCGAATTGAATTCGAATTTAAAAGCCCCAGACACTGATTAGCTATTCCAAATTCGGCTGAAGCAAATCAGCAGCACAGATGGCAAACATACTATCCAACGCAGCATGCACACAAAGAAGAGGCAAGCAAATTCACCTCACAAGGCCCTCCGGCCGCATCACACAAAGGGCACTCCGGAAATGGCCTCTCCGGCCTCAACACACGCAGGCCACTCCAGTCTTTTAGAGTACAAAGGTACTTCCGATCCTTCAACCTCAAGGTCACTCTGGCCTTTTAGCAAAAGGCACTCCGGAATCATCATACGCATGACCACTCCGAAACTCTGGCTTTCAAGGCGCCACAAATCACTCCGGCTTTCAAAAAGTGCAAGGAAACTCCGGCCATCAAGAAGCACAATTCAACTCCGGCCTTAAATCACTCCGGCCATTAAGCTTCTCACAATGGTATGCCCAATCTGCTCTCGTCTCTCTCCAGGGTTTCAAATCCGGCGATGCCGTTTTGGGCGTGGGGCAGCACCGGAGCCGGCCAAGGCCGGTCTCCTGGTTGCTCTACCCGGTTCCCCTCCGGTTATCCGTTCTCTCTCTGGATGCGTCGTTCACGACACCCTCGGAGCCTTCGTATTTGTCTGCGAACTCAGTCTGCTTCTCCCACTTTCAGATTAGGATGAAAGTTCTTGCGTTGGCCTAATTCTTTGTCTGTTGGAGATGTTGGGCTGTCGTAGCTGGGGCTCTGTGTCCTCTGAGAGAAGCTGAATGGGGTTTCTGCTGGATCTACAGAGGCTGTATCAGAGAGGAGTTTTACTTTTCTCTGGGGCTCTTTTCGGTTTCTCTTCTTTTCTTTGAATTACATCTTTTGAATACCAAAGTTTAGCTTTCTTATTCGATTTATTAGGGTTTCTCGCCTCTGGATTTGGCTCGGTTTCCAAAACCTGGATGCCGGGGCCGAGAGTCTCTATTTCCGATTTCCTTATGGAAGCTCCGGGTTTTGGTAGCTGTCCTGGTGTTTTCTGGCCAGCTTGTTTCTTCTGTTGGGGTGTAGATGGATTCTTTGTGCTGCGTTCTTTGAGTTTGGGAGTGGCTGTCCAATGCTAATGCTAGTGCTGCGTTTGGCCTGTGCTATGGCTTTGAAGCCCTCCGCCTGGATGTTCCTCCCTGTTGGACGGTTTTGGGGGAGCCGTGCAGCTCTGGCTTGGGTTCTCTCGGCTAGGGTGCCGAAGAGCTGGCCTTGGCCTTGATTGGCGCTGGAGTTCCTTCTGATGCGGTGGTATTGGCTTGGCTTGTGATATTGCCATTTTCCTTCTGAATGATTGATATGATGGTTGTGAATGGGCTAAATCTGCCAGGATGCTTCTTCTGGGTCATAGAAGTGGCTCATTTCGTTTCTGCAGTTCACTGTTCTCCTGTTTTGAGATGTCTTCACTTGCCTGTGCTTTTGCATCTGTGGAACAAAATTTGTTTCCTTTTATGCGGTCAGAAGAGGTGTTGAATGCGGCGCCAGAATGTCCTCCGATCTGCTCTCAAGCCCTTTGTTTGTGCGTTCCTTCTGTTGGACGGGTTGGGGGCCGTGCGGCTCTGGATTGGAATTCCTTGGGTGGGTTCTTTGAAGAGCCGGAAGAGGCTCGGGTTTGGTCAGCCGTGCTCCTTCGATGCGGTGTTCCCTTATCTCGCTGTTTGGTAAGGGTCTGTCTTTCTGCAGCTCGATGATCCTCATCTTTGGTTCCCTTCCCGTGGACGGTTTGGGGGTACTGTGCACTCTAGCTTGGGACTTTTTTGCGAAGTGATCTTTCGGGTAAGGTGGCGCCCCTTCAGTTTGTGGGCTATCAATGGAGCATTTCTTTACGGTGGGTTGCTGATTTGAGGAGTTTTCCTCTGTTCTGCTGAATGCTGGGGCAGCTCCCTGCTGTTTGCTCCTCTGGTTTATTATTGGCTGGTGTTGGAAATTGGCCTTGCCCTGCGGGGATGTTTTTATGTTGGCAATCTTTTGTGTTCTATCTTTGGTGTCTTGCATCGAAGCCCTTTCTGGTTGTCACGCTGTCATTTGGATCGGAAGCATTCAAATGTCCTTTGTCGCTGGCTCTGTTGTTCCTCTGCCTGTTTGTTCCTACCTATTGGACGGGTTGGGGGATGCTCGTGCGGCTACGGTTTGGGGCTTTTTGGCGTTGCTCTGTGCAGAAAAGGCCATGATCTTTTTGGATGTTTTCGATCCTTCCGATGCGTTGAAAACCTTTACAATTGTCGACTTTCGGGAAGCACCTTGAATGGTATGCTCTGGCGAGTCCTATAAAAACGGGGACAGAGTGTTTTATGTTCTCCTTGGACGGAGTGGCTTTGCTTCTTTATCCGGAGTGCATTATTATATCCGTAGTGCATTTGGACGGAGTAGATTTGCCTGTTTTATCCAGAGTGGGGCGGTGTGTTCAACGTGGCTTCTTCTGAGGTGGTGGTGAGGAGGTCGGAGTGAATTGTTCGCTTTATGGCCGGAGTGGATTTTTGTTCCCTCATTGGCCGGAGTGGATATGCGTGAGATGAGGCCGGAGTGGCTTCGCATCCGGAGTGCCTGTTTCATTAAAAGGCCGGAGTGGGATTGAGTTAGTTGAATCCGGAGTGCAATTTGCCGGAGTGCATTTTTGCCGGAGTGGGATTGAGACAGTTGAATCCGGAGTGCAATTTGCCGGAGTGCATTTTGTTGTTCGTTCTTTTGGCGGAGTGGTAGCTGCTGCTGGCTCTGGCTGTTTCCAGTTTACATGTGCAGTTGCTGGCTTGGGGTAAGGAGAAGCGGTATTACATATAATTGGGAATATGCCTGTTTTTGTTATTTGGTCTAGGTGGGCCGGGATCTAAGTGGCTGGTTTAGATGATGTACATCTAATTGTTGTTTCTTTCGCTTGGTTCATGATTCGGTTCATGGTGATGCTCAGGGTATGCCCTAGCTCTTTGTTCTAATTCTATGTTGGCAAAACACTTGGAGTTAGAACATCCTTTTGTAAATTTTCATTCATTTTAATGCATTTACTTACTTACCAAAAAAAAATGGTATGCCCAATCTAGCTCTTTGTCCTTGCTGAAGATGGAGTGGCGCAGCTCATGGAGCTGTAGGCTCTAATGCTTTTGTTGTATGAGGTGCTGGCTAGTCATGTCGAGTTGTATATGATTCTTCGGCTTGAAGCAGTGTTGCCTGGACTTATGTTTGTCGCTGATGCTGCCATTGAATCTGCTAAAATGCGGTGGTGGGGAGATAATCAGTGTGGCGGTATGGTTAATCTTTGTTGGACTTTCTACTTCGGCCCCGTGCTTGAAGTACCTGCGCGTGGGCATGGTGCATTGAATTTGTGTCCTTACTGAAGCTGTGTGTCCAGCTGTTGGAGACTTGCTGCTGAAGCTGATTCGTAGCAGTTCGAGGGTTCCTGTTGAACTATGGACTCCTCTTGGATTGAGCTGGCTTGCAAGCGCTATAGGAAAGCCCATTCGGTTTGATCCTGTCAATTCGGTTTGATCCTGTCACTGAGCGGCTTGAAAGAATGGGTTTTGCTAGGGTATGTGTTGAAGTAGGGGTTGATGCTCACTTACCTGAATTTGTGAAAGTCCGTTCCGGATGCCCTGATGAGCACTCGGACAATCCATTCGTTTAGATTATTTTCGATTACCAATGGAGATATCTAAAGAATACTAAGTCTGGTGATGTTGGGACTAAGGCTCCATCTTCCAAAAGAAAGTGGGTCCCCAAGGACGTGGGAAATCACCATAACTCGATTCGGACTACCCCAGCCCCGAATACTTCCCCTTGAACAAGGGTGGTACTGCCAATGGCCTTTTTTTTTTTTTTTTCTGCTGCTGTTTGTTTGCTGATGCTATTTACGGGAGCTACTATAGGTGGACGACAACTTCCTGGCTCATGGTTTTCCTAGTGCCCTGCTGGCCGTGGATGTGTGATGGTTCATGACTGCCAGTTGTAAAGAGTGGAAATTTCTGTTCTGGTTTGTTCTGTACCGGATTGATTTTCTTCAGCTGGCTCGGTTCTTATTTGCTATTGCTGCTGATGGCTATGTGCATGGAATCTTCTACTGCTTTCATGGAATGATGTAAGCTGGATTGAATTTCTCCCACTTGTGTGAGAGCTACTGGTTTGGCTTGCTGATTCTGCTGGAGGTGGCAGTTCATGTGCTGGGGTCTGGTTTGGCAAATTTGCTTCCCTATGCTGAAGCGTTAATTTTTTCCCAATGCTGGATCTGCTGGTTTTTTTCAATTTGCGGCTGTTGCCACCTTTGGTTGCTTGTGCTATGGGCTCACCTGCTGGGAGTGCTGCTGCTTCCTCTTGCTGACCTTTGATGCAGTTGCTGGTTTGAATGACCATCCTGCGGTGTTGTGGCTGAGGATTTTGAAACTGTGCTGGTGGTTGTACTGCTGAAGCAGTAGTACTTCAGCTCACTGCTGAAGTGTGCTGTGTTGCAGTTCCAGAATATATGGCTAGATGCTGTATTGTTGAGTGCATTGCTATACTTGTCTGTGGAGCTTTTTACATAAAAAGCTGCAGAGTGTGGACTAATGCAATAACGATCAGCGGGCTGGATTATCTGCGTGCTTTGAATGGTGCTAAAGATTGTTGGCTCTGCCGTTTAGTTTGGAGCCGGCAGCTGCAGCTGGTTGAAGGAACCTGCTTGTAGTCTCTGTGTATGGAACTTGCAATGATGGCTGATAGTTCTTGGCCTCCTTGAGGTTTTTTTTGTGTTCTTTTTGGTGTCATGTTTTGTACCAAGTTTCTCGGGGTATGCCCTAGCGTTTATACCTTATCTCCAAGTCAAATTACTTGGAGGTAATGCATAGTTTGTAAAATTTTTTCTCCCATTAATCCAAATTCACTTACTTACCAAAAAAAAAAAGCCAATGGCCTTTTTTCTTCTGGAGAGCCAGTCCATAAGAATTCGGATACTTCCAATTCCTTTACAGTCCTCCAGGGGTTAGCTCAGGTTGAATCTCTTCATGGTGAAAAATGCCCTCCGGATTATCTGGTGGAGGTCCCCACTATTACCCCAATATATTCGATCGATAATGGCTTAGAACCTCCCATGAGGTCCGATGAGATTAATAATGCCCCGAAATTGCAATGTGGACTTCATGAGGAACGGTTGAGCCATAGTTGCCATCCGGAATCTACATCATCTCCCCCAACATCTGATTCTGGTGGGCATGTGGATGTGGAGTTATCTTAGGAATCTTCTGATCCTGAATCAGCTAGTACTCCAAAGTTACTTTTGAATAAGCAAAGCCCAGCTTCCATGACTACTCATTTTTCCAATGGCTCTGTAACCAAGCGGTGGAAAAAAGCGTCAAAAAAGAAAAAATCCTCGGGGTCTAAGAGATCTTTCCCACTTTCGCCTTCAACTCATGATTAATATAGCCTGTTGGAATGTGTGGGGGCTAAATGGGTTGGTAAAAGCCCAAGAAGTCCGGAACCTCATCAGCTCCCATGGCTGTAGTATTGTGGGTTTAGTCGAAACCAAAGTTGCTGAGAAGAATTCTGTGTCCATATCAACTAGGATTAGTCCTCATTGGGATTGGCACATGAACTACTCTGCAGCCTCTCTTGGGCGTATTTGGGTTGGTTGGGATCCTACCAAGGTAGGGATGAAAATTATTTCTTCAGAAGATCAGGTTATTCACACTGAAGTCTTGGCGCGCTGCTGTTTTTCCGACGCCTTGTTTTTGTGAACTCCGGATTCCGGTGTGCTTTGCGCGCTGTTGTTTTTCCGACGCTTGGTGGACCCTGGTTTTCGGTGTGCTTCCCAAAAAAAAAAAAAGTGGTGGTAGTCGTTGTTCTATGCATTCCGGTTTCCGAAGTGTATTTTTGTTCGCTGTTTTTCCGGAGTGTCTTGTGCGCTTCTTTATCCGGCGCTCTTGAGGACTCCGTTTGCTAGAATGCTTTTGATGCCGCGTTTGTGGACTCCGTTTCCGAAGGGATGTCCTTCCTTCCTTCTGTTTCTTCCCAAAAAAAAAAAAATTGGGGGTTTGTCTTGGCCTTGAGGACTCCGGTTTCCGGAGTGTTGTTCTCTTGTTCCGGAGTTTTTTCCTCCAAAAAAAAAAAAAATCAGCGGCTACAGTCGCTGGTTTGTGAACTCCGGAATCCGGAGTGCCTCTTTTGTTCGATGCTTTATCCGGCGCTCTTGTGGACTCCGGATTCTGAAGTTCGTATTTGTTCGAGCTTGGCTAGAGTGCTTCCTCTTATCCGGTGCTCATAAAGTCGGATCATCTTTTTCGGGTACTCATATGGATCCGATGAGTCCAGCTTGCGTGCATTCTGGAGTCCTTTTGCTTCCCTTATAGGAAGGACAGAGTGGATTCTGCGCCTCGCTGGCCGGAGTGCCTGGAGTTTTCTCTTGAACGGAGTGGTTTTTCTTGGCTGGGGTGACCTTTTGAGGATGATGTGTTTTCTGAAGCCGGAGTGCATTTTGAGACGGTGTGGCTTTTTGAAACTGGAGCGCCTTTATTCCTTTAAAGGCGGACTGATTCCGAAGTAAGAGGCATTTTGTTGCCGGAGTGCCTCTTGAGACCGGAGTGGTTTTGGAGCCGGTGTGCCTTTTGCACACTAACAAGCCGGAGTGGTTTATGTGGTTTGCACGTGCTGAGGACGAAGTGGCATTGCAATGCCGGAGTGCCTTAGAGGACGGAAAGGCGCTTTGAAGCCGGAGTGCATTTTGATGTGGAGTGGCCTTTTGAGGCGCACTCCGCCTGAGTCTCCCTTGAAGCCGGAGTGTACCCAGTGGCTTGACATTGCTGTTGTGATGATGATTTCAGTGGCAGCGTGTTTCTTCATTTACTTGGGCTGATCGGTTTTTCTTTCTTACAATGAACGAATTTTATTGTAATCTTATTTTTAATGACCGTTGTCATTGGTTTGGGGGCTCCCCTGATGCTATGTCTCTTTCCTCAAGTCGGTAAAATACTTGATTAAGAACATAGTTTTGCACACTTATTTAAACTTTAATGCATTTAATTACTTACCAAAAAAAAAAGAAGTCTTGGCTCTGGAGGAAAATTTTCATTGTATTATATCATTCATTTATGGTGCAAACTTAGAAAGTCTCCGCAGGCGTCTGTGGGAAAGCCTTAGACAGGTGGCTTCCCTCCCTGGTGATCTTCCCTGGGCTGCGCTGGGGGATTTCAATGCTATTCGGTCTCCGTCCGAGGCACTTGGTGGTGTTTGGCACCAAAAAAGTTCATGCGAACTTGACAAATGCCTTCGAGATTGTGATCTTGAGGATGTGTGCCACGATGGCATGCATTACACATGGAATGATGGGCGGGACCCTACAAATCGAAATTTTAGGAAGCTTGATAGAGTTGTGGCAAATGGGTAGTGGATGGATCACTTTAGAAGGGCCAAAGCTACCTTCCCACCCCCCAGATTGTCTGATCATTCTCCATGCATTCTTTTTCCGTCAGATGATCGACATCGGAATCATGGGATGTTCCGTTTTAACAATTTTCTCACCAAATCCCCTAGATTTCACCAAGTAGCCTTGTACTGCTGCTGTTTGGTAGTACTCTGTGCCGTTAGTGCCAAGTTGGATGCTGATGCTGATCCTCTGCCCTGTGATTACCGGAGTGTTTTTGAGACCTCTGTGGTTTTAACTGGTTTGTAGTGCTGTTACTGCTCCTGTGTGGGTGTGGCTGCTCTGAGTTTGCACCGTCGGGAATTGAAGAGGCTCATCTGCTTGTTTTTTTCATGATTTTTTGATGGCCTTGACAGTGGAATACTGCTGCCATGTAATTACTCTGATGGGGGTGATTAGTCTACCATGATGAGGATGTGATCTGTTGTGACCGAGAGGATGCCGATTCCCTGTTGTCCTGTGCCGATGATGATCCGAGATGGATGACATGATCATGAACTTGTTCGTGTGAAATAGTTGACAAATTTCATTTTCTGTCTCTGTGGTTGTTTTAATGTCTTTTTTTTTCGATGTATCAGTTGCTCGGGGCATGCCCTAGCGCTTTATGTTTTATCTTCAAGTAATAATACTTGGAGATAAAACATAGAACTTGTAATTTTTTCTCCCATTAATCCAAAATTCTTACTTACCAAAAAAAAAAGATTTCACCAAGTAGTAAAAGATGCCTGGGTTGATGTTGTGAGAGGTACCCCTATGTTTCGTCTGGTGTCAAAACTCAAAAGCTGTAGAGGTAGCTGGGCTGCCGAATTGTGGTGAATGCTGTTCTTGCTAGCGTGTGATTGATCTGATCTGATTGTCAGTTTCAGTAGACTAATGCTGTACAAGTGTGATAGTGTAGTGCATTGCTGGGTTTCTTGCGGCCCCATCAATTGCTGCTGTTGCCTTGCAAACGGCTCCTTAATGTGGGGCATCCGTGGTGGCTTCTGTGAACTGGTGGCTTGTTGAGATATAGTTGTTTGCTGGTGTAGTTGCCTGCTGGGTGGAAATGCAACAGCTAAAGATTGGGCCGTGGTTGCATTGGCAACTGTTGGCTTGGCTGGTAGTGTGCGGTGCTGAGTATGTTGTTTGTGCCGAGCATACGACTATGTCCTGGTTGCCCATTGTTTGGCTGAATAAAAATGTAGTTGGTGCTGGTGTCAGGCCAGTATTACTTTGATCCAGGTTTCTTTGAACTCTGTGCAGGGTACTGATGTAGAGTGAACTGAAATGCTGAACTGCTGCAAAGGGTCACGGTTGCTATTTGTGATGAATGGAATTTTCTTGCCGGCAGGGATCTCCTGAAGCTGGCTGAAGCCATCCTCTGTGTGGGGATTCTGAATTTTGGCGTTTGAAGGCCAACTATGGCCTGCTGATTAGGCCCTTTATCTGGTTTGCTGTGTTCCTGAGATGAAGGAGTAGTAGCCGGGATGGTTACATCCGCCTCTTATGAAGAAGTATCATAGGACAGATTTCATATTCGGTCGATTCTGTTGATCGGTGTCCTCCTGGAGGACTTTTTTTGTGTATTTTTCTTTTTGTATCTTCTGTTGTACCAACTGCTCGGGATATACCCTAGCGTTTTATACTTTTACTCCAAGTCAAAATGCTTGGTGATAAAGTATAGATTGTGTAATTTTTTCTCCCTTAAATCCAAATTACTTACTTACCAAAAAAAAAAAAGATAGCGTAGTGCATGAGGATGTCCCTGGGTTTGTAGCTCCGATGTAGACTCAGCATGAGGACTTTTAAATCTGGTTTTATTGATGTCCCTGGGTCTTAGCATAATACTGGTTGGTGTCAATGCTGCCGAGTGGTAGTAAGCTGCCGAATTTGCATTGTTGTAGCATTCTAAGAATTTTGGTGCTGATCTCATAAATTTGGCTGTGTGCTGGTACTGTTGCTCTAATGTAGGATGCATTCTACTCCTATTACAAGTGTAGGCAGAAGCATTTTTATGGGTGCTGCATTAATGTCTTGTGAACACTGCTTGTGGGCATTTTGGCGTGGAAGGCTGTTGGCATGGTTCAGAAAGTTGGGCTAGGTGTGAATGTCTTGCTGTGTTTTCTGATGTACTAATGTTGCAATTGATGTTACTTGGTTTTGTCTGTGGCCATGCTGGGGGTTGGTAGATGATGCCACATCAATGCTGCTATCTTGGCATTCTCTCTGTGGAGTGCTGGGAATGAGCATGGTTGCTGATGCTGTTCGGATTTCCCTTGCTGCCATCTTTAAGCTGGATGTTGGTTTTATTATTTCATTTTCATTCTTTTTTCCTTTAATTTTTCATTTGCTATATTTTTTATTTCTTATTATATATAGATATATATTTATTTAATTTTTTATTTTCCTCTTTTTATTTTTTTCTTCTTTTACTTCATTAAGTTTTTCCATTTTTATAATTTTTCTTTTTCTTAACATTTTCTATTTTATCTATCTTTTTATCTTTCAACATTGTTTTTTTTTTCATTTTTCTTTCATATTTTGTTTGTTTTTAAAAGTTTTATATTTTATTTTCACTAATATTTGTATTAGTTTGTCATTTTTAATATTTAATATTTGAGTTTTTTAATTATAATTTAAAATTTTAAATTTATTTAAAATTGAGAAATAAAAAATAAAGTGAATTGATAACCAACTAAATATGAAAAATATATATATGAAAGAAAAATTAAAAAAAAAATAGAAATAATCTAAGAAAAAAATAAAATTACAATATAAAAAAAACAGAAAAAGTGTAAAAAATAAAAATAACTGGAAGACTAATTTAAAACATAACCAACAAAAGAAATTGTAATTAAAAACTCAAAATCAAAAAATATTACAAAATGAAAATGAAAAAAATTAAAGATATTAAATAAAAAATAAAAAAATAAAAAATTATATTAAGAATTGATAAATCATTAATATGAAAGAAAATCATTAAAAAAAAAAAAAAAGTTAAAAAATTAAAAAGAAAGATAAAAAGAAAATATTTAAAAATCAAACCATGAAATTTTGTAAAATATGAAAGATGAAAAAAATAAAAAAAATTATTGAAAAGGAAAAAAATAATCACATAAATAACTAAAATATAACAAAATGCGTATTGAATATGAAAAATCATAATATAATATTTTAAAAATAGAATGATAAAATTTTATGAGAGGAGAATAAGAAATAAATTGAGAAAGAAAAAAAAAAAAGGAGAGAATGAGAAATAAAATTAGAATAACAAATTTTATGAGAAAAAAATAATTTAAAAAGAATATACAACATGTAAATTTAAAATAAAAAATAATAAAATTTAGGAAGAAATTTTATAAAAATAGAAAATGAAAATATCTTAGAAAAATAAAAATATGAGAATAATTTAAATGTAAAAAATAAGAAAGTAAAAAAAAACAAATCATTATAAAATAAAATAATAAAAAAGAAGAAAATAACATATAAAAAAATACTATAAATTTAAAGATTATAAGAAAGATAAAGAATAAAAAATATCAAAATAAATAAAAAAATTCTTAAAATAAAAATAATAAATGACAAATAAATTTTATTTAGAATTGTTTAAATTTTAAATTTATTTTTAACTTCGTTTCTTTGTTGGCCTGCTTTTTAAAACTTTTTGAGGCTAAATATTTTATTTTATTGTTTTAAATTCTTTTCTTTTATTATGTCATATATATTTCGATAAAATTCTATTAGTTTTTTAAAGATTATTTTTTATGTATCTTTTTTATTTAATGTTTTATTTATTTATTTATTTATATTAGTCACTATGTATTTTTTTTTATCCTTTTGCTATTTTAACTTTTTTATATTGTAATTTTATTTTATTTCTTATATGATTTCTATTTTGTTTTAATTTTGCTTTCACAAAATTTTTTTATATTTTGTTTGTTATCAATTAATTTTATTTTTTATTTTTCAATTTTAAATAAGTTTTAAAAATATTAAAGTATAATTAAACAATTCAAATATTAAATATTTAAAATGAAAAAACTAATAAGAAAATAAGTGAAAATAAAATATAAAAATTTTTAAAACAAAAAAAAGGAAAGAAATTTTTTTTTAAAAAAAAGAATGTTGAAGGGCAAAAATATAGATAAAAAAACATATAAAAATAGTAAAAAAATTAATGAAGTAAAAGAATAAAAAAATAAAAAGTGGAAAATGGAAAAACTTATATATATATATATAATAAGAAATAAAAAATATTAAAAAGGAAAAATCAAAGGGAAAAAGAATGAAAATGAAATAATAAAATATAAAAGTGAAAAATAAAAAAGGAAAAAAATCTAAAACATAAAAAATAGAAAAGGGAAGAGAATAATAAATAAATATGAAAAAATGAAAAAAAAAAAGAGAAATAATTTAAAAATAAATAAAAAATTTAAATTTATAATTAATGATATTAAAATTTAGAAAAAAATTTGTTAAAAATAAAAGGTGATGTGTTTCTAAATTCGATTTTTGAATGGATTAAATAATCACATTACTTGAAAGTTTGATCAAAAATGGATTTGGTTTTCATTATTCTAAACCTGAATCCTACACTATGTAATAAAAAAATAAGAGGTTAGAGGATTACAAAATTTTTTTCGATATTTCCTTCGACACTCTAGTTATTAATCTTCCTATAAGAAAGAGAAAGATGTGAGGAAATAAATGCATAAAATGTAATTGTTAAGGGATTAAGTATTTGATAGACGATTGAGCTCCATTAGGTATACTTTGTTGGAGTGAGCGGCTTTGAAGTGTTGCACTGGTTGGAAGAATGACTTTTTTAGTATTACACCCTATATAAGAGTGGCTTTATTTGTTTAATATTTTTCTATCTGAATGTTCTTCTATTGGGGCCCCCATTTCCTGTGGAGGAGATGGCGTATTTAAACTAGGGGTGCTGGTTTGGCCATCCTTATACGTTATTGCTCTACAATTACAAGTAGTGTTACTTATGTAACCGCCGCTACGTTTAATGTATTAATAATCATGAGCAGAGGTGTTACTTATAAAGCCATCACTTGCATTTATTGGTTGGGTTGTCATCATTTCTGATCATTGAATTTGTTACAGTAATTACCGGTAATAACCCATTGATTATTCATAAATGTCTATTTGTTGTGGGTCGGATCAGGTCACGCCGCTTGGATTAACTGTCACGCCTTTTGGTTCTTGAGCTCAGAGGGTCTTCTGCTTTTCTCCCTAATTAGAACTGGGAACAGTTCTCTTAAGAGTTGCTGAAGAGTTGATTCCCTGAAATGAATGGGAGAGGAAGAAACTTCCCTCTAGTTGAAGTCTAAGACAATGCTCTTTAGAATTGTTGTAGAGATAATTGCCCAATATAGGTTCGGAGAGGAGGAAACCGCTCTCCAATACCTAAGGCCTTACTACAACAATAAGGGTTTGGTTTTTGGCCGGACGAAAAAAGAAAACCTAAGGTGAATTCACATATAAAATAGTGAAACAAAGGCAGACGTTAGGTGCATCCTCTCATAACTGTAAAGTCGTAACGCCCAATGACAACCAAACCGGCACCCCTTATATAAATACACCATATCTTTCACAGAAAATGGGAACCCCAATAGAGGAACATTTAAACAGAAAAATACTCAAACAAATAATGACACTCTTATATACAAGTACAATACTAAAAAAGTCATTCTCTCAACCAGTGCAATACTTTAAAGCCACTTACTCCAACAAAGCAAATCTAACGGAGGTTTATCCTCCATCAAATAATTAATCCCTAAACAATTGCATATTATATATTTACTTTCTCATATATTTCTCTTTCTTATAGAAAGGTTACTAATTTGAGTGTCAAAAGACATACCGATAAGTAAAACCCGTACACTTCTTATCTCTTTCTGTTGGACTCTCGAGTAATACGATCATCTAATCCATTTGATAATTTGGATCGAGAAACATATCACCTTTTATTTTTAATAAATTTTTTTTTCTAAATTTTATTATCTTTAATTATAAATTTAAATTTTGTCTTCTATTTTTAAATTGTTTCTCTTTTTTTAAAATATTTTCTTATTTATTTATTATTCTCTATCATTTTCTATTTTTTATGTTTTAGGTTTTTATCTTTTTTTTTTATTTTTTATTTTTATATTTTATTATTTCATTTTCATTCTTTTTCCCTTTAAGTTTTCATTTGTAATATTTTTCATTTCTTATTATATATATATATATTTTATTTTTTTATTTTCCTCTTTTTATTTTTTTCTTCTTTTACTTCATTAAGTTTTTTCCATTTTTATATTTTTTTTCTTTTTCTTAACATTTTCTATTTTATTTATCTTTTTATCTTTCAACATTGTTTTTTTTCTTTCATTTTTCTTTCATATTTTTTTTTGTTTTTAAACATTTTATATTTTATTTTCACTAATATTTTTATTAGTTTTGTCATTTTTAATATTTATTATTTGAGTTTTTTAATTATAATTTAATATTTTTTAAATTTATTTAAAATTGAGAAATAAAAATAAAATGAATTGATAACCAACTAAATATAAAAATATATATATATGAAAGCAAAATTTAAAAAAAAATAGGAATAATCTAAGAAAAAAATAAAATTACAATATAAAAATAAACAGAAAAAAAGTGTAAAAAATGAAAATAACTGGAAGACTAATTTAAAACATAACCAACGAAAGAAATTCTAATTAAAAACTCAAAATCAAAAAATATTACAAAATGCAAATGAAAAAAAATTAAAGATATTAAATAAAAAAATAAAAAATAAAAAATTATATGAAGAATTGATAAATCATTAATATGAAAGAAAATCACTAAAAAAGAAAGATAAAAAGAAAAGATTTAAAAATCAAAGCATGAAATTTTGTAAAATGTGAAAGATGAAAAAAATAAAAAAAAATATTGAAAAGGAAAAAATAATCACATAAATAATTAAAACATAATAAATAGAATGCGTATTGAATATGAAATAAAATCATAATATAATATTTTAAAAATAGAATGATAAAATTTTATGAGAAGAGAATAAGAAATAAATTGAGAAAGAAAAACAAGGAGAGAATGAGAAATAAAATTAGAATAACAAATTTTATGAGAAAGAAAAATAATTTAAAAAGAATATACAACATGTAAATGTAAAATAAAAAATAATAAAGTTTAGGAAGAAATTTTATAAAAATTGAAAATTAAAATATCTTAGTAAAATAAAAATATGAGAATAATTAATACTAGAAAGTTAAAGATGATAACATATAAAAAACAAATTATTATAAAATAAAAATAAAATAAAATAATAAAAAAGAAGAAAATAACATATAAAAAAATACTAGAAAGTTAAAGATGATAAGAAAGATAAAGAATAAAAAATATCAAAATAAATAAAAAAACTCTTAAAATAAAAATGAGAAATGAAAATTAAATTTTATTTATAATTGTTTAAATTTTATATTTATTTTAAACTTCGTTTCTTTGTTGACAGGTGAATAGAAATTCATCCAACTTAGGGGCAGTATAGATCGTTTAAACATATGCAGTGATGCGAACACTCATATGAACATATAAAATGATTATTCAAGCAAACAGTATGGTGCATACAAAACTAACATGGATTCAGCTTGGAATCATCGTTGGTGTTCAAAGTAGATGTTGTGCCATGTTCTGGGTTTTCATTAGTGCTTGATGATTGAATCGATTTCATTGTTACTATCAGGCCTTGTCACTTGTGACCAATTGGGTTACAAGGTTATTAATTCACAGGCATTTCTGCGAATGTTGGATAGCCTCAATTACGTGGGAGTTGAAAGGTGAAGCCCCCAACGTAATATCTTGGTACAGGCTCAAGTCGAAGCAGTTAAAACTGTTAGAAGACTGTCAACAAATGATGTTATGTTGGATTTGGTCACCTCTTGTAGGATGTATTGTTTTGCTCGCTTTGTATGAACGATGATGTGGCCTGAAGAGAATTCTGAAACGAGAAAACCTCAGGAGTGATTGAAACCACCAGAGTATGATGAAATTCCAAAGTGAAATTTTCTGGGCAGCAAATCCAGATTGATGAGATCTCCGAAAAAGATGGAGGTCTTCGAAGTGATGAGATCTCTGGAGAGAATGGAGGTCACCGAAGTTATGAGATCTTCGGAGAAGATGGAGGTCTCCGGAGTGATGAGATTTTCATCCCCAATTAGAATCGGGAACAGTTCTCTTAAGAGTTGCTGAAGAGTTGATTCCTTGAAACGAACGGGAAAGGAAGAAACTTCCCTCTAGTCAAAGTCTAAGACAATACTCTTCAGAACTGTTGAAGAGAGAATTGTCCAATATAGGTTCGAAGAGGAGGAAATCGTCCTCCAATACCTAAGGCCTTACTACAACAATAAGGGCCTGGTTTTTGGCCGGATGAAAAAGAAAAAACCTAAGGTGAATTCACATATAAAAGAGGGGAAGCAAGGCAGACGTTAGGCGCATCCTCTCATAATTGTAAAGTCGTAACGCCTAATGACGGTCGCATCCTCTCATAACTGTAAAGTTGTAACGCCTAATGACGGCCAAACCGGCATCCCTAATATAAATGCACCCTCTCTTCCACAGAAAATGGGGACCCTAATCGAAGAACATTTAAGCAAAAAAAAAAAACTCAAACAAGTAAAGCCACTATTATATACAAGTACAATACTAAAAAAGTCATTCTCTCAACCACTGCACACTTCAAAGCCACTCACGCCAACAAAGCACATCTAATAGAGGTTTATCCTCCATTAAATACTTAATCCCTAAATAATTGCATATTATGCATTTACTTCCTCACATATTTCTCTTTCATATAGAAAGATCACTAATTTGAGTGTCAAATGACATATCGATAAATAAATCCTGTACACCTTTACATCTTATTCATTTATTATACAGTGTTGGATCCAAATTTAGAATAATAAAGTCCAAACCAATTTTTGATTGGACTCTCGAGAAATGTAGTCATCTAATCCATTTGTTAATTTGAATCCAGAAACATATCACTTTTTATTTTTAACAAATGTTTTTTTCTAAATTTTATTATCTTTAATTATAAATTTAAATTTTTTCATCTATTTTAAAATTGTTTCTCTTTTTTTTAATATTTTCTTATTTATTCGTTACTCTCCATGCTTTTCTTTTTTTTATGTTTTAGGTTTTTGTCTTTTTTTATTTTTTATTTTTATATTTTATTATTTCATTTTCATTCTTTTCCCCTTTAATTTTTCATTTTTTATATTTTTATTTCTTATTATATATATATATATATATTTTTAATTTTCCTCTTTTTATTTTTTTCTTCTTTGACTTCATTAAGTTTTTTACAATTTTTATATATATTTTTCTTTTTCTTAACATTTTCTATTTTATTTATATTTTTGTCTTTCAACATTCTTTTTTTTTTTGATGTTTCTTTCATATTTTGTTTGTTTTAAAAAATTTTATATTTTATTTTCACTTATATTTGCATTAGTTTTGTCATTTTTAATATTTAATATTTTAGCTATTTAATTATAATTTAATATTTTTAAATTTATTTAAAATTGGAAAATAAAAAATAAAATAAATTGATAACCAACTAAATATAAAAAAATATATGAAAGAAAAATTAAAAAATAGGAATCATCTAAGAAACAAAATAAAATTACAATATAAAAATAAACAGAAAAAAAGTGTAAAAAATAAAAATAACTAGAAGACTAATTTAAAAAATAACCAATAAAAGAAATTCTAATTAAAAACTTAAAATCAAAAAATATTACAAAAAGCAAATGAAAAAAGATTAAAAATATTTAATAAAAAATAAAAAAATAAGATTATAATGAAAATTGATAAATCATTAATCAGAAAGAAAATCATTAGAAAAAGAAAATAAAAGTTGAAAAATTAAAAAGAAAGATAAAAAGAAAAAATTTAAAAATCAAATCATGAAATTTTGTAAAATATGAAAGATGAAAAAAATAAAAAAAATATTAAAAAGGAAAAAATAATCACATAAATAATTAAAATATAAAAAATAGAATGCATATGAAAAATAAAATAAAATCATAATATAATATTTTAAAAATAGAATGATAAAATTTTGTCAGAAGAGAATGAAAAATAAATTGAGAAAGAAAAAAAAAAGAGAATGAGAAATAAAATTAGAATAACAAATTTTAAGAGAAAGAAAAACAATTTAAAAAAATATACAACATGTAAATTTAAAATAAAAAATAATAAAATTTAGGAAAAAAATTTTGTAAAAATATAAAATTAAAACATCTTAGAAAAATAAAAATATGAAAATAATTTATAAGGTAAAAAATAAGAATGTAAAAGGACATAACAAATCATTTTAAAATAAAGATAAAATAAAACACTGAAAAAAAATATAACAACATATTAAAAAAAAATTAGAAAGTTAAAGATGTTAAGAAAGATAAAAAATAAAAAAATTCAAAATAAATAAAAAATTCTTACGAGAAAAATAAAAAATGAAAAATAAATTTTGTTTGTAATTTTTTAAACTTTATTTTTATTTTTAACATCGTTTCTTTGTTGGCTTACTTTTTAAAATTTTTTGAGGCTAAATATTTTATTTTAATTTTTTTAATTCTTTCCTTTTATTATATCATATATATTTTGTCAAATTCCTATAGTTCTTTAAAATTTATTTTTTATGTATCTTTTTTATTTAAAGTTTTATTTATTTATTTTTATTTATATTAGTCACTATGTATTTCTTTTATGCTTTTGCCATTTTAAATTTTTTATATTATAATTTTATTTTATTTCTTAGATGATTTCTATTTTTTTAAATTTTGCTTTCATATATTTTGTTTGTTATCAATTAATTTTATTTTTTATTTTTCAATTTTAAAAAAATTTAAAAAATATTAAAGTATAATTAAATAACTCAAATATTAAATATTTAAAATGACAAAATTAATAAGAAAATAAGTGAAAATAAAATATCAAAATTTTGAAAACAAAGAAAATATGAAAGAAATTTTAAAAAAAAAAAGAATGTTGAAGGACAAAAATATAAATAAAATAGAATATTTTAAGAAAAATAAAAAACATATAAAAATAGTAAAAAAAATTAATGTGGTAAAAGAAGAAAAAAAAGAGGAAATATATATATATATATAATAAGAAATAAAAAATATAAAAAGAAAAAATTAAAGGGAAAAAGAATGAAAATGGAATAATTAAATATAGAAATAAAAAATAAAAAAGGCAAAAACATAAAAAATAGAAAAGCCAAGAGAATAATAAATAAAGAAGAAAAAAATTTTAAAAAAAGAGAAATATTTTAAAAATAAATGAAAAAATTGATACTAATAATTAATGATAATAAAATTTAGAAAACAAATTTTGTTAAAACTAAAAGGTGATGTGTTTCTGAACTCAGATTTTCGAATGGATTAGTTAACTACATTACTCGAACGTCTGTTCAAAAATAGATTTAGTCTTCGTTAGTTTAAACCTGAATTGTACACACTACAATAAATAAATAAGAGGTAAGAGAAATACGAAATTTGTTTATCGGTATGTCCTTCGACAATGAAATTACTAATCTTTCTATATGAATGAGAAAGATACGAGGAAGTAAATGTATAAAATGTAATTGTTTATGGATTAAGTATTTGATAGAGGATTGAACTCCGTTAGGCATGCTTTGTTGGAGTGAACGGCTTTGAAGTGTTGCACTGGTTGGTAGAATAGCTTTTTTAGTATTGCACTTGTATATAAGAGTGGCTTTGTTTGTTTAAGTATTTTTATATCTGAATGTTCCTCTATTGGGGCCCCCATTTCCAATGGAGGAGATTATATATTTAAACTAGGGGTGCTGGTTTGGCCATCCTTATACGTTATTACTCTATAGTTATAATTAGCGTTACTAATGTAACCATCGCTACGTTTAATGTCTTAATAATCATGAGGAGGGGCATTACTTGTATAGTCGTCGCTTGCATTTATCAGTTGGGTTGTCATCGTTTCTAATCGTTAAATTTGATACAATAATTACCGGTAACAACTCATTGATTATCCATAAGTGTTTATTTATTATAGGTTGGATCAAGTCATATCGCTTGGGTTAACTGCCGCGCCTTTTGGTTCTTCGGCTCAGAGAGTCTTCTGCTTTCCTCCCCAATTAGAACCAGAAACAATTCTCTTAAGAGTTGCTGAAGAGTCGATTCCCTGAAACGAACGGGAGAGGAAGAAACTTCCCTCCAGTTAGAGTCTAAGACAATGCTCTTTAGAATTGTTGTAGAGAGAATTGCCCAATATAGGTTCAGAGAGGAGGAAACCTCCCTAAAATACCTAAGGCCTTACTACAACAATAAGGGCCTTGTTTTTTGCCAGACGAAAAAGAGAAAACCTAAGGTGAATTTACATATAAAAGAAGGGAACCAAGGCAGACATTAGGTGTATCCTCGGATCTTAACTTCAAACATTAGAGAAGAATTCTCACTAATTTTGACTTGTGGTAGTGAAGGCTCCATACTAGCTCTGAACAGTCTTACTCCTTAGCAGATAAGAAAGGTATCCTGATGCAAAGCATAGAAAGCCCTCCAGTTATAACTAAAAGGGAAGGTCGACAGGCAATTAATCCGAGAAGATATGCATCCCAACATTGATGGCAATGAATTGAATCCGATCCTACAAAATAAAGTATTGAATCTGTAGAATATTTGGGGAAGGAGCTTGGATGAAGATCTGCAGCGAGCATCCTATCATGAATATGTCAGGAGTTAAAAATTTTTAATATTGAGGGCTAATGATGGGTATGATAGTATATGGGCTAGCTCAGAGCCCAATCTGTTAAATGAAGAAAAGCCCAAACAGTAACAGCCAAATAGAAAACCCACAAATCCCAAAAATCAAAAGGTACGGTGGTTAACCCTAGTGGAGTGACCTGACCCACTTGAGCATTTATAGATAATCAATGGACTATTATCAATATTTACCACATTAAATTTAACAGTCAAAAACCATGACAGCCAAACCGATAAATATAGGCAGTAGTTATACAGTAATGTTCCTTATTATCATTATAAAAGTTACATTATTTGATTTTTATGCAACTCTTGAGTGCAATTCATTTGTTCGACAAATTTTTCATGAGTGCATATTCGGTAAGGTTTTGGAATCAATGCTAAAAAGGTAAAACATGTATATCTGTACTTTTTTGATTTAAATGAAATAAAAACACACACATGTGAACTTTCTTAATGATAGATTTAAGATGATTAGATTCATAATTTTTAATATTGATATTTATCTTATTAATCTTTTTAATATTAGTATGATTAACATGTGTTTTAAGATACTCATAGATATTTATAGGTATCATCACTGAAAACCCTTATGAGACTTAACTCGTCCATTAGGATCGCCTGGGAGTTTAAAGGCTTGTTGCATGAATTGTTGTAATTTGTCCTTAAGTGTTCTTTTGTGTGCGGGTTGATAAGTGCGTTGTGGTGGTGGAGATGGTGGGGCCTGAAATTGTGGAGGGATGGAAGGCCTTTTATTTCTCCAGCTAAAATTTGAATAATTCCTCCGCCCTGGGTTGTGGGTTTCTGAAAATAGATTACCTCCTTGTGAAGGGCTTGGAAATGGTTTTTTAAAATTCAATATAACATTTGCTGGTTCTTATAAGGTTTTTTTAAGAATAGGCAAGGTAGGACAATTATCAAATTTGTGTGATAGACTATCACAGACACAACAAATCGCAGACCTTTCATTAGATATAACGTGAACTTTCTTTGTTTCTAATACTTCCAATTTTTTTATGATAGTGGTAAGTCTGGCATTGATGTCATATGAATCTTATAAATAAAATTTACCATTAGACTCATTAAAAGATTTCGGTTCACAATTAATGTGAGTAAGTTGAATCCCAAGTTTGAGTATTTTCAGCCAGACTCTCAAAATATTCATAGATTTCATTGGGATAAAGAATTTTTCATTGCACATTATTTTAATAAATTGACGCATTTGAGGAGTCAAAAATTCATAAAAAGACTAATAATATGCCATACCTCGACTCTATAATGTGGGCAAGTATTGAGCAGATCCTTGTATCTTTTCCAGCACTGATAAAATGTTTTATTGTGCTTCTGAGAAAAACTTATGATTTATCTCTGTAAAGTTTGAGTCCAATGTGTGAAAAAATATTTTTTTAAAAATTCTTTTTGTATTTCTAACCATGTGAAAATTGATCTTGGTTTAAGAGAATTCAACTACATTTTAGCTTTATCTTTAAGAAAAAATGGAAATAGTTTTAAGTAAATTGTGTCATCAAAACAGGTATTATCTACAAAGGTATCACAAATCTCTTCAAAGTCCTTTATATATTAATAGGAATTTTCAGAATTCATTCCATGAAATTATGACAGTAATTGAATAATCTCAGATTTGAGGCTAAAGTTCTGTTGATACAAGGATAACATAATACAAGATGTAAATAGTCACAAAGTGTCAAAATTTACTTTCTTGTATCCTTAGGAGATCAACATTAATACTACATTCTTCTGTCATCATTGCTTCCTATGATATTAAATAAAATAAAAATATATATATACATATATTTTTTTGAACTCGTTTTTTTTTTTTTTTTAGTTTTTTAAATCTTTTTTTAAGTGGTAGGCTACAAAATTAGATATAGTAGAAAAATACAAACTTTTTGACAACAACACCAAAAACTTGATCGAACCTCAATAGGTATAGTTCTTTTTGACCTCTCAAATGCACGAGGGTTCGGTATAATTTTTTTTGGTAAATCGGGTATCGTATCTATAGGGAGTCAAATTTCTACACGAAACTAATTTCGTAACTATTTGATATAACAAAAAATTAAATTATTGATTTAATAAGAATTTGGATGACCGTAACAACTAGAATTCAGCCAAAAATTAACTAAAAGATCTGAAATATTAAATAAAAAAATTAAAAATTGTGAAAAATTAAAATACTTATGGCAGCTATACCGTCTGATAGTAGCAGAAATTAATGTGCAAAAATTAAAGTATAGAAATATAAAAATAAAAGAGCGACGGTGGCTCAGCCATTCGAGGCTCAGAATAAAAAAAAGGACAATAAAGAATATATGAGAACTAAATAACATAAATATAAAATTATAAGAACGATAGTGATTCAGCCATTCAATGTAGAGAAAATTAAAAGACAAAAAATAAAGTGTAGGAACTAAATGATAGAAATATAAAAAATATTAGCCATTAAATGTTAAATATTAACTAGTTACGAAAGTTAGTAGTGCCGTATTGATTTTTACAGTGCAACGTAAAATTTTGAGGCTCTGATATTAACTCGAAATTAAACCAATCAGGAAAAATAAAAGATGAATAGTATGATACTAACTGAGTCGAATTAACTTGGAAATGAACTTCATATTAAACCAAGATTTGCAGGTACAAAATGATAGATATGGACCACACTTATTATACTAAAATATTAAATTTGTAGAACCAAAAACTAATACTCTAAATATTAACCAAACATTTCCCCCTCCATTTCTCTCTCACTCTTTCTCCTTCTCTCTCTTCTTCCTTCTCTTTTTCCTTCCTTTCTTCTTCTACTTGCCAAACGCAACTCTCCCTCTGTTTCTCTTTCTCTCTTTCCTTCCTTCCCTCTCCCTCTGTTCGCACCACAGCATTCTCTTCGATCCCCTCTTAGCAGGGTCGCTTGTTAGGGTTTGTCCCAGATACACACTACCTCACACAGCAAAATAACACCTAAATCCCTCGTCGGCCATCAAATTGTGAGAACAGGGAGCACAACAATATACAACGACTTTTAACGTAGAAACTCTTTTCAATTAATGAAAAAATCATATGATAAATTCTGAAAAATTTTTACTATGTAGAATTTGGTTATACAAATTTCCAAGATAGAGTACCAGTAACTGACTTAAGATAGAGTAAGAAACTCTAGAGTAAGAAAACCTTATTCTCTCTTTTTCTTCTCTCATTCTTCTCAAACTGACAGTCCTCTCTACTCTCTAATTTTACAAAGTGACTATTGGCGAAGACAAATATCTGCACACACCTCTTCCACACTAATCCTAAAGTGCCTGGTGCACTTTATAATGACGTTTGACCCAAATCACACAAATTGCTCAGCTCACCTGCTTCGGATCTTACAGGGGATTCGTTATACCAAATCACTTACCTACTCCAGATCTTGCAGGAGATTTGTTACATCAAATCGTTCACCTGCTCTAAATCTTGTAGGGGATTCGTTACACCAACTATCATTTTCTATACTTTCATCAGTTCTCACGCTTTTGGTAGAATAGACTTGGCCCCATCTACTCCGACGGCCTCATCTCTGCTCGGCCACACCAGTCTAGCTGCTCTTGGTCGGCCTCACCTAAGTGGGCTTCTTGTCAGTCGACCGGCCTCCCTAGCCGGCCTCACCCAGGTAGTCGGCGTGCCTAGTCGACCTCTTCCATCCTGCTGGCTACTTCAGGTCGGCCGTCTTCAATCTTCCGATTGTTCCTTCGCACCAATCTGGCTACCCTTTGGCCTCAGCACTTCAGTTGGTCTCAGCTGACTATCCGGTCGACCTTCGGTTACTAGTTTCTTCTTTCATCTGAGCTGACCTCTAGCTACTGATTGGCCTCCTTCAACTAGCCGGCCGGCCATATTAGCTCGGCACTGATTACTCCTCTAGCTACTCAATGAACAAGCGAAGCACGTGCGAACACTCTGATCCTCCGATGATTTTTCATTTATTGAGTTATTTATAAGAGAGTGACCAAAATTCAACAAACTTTTCCTCACGACCTTGTGGGGGGATCCTTCACCTCTAACCGACAACTATCATTGCTTGCCTTTTGGCAACTTTTCCTCAATTGAGATCATTGCGTCGACCTCTGTAAGCCTGAATGATACCTTCTTCCGCTCCACCGAACCTGGAGTAGTACCACTCCCCTTCGGCTTCTCCTTTGACGGTAGAACCATTACCCCTTATACTTTTCTTCGGCCTCCTCCTCTTACCACCTTGATCAATACTCCTGTTGGTCACCTTGGCATTATTCTTGGCAACCGAAGCCTCCATCAAGTACCATCTTGAGTGCTTGCTTCCCCTTGCCATAATCGAGATGTCTTTGGTGAGTTTCCACTGGCCATTTCCAAACGTCATGTTGAAGCCTTCCCCAACAAACTTCCCGATTGAAACACAATCCACTTCAAATCTGAGGCATGTCTCATGCCCTTCAACGCGAGTTTCATCCTGTTGCATGTCTACAAGCAAACATCCCAATGCCAACCACCTTTGATGAACGACCATTACCGATCTTCAATACCCCGTGGTACTCAGGTGTATAGCTTGTGAAGTGGGACTTCCTCGATATCACATGGTGTGAGGCACCACTATCCATCACCCAATCTGTCTCCTAGCTCATGAAACTCCGTGTCTTCTTTGCATTGACAATTCAAAGGTCTTCGCAGATAGCGATTAGAGGCCTGATTATCATCATGATCCCTCCTCTCTTCATAATGGCCTCTGCCCTCCTTCTCCCACTTTCTCCTTCAGCAATCCCACTTCAAGTGGCCCTTCTTGCCACAGTAGAAGCACTCAATATCTTAAAACTTGGGCTGATCATTGCACTTCTCTGGTTTGCCACCTTGTGCCCTCGGCCTTTCCAGTCTCCAACTTCTAGTGGCAACAAGGAGACTTGGCTCCTTGGAATCCTCTGCGCATCCCCTCTGCCTTAACTTATTCATAAGTAGGGAAGTAATAACCTCATCCAACCTAAGTGTACCCTTTTCGAATAGTAGTATCGTGATAATATGATCATACGAGGTCGGCAGAGAGGCTAGCAACACTAATGCTTTATCTTCTTATTTGACCTTTTCATTAAATGCTGACATTTGTGTCAATATCTGGTTAAACACGTCCAAGTGCTTCTCAAAACTTTTTCCTTCGGATAAATAAAAGTCATAGAACTGCTTCTTCACATGTATTATCATCGTCAGGGACTTGGACTTATACCAGCTCTCAAGTTTCTCTCAAACTTTTGCTAAATCCGAGAAGCCAATGACCTCTTAAAGAGTATTATCCATAAGATACAATTTGATCGTATAATTAGAAAGACCCTTCTTATCTTGCCACTTCTTCTTCATATTTTTTGACTTGTCTTTATTCCTTCGATGTGCTTTTATCATTCCTTCTCAAGTCAAAATATTTCTCACCCTTTTTTACAAAAGGATAAAATTATTTTGCCCATTAAATACTCTACACAAAATTGTAAACTCCTCGATGTCAATGCCATCAAATCGTAAGTTTACAACCTTATTTAGATACCACTTGTTGGAGTTCATCCCGGATACACACTACCCAACGCAGTGGAATAACCCCCGAACCCCCCGTCGGCCATCAGCCACCAAATTGTGAGTATAGGAAATACAACAATATATAACGATTTTTAACGTGAAAAATATTTTTCAATCAAGAAAAAACCACAGGACAAATTTTAAAAAATCTTCACTATGTAGAATTTGGTTATACGAACCCCTAAAATAGAGTACCAGCAACTGACCCGAGATGAAGCAAGAAACTATAAAGTAAGAAAATCACATTCTCTCTTTTCTTTCTTTTTCTTCTCTCCTTCTCTCACTGACGGCACCCTCTACTCTTTAATTTTACAAATGGACTATTGGCGAAGAGGAAGGCCTGCACACACCTCTTCCACACTAATCCTAAAGCATTTGGTGTGCTTTATAATGACATCCGGCCCAAATCGTGCAAATTACCCAGCTCACATTCCCTGGATTTTGTAGGGGATTTGTTATACCAAATTGCTCACCTGCTCTGGATCTTGTAGGGGATTTATTGCACCAAATTGTTTACCTGCTAACTTGTTTTGGATCTTGCAGGGAATTTGTTATACGTGCTATCATTTTTCACACTTTCACTAGTTTTTACACTTTTGGTAGAACAGACCTGGCCCCCATCTACTCCGACAGCTTCATCTTGGCTCAGCCATACCAGCTTGGCTGCTCCTGGCCGGTCTCACCCAGGTGGGCCTCTTCTCAATTAGTCAGCCTCACCCAGGTGGCCGACTCTTCCATCTGGTTGGCTACTTCAAGTCAGTCGTCTTTAGTCTTTCTGTTGATCCTCCACACCGATGTAGCTGCCCTTTGGCCTCAACACTCTGGCTGGCCTTCGTCGAATGTCCGACCAGCCTCCAACTGTTGGCTTCTTCTTCCATCTGAGTCGGCCTCCGGCTACCGGTCGGCCTCCCTCAGCTGGCCGGCCGACCTCATTAGCTCGACACTGATTACTCCTCTGGCCGTTTGATGTGGGAGTGAAGCATGCACAAATACTCCAATCATTCGATCACTTTTCGTTTGTTGAGCTACCCACAATGGAGTAAATAAAACCCAACAAACTTTCTCTCATGACCTTTGTGGGGGACCCTTCATCTCTAACCGACAATGTCGTCACCTGCCTTTCGGTAGCTTCCCTTCAACTAGGATCACCTGCCTTTTGGTATCTTCCCTTCAACTAAGATCACGACAATACTCCTTCCATGAGAGCATCCTTGTTGTCGAGGGTGAAATGAATATGGTTCCATGTCATTCAAGTAATACTATTCTTTAAAGTTATATTACTATACTAGCAAAATAAGGTATCTTCCTTCTCAAATAAAATTCTGAGCCTATAAGTAAATTTGTCCATCCTATAATAATAATGTAGTTATACATGGCTTGTATCAGATTTGTTGATGAAAACACGGCCCTTAACTTGCAATTTTGGAGAAAAAGAATGCTGATTTTGTATTTCCTCCTTTGTTCCTAAAATTTGCCAAAAGTGGAGGCATCTATGAAGTTGTTTGCTACAAGGTTGGAGTCAAGTATATTAGCCTATGACGCAACCCATGTGTGATATCATCTGTTTAATGAGTTGAAGTTCTATCTTGGTAAATTAGTGGACTGGTTCTTACTGATTTTTGTTGTTGCAAATCTTTCTAATTAATGTATTCATGCTGAGGGATTCGATCTATAGACTCTTGTTGTGTCTTTGGTTGATTATGTTGTTTAGCTCTACTAGCTTCTATTGAGTGTCACTGTTGTGGCTTCTAGTTTGTCCTTGTGCTATTTAAAAATGTCCATTTGTCAGGGCAATATCTAGCAACGTAGAATGTGTAACATTATTCTGCTAAATGTCCATTTGGTTGCAATGCTGCACTTTTCTGTTGGCAAATTGGTGCACTTGTTACTTGTAGCTTTGAACTGTTGTAATTACATTGAAGATGGTTGATTACACAATAGGTAAGCCTTGTTCTACAGTGTCAATTGAAATCTAAAGGATGAAGGTGCAATGGTAGTTTTGATTGTTGAATCCAGATTATATTCTGACAATGGTAGTCAACTGAAAGACAGATTGGAGATTTTTTGTGCATCATTGCCAATAAATTCTTCCATACAACATATTCCTCGTGGTTCTAGCTTCAAATGGCGTCATGTACTCAATGATAATTGGTTTATCCATTCATGAGTGAACATGCAAATAGAAGATACAACCATGTGGTCCAAACGCCTCTTTTACTTCTTGATCATTCCACGTTAATGAGCTATGATGATTCCAAAATGATAAGTGACTAGTTGGCATGTCAAGATCAATAAAACATTGAAGTGTATGTGAAATTTATAGGATATTAATAGCCTTTGATTGTGGTAAATAAGCAATGCGCATGGTAGAACTCCATTACTATAACTATCATGAAGAAATTGCAAAGTTTGTATAATAAATTGTATACATTTTAATTGGAACAATATTTGTATGTCTAAAGTTTGTACTTTCCATTAAATGTTGATGATGATGCTCAAGAAGTTAAACACATTATGTAACAAATTCTAAGCAGCATTCAACACAAAGTTATCAAATGAGAAAGAAAAATACTTGCGATCTCCATCTAGACTTGTTGCCTTGTTTGATGCATGCAAAATGTGGTATGTATATGATGAATGATGGGATATAAATCTCTAAAGTCCTTTCAGAATTAGAAATTTAGAAATATCAAAGTAGATGTGGCCTTTCCTGAGAAGGTATGAGTGCATGGAATGGAAAATAGAATATAGAGTTTTTGGTATTGAGATCAGATTCATTGCTGCAATCAAAATTCAAAATGGGGTAGTAATGGTCTGTAGAATGGTTCTTGTTTCAAACTATTAATTCTGAGATCATCATTGGAAATATGGACATATGGATGTGGCATACATGAAGTGAATCAAGAATGGATTACAAATATTTTCAAAGTAGAAGCATAATTTCAAAATAGAAGCAGGAAAATGCAAAAAAAAAAAAAAATGTGGAGGCGCACTAAATAACCAAGAAGTGAGGAATGAAACTATAAGTTCATGACAATATTTAGTGGAGTTATATATTGTGGTTATATAAATTACTACAATAAACAAATGGACTAGCTGTACTTGTTGAACACAGATGCTAGTAAACAATAGCTGCCCTTGTCATTGGATCTTAAATTCCCGATAGCCCAAGAGACTACAACAATTGCAAGAGCAATTTTAGAATACTACCAAGGAGTTGCTTCTTTCTCAATAAGTTCACATAATGATCTTTAGTGCAGTGGTCTTGATTAGGAATTCAAAGATTCAAGAATGAACCTCGAAAACAATAAATATAATGCTCGTTAAGCATGGTACTACTACAAGTTGCTGCTAAATAAATATAATGCCTTGCAAGAATAAATATAATGCAGTGGTCTTGCTGCTATAAATATAATGCTCGTCAAAGATTTCCCTCCAAGTTGCAAGAATGTTAGCTACATAAATATTGCTACTACTGTTGCTGCTAAACTGACAAATCAATAAACTTGCTACACTTTTCAAAAAGTATGAAGCAGCCTAGTGCAATGATATTGTAGAATTATTCAAGAGGATAGATTGTGGATAATTAGTTCTATAGTTCAACTTTGCTTCCATGTTTCTTGATGATGCCTTGCAATGATCAAGTTAGGATCCAAGAATTACCAATAGTTGAGTGTTGTCTGTGACAGATTACTAGAAACTCTTGCCTTCAGTAACCGATTTCAATTAGCCAACCTATGCTCATTTTAAAATGGGCCAGTGCTTTTTCTTTAAAAATCCGAAGTTCATAAACCCGAGTTCACTTTCTTATAAAATCCAGCTCTAAGATCCCGAGTTCAAAAGCCGGAGTTCATTTCAAGCAAGTTCTTTGTTTAAATGCCAGTTCTTGAATCATGAGTTGTTCTCAAAAGCTAGGAGTAAAAAGCGAGGTTATCTTTTCTGATTGGCCAGTTCTTAAACGGGAAGGCGGAGTTCTTTTTTCATGGTGAGCGAATTACTTTTCTTTTCAAAAATCCATAACTCTAAAATCCGGAGTGTGTTTCTGTTTAAAAATCCGAAGCTCTTAATCCGGAGTGCTTTCTGTTAAAGTCCAAAGTTCTTAAATTCAGAGTACATTTTCTATTAAAATCCGAAGTTCTAAATTCGGAGTGCTTTCTGTCAAAATCCGGAGTTCATAAATCCGGAGTTCATTTACTGTTAATCAAGGCTCTAATCCAAAGTTCATTTTTCAAAATGCCGGAGCTCTAAATTATTTTCTATAAAATGTCAGAGGTCTTTTATCTTAAATCCACAGATCTTTTGACAGAAACAGAGATCAATAGCAGGAATTCTAGTTTATCTTAAGACCTAAATTCTTTCCCGTAAACATGAATTTATCAAAATTTATAACAATTGACAATTAATCATAAGCGAATAAATCTAACATCATGCGTAGCAATTTCCTTTAAACATGCATTTGAACGATAAGTCATAAAACTTGACAAAAGCATACTTCATACAGAATATCATATACTTTTCATAGCAACATAAACATGAGTTTAGAAATAGGGGTGAGTATCTTGCCTGAATTCTTTTCTACTTGCCTTAGCTTTCGGTCTCCTTCTTTACTAAGAGTTTCTAGTGGTGCCTTTTTACAGTGCTCTTAAATACTTATTTATAGCCCATGAATTAGGTGGCCATCATTTATGATTTCCTACCCAAGGTATCATTTATGATTTTACATTTTCCAAAGAGGGTCATTTATGACTTTGCATTTTCAAAACTTTGGAATTAGCTAGATCATTTATGTCGTGTGTTCCCAGCGTCATGAGTCATTACTCGGCTCCTTCACTTTCTTGAACAACTTTTGATTTCAAAATCTGCTCCCGAGGGCGACTTGTTTTTTAATGGGAAATCCGAGGGTAGGTTTTAGTGTCAAATGCGAGCTCTTAATCACGGGAAATCCGGACTTCTTTTTCCATGAAATCCGGACCACATTCCCCGATCCGGGTTCTTTTTACCAAAAATCGGACTTTGATTTATTAAGGAAATTCGAACCCGTTTTATCAAGGAAATCCGGACTTCTTTTCATCAGAAATTGGACTAGAATTTTACCAATGAAATCGGACTTCTTCTTATCCCAAATCCGGAGTTCTTAAGGCCTAACTTGATCCGTCTTAAGCCGATGTACTTTTCTTATTTTGTTTTCGGTCAGCGCAAGTTGGCCGACAATGATTAAAATTTTCCTTTTTAAAATTTTGTGTAAGGTTTAATAGCACAAAAAGATTTTCAAGAATAAGTATAAATTATGCTTGTTGAATTGTGTGCTGGCGTCACAAGCTATAGTAAACCTTTACTACTTCAAGAGCTCAAGAATTTTAGAGCGAACTCAAGAACCTAGGACAGCAAAATGCTAATCAAGAATTGTGTTATTTCTGATGAAGAAATATGGATTCTTGCTCACAGTTAATGTACTTTTGAGGGACAAGAATGTGCTTTAAGATCACTACCTTTCTACACTAGAATTGTCGCTATAGCCAGAAATATCAGACTTGCAATAGAATGGCTAGAATTGATTATAGCCGATATAATCATAATAATATGTCAGCGAGAACGACCGGCATAATTATAACGATAACGAACATGGATTCCACTGAACCCAGATACCACAGGATCCAACACAAGGATACTGCCAACAACTCATGAGGTACTCACAATCACATAATATCACAAGAAGACTCATGGATCTTATTCCGCCAATGTGAACCAAAAGTTGCATATATCCCCCCAACAGCTAGGTACTTGCATGGGCTACCTGATACTCGCAAGTTTGACCTCGACCAAAATCCATGGTCCACAGAGATTCTGCCAAACAAAGTACAGATGTCTCCCGAGCATGCACATCATGCTCATCTTCCGACTCTACCAGGTACGGAAGATATCTCATACGTCAAACCTACTATCTCCCGCTATGATATCCTTGATATCATGATCTACGATGGTCACATAGTCATAAGCATCCCACCACTCTAAGCAATGTACCTCAACACCATCAGGATACGAAAATCAGTATCGGACAAGCATAAACCACAATAAGGTACCGTAGCCTCCCATTCGACTAACTACCTTAATATTTTCACACACTCTCCTCAACCTTAACCGTAGAAAGTCAATAATCTCAACAGTCACGTGATCAATTGCAACGCAAAGAAAGCTTTGCAGCTATAACGATGGAATTGTCATTCAGTACTGACAACGACCATACTCACGCCATCAAATCTACCATAAAGGAATTTATTCCAAAACCAAGATATAATTTATTTTGCTTGATTCAACTATGCAACTACCTTCCGTTCTGTTCCGGAGCGATGCCTACAACTAAAGCCAACATTGTTATTCAAATTCCATCCCCAATTAATTTTACATGGTTCCAATTAAACAATTAGCAATATTGATTTCTTCATAAAATCAATATCCATACATAACTCCAAACACAGGCCAATATATATATCTAAATTCAACCTATACAAACTATAAATGTCCTCCATGCTCTTTACCATCTTTATTCTCATACATACACATATATTCACATATTAATATACATATATCCAATACATTCCTATATATATATATATATATATATATATACACACACACCTGCACTCCCACACATGTATGGAAGCAAAGCTGCCACCTCACAAACCTCACACACACTCTCATGGCAGCAATCTGCGGGCACTCACACACCAACACACAC